>QANY01011336.1:979248-1209301 GCA_003255025.1 Datisca glomerata | reverse complement strand
GGGGTATTGTTGGGTGGGGCAAATTTATATATCTGAATTAATTTCTTAACACTGGTATGTAGAGAATGTAGTCAAATTCCTTTCAAATTCGGTATCTGCTGCTAATGGAAACCCCTATTAGTCAATAGTGATTGAAAGTTGATATCTATTTGCAGCAATAACAAAATTTTCTCATAATATCGTCATGGATTTCTTCACTTCTAACAGTTAATGAAATTATGTCTAATCACTTGCCTCAGGTATTCCGCCATCTCATTGAAAAGGTGAACTGCCGGTTACTCTTTGCAACGCACTACCATCCACTTACAAAGGAATTCGCTTCTCATCCCCACGTTACGCTGCAGCATATGGCATGTGCTTTAAGGTCAAAATCAGATTGCTATTCTAAGAACGAGCATGAACTAGTTTTCCTTTACCAGCTAAGGTCCGGAGCATGCCCCGAGAGCTATGGATTGCAAGTAGCAACCATGGCTGGTATCCCCGAAATGGTAGTTCAAGCTGCTTCAAAGGCTGGCATTGTCATGAAAAAATCTATAGGAGAAAGTTTTAAGTCTAGTGAACGGAGGTCTGAGTTTTCAACACTCCATGAAGAGTGGTTGAGAACCCTAATCACGGTCTCCTCGAATGGTGGTTGCAATGACGATGACAATGATGCTTTCGACACATTGTTTTGCTTGTGGCATGAGCTAAAGAGAACATACAAGTAGGATAGCAAATAGAACTCTTGAATTCTACCTAATGCATCCATAAGCTACCATAGTTTTTCATTTTATTATACAACACTGTTGTATGTAGTGTTGTAGTTGTAAATAGTATTAATCAGCTATTCTCAAATATTTTAAGTTTTAGAATAAAGCTGCTCCACCTGCTTTGACTACTATACTCTCTGTGTAATAGTTAGGCAGATCATGGGCGTTGTAGTCTTTAGAATTAATAAAGTGCTATTGGAGGATTTTTGGAGTTTCGTTAGTGCCTTCGTGGTATTCAAGGCTTGAAGAGGAATGAGAATGGTCATTAGCTAAACTTAAAAGCTTTTTTCCTTATTAAGGCAGGATAGCAGATTCGAGCATTGAGGCCTTATCATGCTTAACATTATTATGACGTGGCATTACATTTGACGTAGAATCACCCATACGCCTCTTCAATTGAAATTTATTTTGTCTTGTGTATTTTTGGCACATCTTAGGTGAGATTAGTTTCGGTGTTGTTGAGCATCGCAATGAACACAACATTTTTCGTGAACTTTATATAATGCTCGAGGCCACAATAGCAAATGCATGTAGATCAGTACACTTAGACCTATCACTTGCTGTAATTTGAATTTTGAATGAAATATCGGAAAGGTCACTGCCGATAGATTAATGTCTTGCTTGTCTAAGTTAGCTCTGCTAAACTTGCCTTTGTTCTTGGAGAAGGATAGCAGAAAATATTTTGGCACAAGAACTAGTAAGCTGCTAAAAATAAATTTACGCTTAAATTGTTGCATTAAAGTAGTTTCATCTTCAATGTTCTGATTACTATTAGTAAAGATAAGGTAACATAAATTAATTGATCTTAAGGCTAAAATCTGGTCAAATTGAACTAATAGATCCTAAAGTTATAGGGTTAATTAAAAGATAAGTTGGCAAATTAGTGAATCAAACAAAGGTTAGTATCTAGAAGTTGGTTAATGAAGCATAATTGGTTAGTTAACCCTAGAAACAGGGTTAGGGCATTAATATAGTAGTAGATAATAGGTACATAACAATATAAAAAAAAAACAAACTAAGAAAACTTTGAAAGACGTCAGAAGTAGAAATCTGATATGTCATTATAACTTAAGAGTTTTTGTCAAAACTAGACCACTAGAAAATCTAAATGGTTAAAATACACTCTTAAACTATACGCCTGGTCCACCACCCATTAATTTTTTCTCCATTCTTTTCCTTTCATACACTTCTTACACAATATCAAATTAAATAACAACTTATTCTTCTTCAACACTCAACCTTCATATTCTTCCCCCTTACACCCTCATTTCTCCTTCTACGTTAGTCATTTCTTTACCTTCTTCTTCCACTCCTCCTACGATAGTCTTCATCGTTTCTTCATCTTCTTCTTCCCATTGTAAGAGAAGCTTTTGTAAGAAGTTTTTTTTTTGTTTTTTTTTTGCCTTATTATATTTTAAAAGATGTTTTTTATGAGTTATTGCAACAAGATGTAGTACGTTGTATGTTGAAGATGATGCCTACAAGGTCGTCTTGAAGCTTTCCTTGTAGACTACAAGATGGATTCAAGACGAACTTGTATCCATCTTGTAGTCTACACAGAGATGGCTTCACGATAATCTTGTGTTGACCATGTATACTTCACGATAATCTTGAAGTCATCTTGTAAATGACCGTATATAATTCACGATACTCTTGAAGCCATCTTGTACTGGATCGTGTATACTTCACGATAATCTTGAAGCCATCTTGTAGTCGATCATGTATACTTCATGATAATCTTGAAACCATATTGTACTTGATCGTGTATACTTCACGATATCTTGAAGTCATCTTGTACTGGATCGTGTATATTTCACGATAATCTTGAAGCCATCTTCTACTTGATCGTGTATACTTCACGATAATCTTGAAGTCATATTGTAGTTCATCATGTATACTTCAAGATAATCTTGAAACCATCTTGAATCTGTCTTGTATACTTCAAGTTTGATACAAGACCATCTTGAATAGTCTCTTGTTTACTTCACGAAGGCTTAAGATGGATTCAAGAAGACCGTGTAGTCTTCTTGAAGCTTACAATAAGTCTACAAGATGACTTCAGAGGTATCTTCTAGACTTCATGAAGCCTTCAAGAAGACTACAAGAAGACTTTATTGTCATCATGTGGGTTCATGATGACTTTATGGTCATCATGTAGTCTTTTTGAAGCTTACAAGAAGTCTACAAGATGACTTCATGTGTATCTTGTAGACTTCATGAAGCCTTCAAGAAAACTTCACGATGACTTTATTTTCATCATGTGGGTTCATGATGACTTCATGGACATCTTGAAAGCTACCAGATGATCTTTAATTTCTCAATATACTACAAGTCCATACTTATTTATATTTAACTTTGAAATCAATACAAATCATTTCTATATTTATATTTAACATTACAACAGTCCATATTTATATTTACGTTGCAGTGTGTTGGCCGATTTGGGCATTCAAGATCATATAGTATAGAAAAAACCAAGTAAAGTATAAAAAATAACCAATTATATCCCAAAATTAAGTTTTTACACTTCCACAGATAAATAATTCAATTGCGAGTCTTCGGCGAAAGTTTGGAATTTGCTTTTGAGTTATATTTGCCAACTTCAGCCCGTATGTAATTAATGCATTTTCTTCTCCTTAGCAACATTTTTGTCTTCCTTTTCTACCCATGGGTACATGAAGTTCTTGAAGTCATCTTGTAGACTACAAGAAAGATTCAAAAATATCTTGTACCCATTTTGTTGGCTACAAGAAGACTTAAAGAACATCTTGTACCTGTCTTGTAGACTACAAGACGGTTTCAACAACATCATGTACCCGTCTTGTAAAATACAAGATGTTACAATGACATCTTATACCTGCCTTGTAGACTACAAGATGATTACAATGACATCTTATACTTACCTTTTAAAGTACAAAATGATTACACGGATATCTTGTACCTGTCTTGTAGACTACAAAAGGGATTCAAGAACATCTTGTACCCATCTTGTTGGCTCCAAGAAGGCTACAAGAACATCTTGTACCCATTATGTAGCCTACAAGAAGTCTTCGAGAACATCTTGAATATTCCTTGTAGACTTCAAGACCGCTTCAAGATCACGTTGAATTAATCTTGGTAGGTATAGTTCACTGATATCTCTAAAAGTTTGATCTTCTTTCCACTAAAAGACTAGGATGTACCCGTTCTCTCTCAATCTCCATCATGAATTACAAAAAATTGAACTTCAGGCATATCTGTATCATACGTCAATGAAGGAAGCCAATACTGTTTAAATTAAAAAAAAATATGTACATGAAGCTTTCTGGAAGACTACATGGATTTTTGAACACGATATTGAAGCATACAAGAAGATCTTGAAGCCATCTTGTAGTGTGCAAGAAGGCTTTAGAATGATATGGATGCCTTCTGGAAGATTACATGATTATCTTGAATTCATCTTGAAGTCTTCGTGAAGTATACAAGATACTATTCAAGATGATCTTGTATCTATCTTGAAGTCTACAAGATGGTTTCAACATTATTGTGAAGTATACACGATTAACTACAAGATGGATTCAAGATTACCGTGAAGTATACACGATCAACTACAAGATGACTTCAAGATTGTCGTGAAGTATACACGATGAGCTTCATGATAATCCTGAAGCCATCTCCTTGTAAATTACAGGATAAATACAAGTCCGTCTTGAAGTCATCTTGTAGTCTACAATGAGAGCTTCATGACGACCTTGTAGGCATCGTCTTCAACATAAAAAGTACAACATGTTGTTATAGAATAACTTAGTAACACAAAAAACCCAGAAAACATCTATTAAAACTCAATAACGTAAAAAAACCCAGAAAACTATTTATGAAAGTCAATAACTTGTGTACCGACAAGCTTTTCTTGAAGATGAAGAACTTCTCGACACGTAAAAAAACTTCTCTTGCAATGAGAAGAAGAAGGTGAAGAAGTGACGAAGACTCTCGTTGAAAGAGTGAAAGAAGAAGGTGAAAATGACTAACGTAGAAGGAGAAATGAGGGTATGAAGGGGAAGGGTATGGAGGTTGAGTGTTGAGGAAGAATAAATTCATATTTGATTTGATATTGTGTAAGAATGGTATAAGAGGGAAAGAATAGAGAAAAATTTGATGGATGGTGGGCCATGAATATACTTCAACTAAAGTTAGTCGGAGAGTGTATTTTTTTAAATTTTCTAAGGATCTAGTTTAGGCAAAAACCTATAACTTAACCCTCATTCTTTTGAGATTGGACAAAAGATTTGAGATTTCTTATATAACCATCACTACCTTCATGAGTGTCGTCATAGATGTAATACTTTATCATATGTGTCCATCCAAAAATCATTTTTATCTCACGTATTAAATAAAAGGTAATGTTTTAACTTCTCTTTTATACATTAGACTGCTTGCTTACAGTATATTCGTAAAATGAGTTCCTTTAACTGCAATTAATCCCAATCAACTGCCCAATAATTAATGAAAGAGATCAAGTTATGACAAACTTGAAATATTACATAAGCTTACATTTAATGAATGCGAAATTGCCTAATTGCCTAATATGTTTTACTTGTGTATGCATCTTTCGCTTTATAATTTAGTTGGCTCACTAATTCCATTATTGTTCCTGTTTATGGTTTATATACACACATATGTGTATGGGAGAGAGTGTACATGACGGTTTATGACCTTAATGTTGACTCCCCTCAAAGCGCAAATCTTACGGTCCGTTGAGATGCACCATGGAGTCTCGCTGCTGAGATGCACCATGGAGTCTCGCCGCTGAGATGCACCATGGAGTGTCGCCACTGAGATGCACTATGGAGAGCCGCCGCTGAGGTGCACCCATGGGGTGCCACCACTGAGATAGCATTAATGGGAGCCACCCCTAAGGTACCCATGAGGTGTCGTCCCCATGGCAGCACCATGGGTGTTATCCCATGGTAGCACCATTCGATGTCACCCCATGGGTGTATCATGGAGGAGCCTGGATCACCCTTCGTAATGCAACTCGAACACAACGATGACGTACTTTGGACAAGACGTATCACTATGCTATCACAACGTGTCATCACTGCTGGTCGTCGCGGTGAGTGCGTGGCAGAAGCGTGGAGGCACGTGGCCTTTTAAAAAAATAAACTTTAAATAAAAATCAAATATTTTAATAAAATAAAACCTGTGCAAAGCCACGATAACCAAATAAAAACTTTTTATTGAAAACTTTTTTTCAATCAGGCAGTTTCCATTATAAATTTATAAGTTAAATCTATAACATACAAGGTTAGAAATCATAAACCTCGTATAGTCTATATCAAGTGTCCTTGCAAAAACCGATCAATCCTCCATTCCCACGAAATCGTTCCAGCAATTAGTAGACTCCAAGATCCACACCAAGATCTTCCAAGTCAATCCTCAACACACTAGGACGTGTGTGGGCACGTAGAATATTACAAGAAACTTTTTCTGCCTCTAAATGTTCTCAACACATGAAATCTAGAAATTTACTGAGAATGACTTTAGTGATGATTATTCTTTTAGAGATTTGATTAACATTTAATCACAGAAGAAAATCTCTCTGACACCAATCGTATTCTTAATTCAACTCTTGATTGACGAACTAATGATCTGATCAACTGATTCTCTCATCTTCTTTAAAAAAACCTAGGCCATTAGAATAATATCTATATATATTTTAGATAGTGTATCGGATTTTTAGAAAAAAAGTGAAATATTATTTAATGATAAAATTACCATGGCAGCCACATTGAATTACAGTGTTGCACACTCACTACTGTAGTGCCATGTGGCACCACAGTAGTCCCTGTCAATTTCTGATACCCTATTGATGATTCACACGTTGTAATTACTGTGAATTATTTATTTATTTTAATCAAATAATTATCTAGATATCAGTTAATTCAAAATTAACATATCTGATTATTCCTATCAACTAACTTATTTGTTATTTCATAAATAACATATTAGTTGATTTAAATTATTATCTAATTTCACAAATTAAATATTCTCTCACTTATTGATAATTAAAAAAAGTAAAAAAATTATATATATATATATATATATATTCTAAAAATTATATTTAAATATATAAATAATTCAATTAATTCATCACACATAGTTATCTCATAATTATGTACTTGCCGCAGAATAAAAATTCTTTTTACAAGTTAGCCATTTTCTCACGTCCTGAAATACTCACACCCTAGACAGCGTAGTGTAGAGGTGACTTGGAGACCATTGACCTATAATCCTAAGCTCCAATAAATCAGATTATTAATTAAATTTTTTAATTAAATAATCTTATTTATTAATTTCATTATTATTTCACTATATATATGGAATTGCATTCTTAGTAGAGAATGTATTTACAGAGTATTCTCATGTAGTCCACTGACATAATCATTTCATATAGTTCTATCCTCCAATTATTGGTTCGTAAATTAAAACTGGTCAAAATTACTATTTTACCCTTCTAATTACCTCATGATCGTTAAATATCATTAATCCATTAGTCAATGGCTAATTTATAATCTTATTATAAATTTGAGCTCAATAACCATTCAATTCCAGAATTAACGCTTAAAAAACCAATATACAATCCGTTAGAAAAGCTTCGATTCTAAATCTTGTAAGATCATGCCCCCAGTCATCCACACCACTGAATCTCCAAAACAAAAGTCACTATCCTGATTAACAAACAGACCTTAATGACTGAATCAAAAGATCCAGTAGACATGCATAGGAGTTCATGACTACTCATGATTCAGACTGATCTACATATGATCATCGAATTGATGTGTATTAAATCTTAATGATAAACAGCACGTTAATAAATATATTAATTCACATCGGTCCTGTCATATATAATCTTATTATATAAAATACTTTCATTAAGATGTTTATCCACATCAATGTTCTGGATCTAGATCACACGCATACATAATGCTTAGTGAACTATACTAGCAATCATTTATTAAAGATTACATACTTTAATATGTTGCTGACAATTTTATTCATTATCTATGATCTTAATCCCCTCGTACTAATACAAGATCATAGTCTCATTAATGAATATAGAATTTTTGGATATTTATATAAATTATTCAACAATAATTTAAAAGAAAAGTTATAAGAAAAATGTAATCCTCTTTGTATTTCATGTTTTAAGAGCATAACCCCCAACAATCTCCCACTTTCCTTAAAGCAAATGTGGCATCTCTCTTAATCCCATGTTACGCACATGACCCTAAAATGATTTTGCAGGAAGTGTCTTTGTAAAAGGATAAGCCAGGTTCTGTTTCGATGCTATCTTCATAACAGTCACATCACCTCAATGCACGATCTCTCTTACAAGATGATTTTTCCTCTCTATGTGCTTGCCCCTCTTATGACTTCTCGGTTCCATGAAATTTGCTACCGCCCCACTGTTATCACAGTATAGGATCAGTGGCTTGTCCATATCTAGAACTACTTTCAGATGAGAATAGAACTTTATGAGCCATACCGCCTCTTTCGCAGGTTCACAAACCGCTATATATTCGGTTTCCATTGTGGAATTCGCAATGCTAGATTGTAATACTTCTCCAGACTACAGCTCCTCTACCTAGGGTGAATACTGATCCATATGTCAAATTTCGACTGTCTCTGAATAAACAAGCATATAGTTTCTTATTCTCCTAAGATACTTGAGAATGTGTTTACTGCAATCCAGTGTTCCAAACCTGAATTCGATTGATAACGATAGAGAATTCCTACTGCATAACAGATGCCTGGTCTCATACACAACATGGCATATATGAGACTTCCAACTGCTTAAGCATAGGAAACCTTTCTCATATCCTTTTCCTCCTGAGGTGTCTTAGGACATTGTTCCTTGGAAATGACAATTTCATGTTTGGTCGGTTGTTGACCTTTCTTGGAATTCTCCATAGAAAATCTCTCCAACACCTTATCAATATAAGATGCTTGGGAAAGTTTCAAGAACTTATTATTTCTATCCCTTAGGATTTGAATGCCTAGAACATAGCTCGCTTCTCCCAAATATTTCATTTAAAATTTCTCAGCTAACCACTTCTTTAACTTTGACAAAGTTTCTACATCATTCCCAATGAGTAGAATATCATCAACATAAAGAACTAACAAAATCACTATCTTATCTTTGATATATTTATAAACACAGGCTTCGTCAATATTTTGCTTGAAGCCATAAGACTTAATAATCTCATCAAAAGTAAGATTCCAAGATCGAGATACTTGCTTTAACCCATAAATGGATTTAAGTAACTTGCATACTTTTTGATCTTGCCCATTTTGCAAGAACGCTTCTGGTTGCATCATATAAATGCTTTCTTCAAGAGAGCCATTCAGAAAAGTTGTCTTGACGTCCATTTGCCATATCTCATAGTCAAAACTAGCGGCTATGGACAAAAGAATGTGAATGGATTTTAGCATGACCATATGGGAGAATGTCTCTTCATAATCGACTCCCTCCCTTTATGTATAGCCCTTGGCTACTAACCGTGCCTTGAAGGTCTCTACTTTCCCATTTGCACTTTTTTTTATTCTTGAAGATCCATTTAGATCCAATGGGTCTGACATCTTCAGGTGGATCTATAAGTTCCCAGACGGAATTGGAATACATAGATTCCATTTCCTCGTTCATGGCATCTTGCCATTTCTCCTTTTCAGGATCATCAATTGCTTCTTCATAAGATGATGGAACGTTTTTATTAGTATCTGACACTAGGACATGTGCCTCTAGTTCATAGCGAACTGGTTGTCTCACAACCCTCCCGCTACGATGTTGCACTAGGGTTTCCTTTACAGGAATTGTGGTTTCTCTGGTTTGTCATTTATCAGTAGAAATTGAATGTGGTATGATCTCATCAGTCGCTAATTTCTCGAGAGCTACTTTGCTACAAGGTTTATAGTTTTGCATATAGTCATGCTCAAGAAAGGTTGCATTTGTCGACACAAACACCTTTTGATCATTGTGACTATAAAAGTATCCACCTCTAATCTCTAGAGAATAGCCAACGAATATGCATACCTCAGACCTTGAGTCCAACTTTCCGATATTGGGTCTAAGAACGTGAGCTAGACACCCCCATATACGAAAATGATGCAAACTAGGTTTGGAGCCATTCCATAACTCTAAAGGCATCTTGCTTACAGACTTAGAGGGCACTATATTTAAAATGTAATTTGTTGTGGTTAGTGCATATCCCCAAAATGTAAGTGACAAAGATGAGTAGCTTAACATCGACCAAACCATATCCAATATGGTTTGGTTTCTTCTCTCTACAACACTATTTTGCTGTGGTGTTTGTAAGTTGGGATAAGATTCCACACTCCAGCAAATAATATTTGAATTCTAAATCCAAGTATTCACCACCTCGATCGGATCGAAGTGTTTTTAATGATTTACCTAATTACTTTTCAGTTTCAGCCTTGAAGCCTTTAAACTTTCTAAAAGTTCAGACTTTCGATGCATTAGGTAACTACAACCATATCTTGTGTAGTCATAAAAAAAATTCATACCCACCTCTAATTTCTATATTGATCGGTCCACAGACATCACTATGTATTAACTCAAGTGGTTCCTTGGATCTTTGGCCCTTTCCTGTGAAAGTTCTCTTAGTCATTTTATCCTCTAGACAGGATTCACAAACAGGAAGAGTTCCAACTTTTACCTCTCTCAAAGTACTATGCTTTGTTAACCTGTTTAACCTATCTAGATCAATATGTCCCAACATAAGATGCTATAAATATGTGTTATCATCATGAGAAACTCTTTGTCGTTTGTTATTTTTAGGGTTTGCTACTTTAAATAATTCAAAATTATTTAATGCTCGTTCAGTCGGTTTGAGAATATACAGTGTGTTTATAATTTTAGCATGACATATATCAAATCCATTCTTAGAATGAATAAACTCTTTATTAATGAAATAAAATTCGAATAACTGTTTTTGCAAAAATGAAAGAGAAATCAAATTCCTCGAAAAATTAGGAATATAATAAACATCGTTCAAAACTAAATAATTTTATCCAAAAAGTAAATGGACTGTCCCTAATTCTTTAACTGACACGAATGCACCACTGCCAACTCTCAAAATGACCTCGCCATCAGCCAGCTCCCTTGATGAATCAAACATCTGCAAATAAGAATATATATATGGTTAGTGGCTCCTGAATCAAGTATCCAGGATGACAAATTATATTCCACTAAACAAACTTCAAGTACAAGTAAATCATATTTACCTTTCTTTTTCAGCTTAGAGAGATGCTTTTTAAAGTTTCTCTTTCAATGACCTTCAACCCTACAGTGAAAACACTTTCCTTTGGGCTTGCTGTCTTTCTTGTTCTTCTTAGCTTTCGGCGATGTCTTGGCTTTCTTTGCTCTTACTCTTGTCCTTACCATTATTCTTCTTCATGTTGTTTTTACAAATATTAGAAGAAGGTTTTTGCTCGACAACATTTACCTCACCCTATTTGGTCAATCTAAGGTTGAGTGAATCAAAAGTATGCATTTCATTCAATAATTGGGTCATGTTGAATTACAACTTGTTCATAATATAGTCGGTCACGAACGCAGAAAAAACTGGTGTGAGCGACTCTAGTATGATGCTAATTTGAGTTTGCTCATCAGTGGTCGCCCCATGCACTTCTACCTCGTGCATTATATTGATCATGTTCAAAACATGTTCTTGAACAAGAGTACCCTTCCTCATCTTAGTTGTCATATAGCTCCTAGTGGCCTCATGATGACTTTGATCGGACTGTTGCCCAAACATTACCTGTAAAGATTTCATAATCTCATAGGCAGTCTCCATGCTTTCGTGCTTGGTTCTCAGAACATCATTCATTCTCACAAGCATGTAGTACTTCACCTTTTTATTTGATATGATCCAAGCATCATATTTGTCCCTAACATTCTTACGGGAGTTAGCAGCGGGCTCCCCAGGACATTCCTCAGTTAGAACGAACTTATGGTACTCACAAATCAGCATTAAGTTCATATTTGATTTTCAACGTACGAAATTATTACCATTCAATTTTTCAAGAGCGAGTAAAGTAGTAATAGGGTTGCCCATGGTAGACATAATATTGATAACTGAAATTTAAAACATACATGATTCAATATAATTGACAAATATCTAGAATTTGAAAAGTAAGCGTGATGCATGAATGCAATCATAATAAACACATAAATTTAACATTTACTAATCATGATAAAACAACCCAACGATTATTGTGTCGCCTTAGGGTTGGTCATATTAACCGCAGATTGTCTATGAGACATTCTCATCCTTATTAATTAAAACTTAAAATATCTCATATTTCTCTTTTAACAATAAGGTATCGCTTGTCCGGTCAAGTCACAACTATCCACATGAATGCTTAACAGTGACTTTGTGAGTGTAACCCATCATTTTAGATTTCATGACTTCATTTAGAATATGCCGCCTTAGGGTCGGTCAAAACTAAACTATATCACTTCCTCCTATCTTCTTAAGAAGTCCAACCTTGGTATTGGTACAGCTTGAAACCTTCCTTAGGGGGAGGAAAACAAAGCCATCTCGAGGCCTTCACTGCACCTTACAGTGTTGTACTAATGATGGAGAGCATATGTTACATTGACATGTCAACATTCTCCCACACACTATTTTAGGATAATGTGTTTCTATTTTAACTAATCAATTAATTCTAAATTAATTACTAGTGAAAATAATAACTCTATGAATATTTAATTATCAATTAATCCAATCTCATTGGTCTAAGTTCATTTAACTTTCTGAAGCGCCTAATACATAATTAGGTGAACTTAGATTAATTAATTATATTAATCAGACTATAATAAAGCACTTTTACTAAAATCGGGTAACCTCAAGGTTACTATAGGCTTTAGTGTGGTGTGCTTATCAAGTTTTAACTAGTTAAAACATAGCAATTTACATGCAATTAATTTCATAAAATAATACATTTAAACATATTAGGAAAATCCTAAAAAATCATGTTTCTACAGATGAGATGCATGATAAAACTGTGTGGGGTTTTTAATGTATGGCATGTGATCGACTAATGCATGTAGATACTGTATTTTGTCCAGTCTAATACTTTAAAAATATATATTTTATTTTTTTGCCCATATACTAGTCTAAAACTATGTGTATGATTTGAAAAATAGGCCAATGCCTAAAAAATAAGAAAATTTGTCCAAAGACTAAAAATAAAAAAAAAAAGAACAAAAAAACTAAAATTAAAAATGCGAAGCCCTAAGTTTTCCTATAAGTAAATGGGAGGTCTTCACTTGAAAGGAGAGATTTAGAGAGTGAGGAAGAGAAGGGATTTTAGAGAGAAATAGAGGTTTTGAGAAAATAGTGAAAAAGAGAAAGAAGGAGAGTTTTCATTTCTATTCATCTTCCATCTTTTCCTTTTTTTTTTATTAAGGTAGTTCAAATCTCTTGCATTTAGCTTACAATATATCTTGTTCATTCTAATTAATCATCTCTCTTTTTCATACTCATGTATTTGATATTTTTTTGTTTCATTTTTCATATATAGGTTTGTTTGCTCATTCTTTATCATTTCTCATACTCTAAATCTTAAGTTTTATTTTCATATATTGTTTATTTCTCTACAAGTTTGATAATGAGATTTTTTTTCTCATCAACTAAATCAATGAGAATGAGGATAAAATTTTGAGGGGTGTAAAATTAACTCAATGTGAATCAACCATTTAATGGGTTGAAAGTGTACATTTGATGAAAAGATCTCCTATGATAATTTCTCATACATAAAAATGCATAAAATAGAGACTAAAACCTCTATACAAGATTATTCAAATATTTAAGCTTTAATTTTTTTTTATGTTCTTACAAGTTTTCTCTTCTCTTTTTTTTAATTTTTGACCATCATTTTTGTGACACTTGTTTGAACTAATTACCATCCATGATCATTCCTAGCAATGAAGGAAGAAAGGAAAAATGATAATTAGTGAACTAAGTAGTCCAAAATAAAACAATGATATATTTATATCCGAAACAAAAATTATTTTATTTTGAAAGTTTTATGGATTTTCTTTAGTGACACTTGTTTAAACTAGTTACCATCTATGATCATTCCTAGCAATGAAGGAAGAAAGGAAAAATGGTAATTAGTGAACTAGGTGGTCCAAAATAAAAAATGGTATATTTATATCCCAAACAAAATTATTTATTTATTTTTAGACACTTGTTTAAATTAGTTACCATTCATGATCATTCTTTTGCTATTTGATTAGTATTGCGTAAAGAAATGAAAAATGATAGTCAATAGACCATGTAGTAAAAAAGCATGCTCACGCTAATTATGTATGAAATTAAATAGTTTTTTTCATAGATTAATTTATTTTACACATAAAAAATTTACTATTAACTTATTTATTAAATAATTATATATACATATATATGTAAAAAGAATTAAAAAAAAAAAAGAAAGAAAGAAAGACAGAGGGTGGCATCACCCTCTGTAAATTTTTTTTGTACTTTAAATTATTTTTTTGAGTTTTTTTTGTTTTGTACATTTTATTTTTGTTTTTTTAGTGTCCGTTTATTTTTCTATTTTTTTCAATAGATATTATTGTTCTGTTTTAATTTATTTATATATATATATTTTTAATTATTTCACGTCTTATTTCATTATTTTCACTCTAGATATTCTTTTTTTTTTAATTTATCATATATATTTATCATCTCTAACATTCCTTTCCATTATTCTTTTTTTTTTCTTTATAGTTGTTATCTCTTATTATTTATTTATGCATTATTGTCATATGTTACGGTTGTATGTGATTATTATTTTATTCTTTTATCATCAGAATTGACGCTCGTAAATTAAAACCATAACAATTTGATTTAAATTTTGTTAATTTCTTTATTTAGTTTTCACTAAAAAAATTTGATGACGGACTTTAGAATTTTTGAGATACCAAATTTCTCGAACTACCGAGATAAGGAGTTATTTTTAGGATACCAAGAGTAACTCCAATAACATTTTGATTAAAAATAATATTTTTAATGGTCTTTGTACCACTGTTGAAGGACATTTATTTGCTCATTTTATGATGTAAAACGTACCAAATGGGACATTCAAAATTGAATTTCTATAACATTATTTAAAAAAATTAATTTGGATAGTATTTGATTAAATTTGATAACCATTTTTCATAATGGGCGTTGTGGGGTGCTAATACCTTTCTCACACGCAAATGACTCCCAAACCAACTTTAAATTTTCGCAGACCAAAATATTTTATTTTAAAATTGGGTGACCAATCATACTCTAAAATAATTGGTGGCGACTCCGAATTTTTTTTTTCAAAAAATAATTTTTCAATCGTTGTTCTGCGTCGCATGCACGTTGCGACAATGCATGGACATGTTATCAAACATAACAATTAAACAATTATTTAATAATTAAATAAAATAATAATAGACCGAGTGACTATTGGATATTTCTAAATTACAATCCTTAAAATAAATAAATAAAATTACAAAGTGGCTTGAAGAATACATATATATCAAATATTGCATTCTCCTCTGAATGTCCATCTTCATAATCTTCATGCTTTGAACAAAACTCTTTTTAATATAGTTGACTTTGACTTAGTTAAATAAACACTTTATTTGATTTGGTCAAACTTAGGTCAAATCCAATCAACCTATTAATTTTTATTTTTATAAAATATAAAATTAATAATTGATTTGAAAATTACATTAATTTCAAAATTTAAATGGATAATCAGTAGAGTTTGAGTTTTAATGAGACACTTAGGTGATAGAGTTCGTTGCATGATTTGTTGGAAACTTTCCTTAAACGTGACAACAGTTTTCACCAACGATAGGACTCTCCAATCGCCCCCCGTCTCACTGCCGGTAACCGCCTGCCGCGGCGGTAGCACTGTTCACCGCCGCCACTGTTCACCGCTGCCACTGTTCACCGCTGACACAATTCGCCTCCGCCGGAATAGTAAATTTCCAGTGTGAACAGTGTTTTCGCAGATGAACAGTATTTTCACGGATGAACAATGTTTTTGCGTGAACAGTAAATTTCTGTTGTTCGTCTCGTACGTTCTTCATCTTCTCGCATTCAGAATAATTATAATAATATTCAAAATTAAAATTATAAAAATTCCTAGCCTCAATTCGTCTTACACAAGATCTAGAAAAAATTAAAATAAAGCCTAACTTAATAATCATCATACAATTAACGATCGATTATTTTTCATACATTAAAAAATATAACCATCCGTCATTATATATCTCATATATTATGAATAATAAAAGAAAACCAACACAGTATTTAACACACACACACATATAAAGATCGCTCTGATACCACTAGCTGGTCGTCACGGCGCATGCGTGGCAAAAGCGTGGAGACGCGTGGCCTTTTAAAAAAATAAACTTTTAATAAAAATCAAATCTTTTAATAAAATAAAACTTGTGTAACGCCACGATAACCAAATAATTATTTTTTTATTGAAAACTCCTTTTCAATAAGACATGATTCATTATATATTTATAAGTTAAATCTACAATATACAAGGTTCGGAATCATATACTTGTTGTAGTCTATATCAAGTGTCCTTACAAAAACCGATTGGTCCCTTTTTCCCACGAAATCGTTTCAATGATCAGTCGAGATCCACACCAAGATCTTCCAAGTCAATCCTCAATGCATTAGGACGTGTGTGGGCACGTCGAATATTACAAGACACTTTTTCTGTCTCTAGATGTTCTCAACACATGAGATCTAGAGATTTACTAAGAAAGATTTTAGTGAGACGATTCTCTAAAAAAACGTGATGATTATCCGTTTAGAGATTTGATTAACGTTTAATCACAGAAGAAAATCTCTATGATACCAATCGTATTCTCAATTCAACTCTTGATTGACAAATTGATGATTTGATCAACTGATTCTCTCATATTCTTTCAACAACTTAGACCATTAGAATAATATATGTATATATTCTAAATAATGGCATATTAGATATTTAAGGATAAACGGAAATAATATTTAATAATAAAATTACCAATTGTAGTGCCACATGGCATTGCAGTGTGCCGTGAGCCAGCACAATGCCTCACGATACAACTGTAGTGCCATAGGGCACTATAGTGTTGCGCACTCACTGATGTAGTGCCACATGGCACTATAGTAGTCCATGCCAATTTTTAATACCCTATCAGTGATTGACATGTGACAATTATTATGAATTAAATATTTATTTTAATCAGATAATTATCTAGATATCAGTTGATTCAAAATTAACATATTTGGTTATCCCTATCAACTAACTTATCCGTTATTTCACAAATAACAGATTTAGTTGATTTAAATTATTATCTAATAATAATGTAATTATCTAATTTCACAAATTAGATATTCTGTCTTATTTATTGATAATTAAAAAAATTGATAATTATATATATATATATATATATAATTTCTGAAAATTATATTTAAATATATAAATAATTCAATTAATTAATCAGACATAATTATCTCATAATTATGTACTTGTCCCAGAATAAAAATTTCTTTTGCAAGTAAGTAATTTTCTCATGTCCTGAAATACTCACACCCTAGACATCGTAGTATAAAAGTGACTTGAAAATCATACACCTATAATCCTAGGCTCCAATAAACTAGATTATTAATTAAACTCTTTAATTAAATAATCGTATTCATTAATTTCATTATTACTCCACTATAAATATGAAATTGCACTCTTAGAGATTATAAAATGAATTTACAGAGTATTCTCATGTAGTCCATTGACATAATCATTTCATATAGGTTTGTCCTCCAATTATTGGTTCGTAAATTAGAATTGGTAAAAATTATCATTTTACCCTTCTAATTATATTTTGATCCTTAAATACCATTAATCCACCAGTGAAGACTAATTTATAATCTTATTATAAATTTAAGCTTAATAACCATTCAGTTTTGGAATTAACACTTAAGGGAATCAATATATAATCTGTTAGAAAAGCTTAGATTCTAAATCTTGTAAGATTACGTCCTCAGCCATTCACATCACTGAATCTCCAAAACAAAAGTCACTAGCCTGGTTAACAAACAGACCTTAACGAGTGAATCAAAAGATCCAGTAGACATGCATAGGAGTTCATGACAACTCAGGATTCAAACTCATCTATATATGATCATCGAGTTAATGTGTATTAAATCTTTATGATAAAAGATACGTTATTAAAGATATTAATTCACATCGATCCTGTCATATATAATCTTATTATATAAAGTACATTCACTAAGATGTCTATCCATATCAATGATCTGGGTCTAGATCACTCGCATTCATAATGCTTAGTGAACCATATTAGCAATCATTCATTAGATTCAATACTTTAATATGTTGTTGACAATCTTATTCATTATCTATGATCTTAATCATCTCGTACTAATACAAGATCATAGTCTCATTAATGAATATGGAGTTTTCAGATATTTATATAAATTATTCAACAATAATTTCAAAGAAAAATTATAAGAAAAATGTAATACTCTTTAAATTTCATATCAAAATGTCAATACACATTCTTTGAGGGCATAACCCCCAACAATCACATCATAAACCACTAAGTCAAGTGACAAAGACTTGAGTGGACATATGGTTGTATGGGAACGCTTGGGAGGTTGTGGATCGGTAGGATTAGGGGCGAGACTACGACATATTGGAGAGGACATACCTCTTCTAATGACTACTTTAAACATTGAGGGTGTACTACCCTCCCACCTTGGGGAGGGGGTTTGGTCTTGAGAGGTCCATTTGAGAGGAGACTTTGGGTGAATACCGTCATCGGGCCCCATTGATTAAGTATTCTCCCCTAAATCAAGTCTGAAATTTCAAAGCTCATAGAGGCAGGATTTATCAAGCCTATCAAACACCCCACGTGGCTAGTGAACATCGTTTCGGCGAAGAAGAAAAATTGTCAGATATATTGCTATGTTAATTTTAGAGACCTGAACAAGGCATGCCCCAAAGATGACTTCCTGCTATCTAATGTAGACACATTGGTCGATGCTACAGTGGAACACGAAATGTTCTCTTTCATGGACGGGTTTAGTGGATACAATCAAATCAGGATGTCAATTGGAGTTGATGAGAAGACCGCCTTCAGAACATCCTTTGGAAACTTTTACTATGTGGTGATGCTATTTGGATTAAAGAATGTGGGAGCTACTTACCCATGGGGTTTGACAGAGATTTTCCATGACAAGATCCATGATTATGTTAAGGACTATGTGGATGATCTAGTAGTTAAGTCCAAGATTTTGGGTTCACATCTGAAGCACTTGAGGAGTGTCTTTGAAAAGTGCAGGGCGTACAAGCTTAATATGAATCCATTGAAGTGCGCTTTTGGTGTTTCATGGGGAAAGTTCGTAGGCTTTTGTGTACATAATTAGGGTATAGAAATTGATCAATCCAACGTAATGGCTACGGGGGATATACCTCAACCACAATCCGTGAAGGAGTTAAAGATGCTCTTAGAGAAGGTATCCTACGTCCACTAATTCATACATGCCCTTGTAGAGTCTATCAGTGATATACAACCACACTTAAAGGGAGATTGCATCTTTTCATGGACACGGGAACACCAACGAAAGTATGATGCCATAAAGGATGTACTCCTCGCACCGGTCACCATGGTGCCACCTTGTGGTGACTTACCATTACTGCTCTACATCACCTCAACCTTCAAGTCCATCGGAGCATTGTTGGAACGAGAAAGGGAGGGGGTGGAGCACCCAGTGTATTATTTAAGTATGGTCCTAAGGGATGCCAAGCTTAGATGTACACCTTGTGAAAAACATTGTCTTGCTCTTGTATTTTCCACGTAAAAACTCTGACACCACATGTTGGGTAACCGAATTCATTTAATGCCTAAATCTAATCCTATTCCTTTTCTTTTAACTAGGCCTATATTGAGAGGGAGACTTACCCGATGGACCATGTTGTTAAGTGATTTTGACATTACACCCGTCACCCTGAAGGCGTAAAGGAGTCAAGCTTTGGCTGATTTGTTGACCCAATTCCTAAATGGTGAACCGAGACCTCTAGATAAGACCATGCCTAGAGACCTACATGAAGTCAACAGTTATGAGCGTGCGCCATGGGCTTTAACATTCAGTAGGTCATCAACTCATTCTAGTAGTGGAGCAGGACTTATCTTGGAAGATCCTTCGTGCAACATTTTTCAATGGCATAAAAGTTTACTTTTCCATGTACAAACAATGAAGTGAAGTATGAAGCTCTTATATTGGAACTTCGGTATGCAAAGGATAACAGTGTCACCACTATCAAGGTCAAAGGGGATTCCAACTTGATCTTCAACCAAGTTAGAGGAGATTTTACCGTGAAAGAACCCGCTCTTACATAATACCACCACGATGTCCAAAAGCTTACTGCTACGTTTGATGATATTATTTTTAACACACCACCAGATCTAACAACCGCTATACCGATGCTCTAGTAACTCTAACCACCAAGCTCCCCCTCACCAACCCCATTCCAATGGTCGAAGTTGTTGTTAAAGCCATAAGCATCATGGCTGATGGTGACGTTGAGACACCATCCTAGGATTGGAGATGCAAGATCAAAGCGCAATTATCTCATGGGGAAGCCGCTATGAACAAGGAGTTGAGGAACGTTTTTAATTTTAAGTGAGTTCTCTTCTATAGGGGCTGATGGAGTACTTTCATGATGCGTGAGTTTTGAGGAAGGACACAGCCACTTCAAACGTCTACATGAAGACTATTGTGCTAGGGAAGGGCCGCTCCTACACCGTCGTCTCCAAAAGATGAGTTTCCATTGGCCAAACATGACCATGGAGGCCACGACCATGCAAAAGAATTATCTTAAGTGTCAATTAATCCCGACCCAAAAAAGGTTCATCTAGTAGAAGTTGTGACAAATTGGCGACAACCGTAGACCTCATATTTGAAAGATGGTACTCTCCCGTCGAGCACAACCGATGCCATTATCATTAAGAAGCGGAGTCCTCGCTTCTTTATGCTCAATGGAGAATTATGCAGGGTCAATATGGACGGTCACCCTCTTAAGCGTTTGGGTAGTGATGATCAACGAACTATCATGGAGGAAGTACACAAATGGTCATGTGGAAAACACCAAGGAGGCATGAGGCTATATGAGGGATTGCTCAGAATAGGGTACTATTGGCCCACCATGGAACCTGATGCATTGGACTATGCACAAAAATGTCATGCTTGCCAAGTCCTCGGAAATGTCATACACGCCCCATCTGTGTCTTTGCACCCAGTGGAGGTTTCTTGGCCGTTTCATACTTGGGCTCTGGACTTTGTTGGACCCATCTTACTTGGGTCTAAAAGTTACATATGAATCCTTATCGCTACAGAGTGTTACACTAAGTGGGAAAAGGCTATAACTCTCAATAAGGGGACAAGCGAACAAGTCTATAACTTTATCAATGAGAACATCATATGTCGATTCGGGCTATCACGATGAATCATCTTAGATAGTGGGACGACATGCACAAGCAAGGTAATAGCTGAACTATTGGAAGCATATGACATTTGCCATGATAGGTCGACACTCTATTATCCCAATGAGAATGGTCAAGCCGAGGCAACTAACAATACATTACTGAGGATACTTAGTCGTATTGTCCATGACGCCTAGAATACGTGTCATGAGTTACTTTCTTTAGCATTATGGGCGTTCCAAATAGTGAAGCAGTCTCCGACGCAAGCAACCCCATTTGCTTTGGTTTATGGTTGTGAAACAGTCATACCTGTAGAAGTAATGGTACCATCGGCTACGCAAGCTCTTTTAGCAGGAGTTGAGTGCCCAACCTATTTTGGTGATCTAGAAGCTATAGATGAAAGGAGAAATAAGGCCGAGGAAAGCGTCCAAGCCTATCAAGAGAGAATGATCAAAACCTACGAGGCAATAGTACATCCACGGGTGTTCCACGAAGGTGACATGGTATTGAAAGCGGTAGATCATGTCATGCGGGGTATGCACGCTCAATAGTTCACCCCAATAGCCACCGAGGTAACTGGACGTGATATAAGCCAGTTGGCCTGCTCTTCTGTACTCAAACTTGGAATGAACAGAGGAACTTCAGAAAATTTTGACTATAAAGATATGCTACAAAATATTGCTACTTAATAGGGATCCAACGCATTTCTTAAGAACACCCATGATAAATGTCATGCTTGGTGAGATACACCCGTGATAAAACGTCATGCTTGGTAAGTTGCGTAGGAGTTCATGCCACTACTTGAAAACACCCATGATAAACGTCATACTTAGTGAGTTGCATAGGTTTTCACGCCTCTATTTGAGAACACTCATGATAAACATCATGCTTAGTGAGATGCATAAGCATTCACGCCTCTACTTAAGAACACCCACGATAAACGTCATTCTTGGTGAGTTGTGTAGGCTTTCACGTCTTTACTTGAGGACACCCATGATAAACGTCATGCTTGGTGAGATACACAGAATTTCACGTCTCTATTTGAGAACACCCATGATAAACATCATGCTTGGTGAGATGCATAGGCTTTCACTCTACTACTTGAGAACAAACATGATAAACGTCATGCTTGGTGAGATACGTAGACTTTCATGCCTTTTTAATTGGAAACACCCATGATAGGCGTCATGTTCGGTGAGACGCGTAGGCTTCCACGTTCCTTCTTAAAGAACATATATGATAGACATCATGCTTAACATTAAGAATACTTGTAATGCACTGCTCAAGTCCCGTGTTTGATGTATCGCTTGGACTTATGTGTCACCTCATTGAGCCCGATCTCACCACGATGAAACCTACACCCCCTGACACACCAGGTGCCGTGAGTAAGGCTCTCACACCTCTGGGAGGATCACTCGCTAGGTGAGTTAGTGGGAAAACAAAGTATAGTATACTCTAACGACCTCACACGATCTCGCCAAGGATACTCGTAATATGCTACCATATAAAGATGACAAGGCAAGAAGAAAATAAATGATGCATACAGGAAGAGAGAAATAACAAGCCAACATTCCACATGTGAAGATAAGAAGATGGCATCTCATTCACGAATAAAAGTTCACAATAGTATGAGTTATTATTACATCAAAGTCATAAGGGGAACATGAAGAAACATAAGCAATCTAACTGTGGTTCCCAAAAATATCACCCGCTACAAGCTCCTCAGAGTTAAGCCTAACGGTGGTGCTCTTCGCTTGAAGCTAACGATGCTCATTAATCTCCGCGTATAAGTCAGTTATCTTCACTTGCACCACAAGCACTCGCCCTTATTGACAGCAATGTCGCTCTTCTAAATGCTCTATGTGCACCTCCCTTGCAACCGCTAGAAGTTACAAATGGCAAGTCTTAACCATTCCAACTTCATATGCAACAGCTTAATCTCCTTCCACATGTTCAACACATAAGATACCACCTCCAGGTGGGTATGCTTGTACTGAAGGTGGGCTAAAATTAACAATGTCTTACCAACTATAATGATGCAGGATTAGCGAATGTGCCTGGTAAAGTTAAGGAACTGAATGTTGTAATCAGAATGAGTTTCAACGGCCTTATGAAGATACGAGATTAACGTCTCATCCACTAAAACCTGGTCATACTCAACCATCAAACTAGAAAGCTCCAGCTTAAATTCGTGTGCACCGTAAGCTTCATAGCTCACCCTCCCGCCTCTCCCTACTCAGGTTTTGAAGAGGGGACGCACCATGATAACCATCATCCAATAGAGGATCCTCATCAACAGACGCTCGACAGGGTAGAGTTGCCACTACCCTAGCCTCGAGCTCCTCTCTCATGACCTCATCACTGCAGGAGTTTGCATCGGTTGTTACCATCGTAGTAGTAACTATGTGGACAATTGCATTGGCACGACAATAGACGGAGATGAAGCCCGATCACTTAGTTCATTCTCAAAAGGGGACAATTGCATTGGCATATGTGCTTTGAAATCCTTCATATGGAAACATCAGTTTCAACTTGGACCAAGGGGAAATGTGCAAACATGGCACAAACGAACTAAGAAAAAAATTTGCACACACCTCGAGATATGCCCTCCATGCTCTCTGAAACAGCTGGCACGTGCCCGTCAGTCCTTTCTACTAAAAGGAAGAAGGCAAACAACAATGTTATGAAAACTAGTTAGTAAAAAAGAGAGAAGAATGAGATGAAGATATGCATATACCATTGTCCTCGCCTGTTTGGCTTGGACTAACGCAGTTGAGGATGTGCCATCCAACATTGGCGTTGCCCTTTCCCTTTGCCGCATTAATTGTAGGAGCTCATCCTCACCACTAACTTATCTTGAACGTCCTAGGGGACGCTGAAACAAATACAAGTATCAATCATCTAGTTCATTATAAAGGTGCACAATGAATGGTAAATAAGAAAGTATAAGTCTTCATAAAATGAGACATACTATCAAACATGACGATGGAGCAAGGGTCTCTGCTAGAGGCACTGGTGAGCTCGCATGTGGCAATCCCTTCGGCTGCAGGCTTAGACTTTAGAGAAGCGCTAGATGCAAGATAGGTCTTCATGCGAATGGTTCTGGTCGTCAAACTCTTGCTAGTAGGGGTGACCTCAGTTGTAATAGGGACTCTAGAAGTGCCTCCCACTGGCTCAATGCCCGAAGTGACTCTTTGACCCATCTCAGAATGTACAACACTGGACTTAGGCTTGGGAATAGGGCCTAACATGATGTGATCCTTATAAACCATCAGGACATGTAACATCTTTGGAAGAGACGATTAACCATCTGGTCCATCTCGACTTTTGACTCAACCAAAATATTTTGAGCTTTATTGTTCGACAAGGCATGTGAGAAGCACGAGGGACGAATAACTTCTGAGGAGTAGTGTCCCCATAATCCCTATCACCAGTCCATAGCGACAATACTTCCTTAGCCTTCACCCACTCCAAGTTAAGACTGACGATACCATGGTCATAGCCAAACTTACGGGCAATCAGATTACACTGATAGCGTGTCGACATGAAATGGTTCTCATCATGCCCATCCTCTAACTCCACCATCACAGGAAGAGTGAAAGGCATCATGATCGCCACCAGAAGCCTGTCAAGACTGAACCAACCAAGCACGACCTACCTGCTAAACGTAATAAGCTTGTCCACCATTCCCCAAAACATAGTACGGGCGTAACCAGTGCAACCATCCAGATAATGATGAGGCCAGAAGTAGTTGTACACATCAATGTCTTACAAAAAGTTGACAAAAGCGGGAGTCTTGATCCCACACTGGGACCATGTACTGAAGGTTCAGAAGGGTGCTCTTGCCCACTTCTGAGAAGCGTAGTAGACGAATTGCTCCCATATGAACATTTGCAAGAATGAGTAGTCCACGTAGGTCGTGATCTCATACCTCCCCATGGACAGCTTTAGATCACTGTGGAAGCGATCGAGCAAGTAGTAAAGATTGCCCAAGAACAGGGGCCCGAGTACAATCCTCTACCGTGTTGCCAACATGGCTGCCATGGAGAGTACGCGCTTTCAAACCATCTTCGTCGGTGTATCTACAACATTTGAGGAGAACAATGTTAGAATAACTAAGCAAAGAATAATGATGAACGCAAAGACGATGGTAGCAAAAATCATCACCAGACTCTTACCTAGGAAAATGTATCTCGACAGCCACATGGATAGGAATGTGGCCAGCTCCACCTACCTATTCTTATACATGATGCCATTCGATGGGCAAACATCTTGCTGATTTCTTTAGATTTGAATCATAGTCCTTGAAGAAATGAATCATGCAACCAAAAAAGTTGGTCATCTTCCCACGTTTACCGCCAGAAGAAGACTTGTAAAAATTCTTCAAACCTTTCTCAAGAAGATCAATCACTTTGTGCATCTCAGGCCCCATAGTGTTGAAGAGGGCGTGGTAATTATCAAACATAGGATGATGGAACAACACATGTACATCCTCTAGTGTAGGGGCAAACTCCCCCAAGTAGCAATGAATGTGTGTGAGTAGCTCCACCCACGGTAAAGAAGTGTATGAACTAGAGTGGTGTCATGCTGGATCGATAGTTTGGAAGCCACCTCCAATGCTTCCAAAACTTCAGCTCTCTTTAGCAAGGTGACATACTCAGATTCAGAAAGTATGTGTGCGCACCAATCCTCCCATCCAATCCCCGTCTTACAATGACTCCCCAAGTCAATAAGTGGATTGAAAAATCACCACGAGAATTCGCAAGGAATGGCACTTGCTCAAGCCTAAGGAACTCAACCTGCTCGCTCTCCTCCTCCATCAAGGCTCTAGAATTAACCTCCCCATCAATCGACTTTGACATGCCATTAATTATACGATTAGTAATAGGCTTAATCAAAGACCATGGTTTGGACAGAATCGGGGAGCTGACTCACCTTTGCCCATAGTCAGCTCAACCTTTGAAGAAGCCATAGATACGAATAAAAACCTGTAAAATATAGGAACACGTGTTACAGGCGAGAGACATGGATACATGCAAAATTACTCAGTCCATACAGCTTTTCAATAAAGGGGGGAAGTATATTACAAACACCCTATAGGGGAGGCACGTTCAATGGATGCATGTTTGACGAAAAATAAAATTCCTAAAGGGGAGAAGTACATTACAAACACCCTATAGGGGAGGCACATTCAATGGAGACATGTTTGACGGAGGCAAATTTTTTTTTTTGAAATATTACAAGGGGGAAGCACATTACAAATACCCTATAGCGGAGACATGTTCAACGGAGGTAGTTTTTTTTAAAAGAAATCCAAAGGGAGAAGCACATTACAAATACCCTATAGTGGATGCATGTTCAATGAGGGTATGTCTAACGGAGGTAAAATGTTCAAAATTTTCCTAAAGGGGGGAGCACATTACAAGCACCCTATAGGGGAGGCACGTTCAATGGAGGCATGTCTGACAGAGGTAAAAAAAATTTCAAAATTTTACTAAAGGGGGAAGCACATTACAAATACCCTATAGCCAAGACATGTTTGATAAAGGCATGTCCAATGGAGGCAAAAATTTTCAAAATTTTCCTAAGGGAGGAAGCATAGTACAAACATCCTATAGGGGAGTCATGATGAACATGTCGTTGAACTCCCCGCCCCCACAACGCTACTAACCCATCCCGTCTTGCACCTGACTTATTCCTTCCCCACCGCCAACAAAAGCATAAATCACAGTAAACCAGATTGAAGCATAAAAGAAGAACAAAAGAGAGAGGGGAAGTTACCTTAAGCTCCAATGAGGAAGAGGAATAATGGTTGAAATCTTGCTGCCTTTGATAAAGTGCCAAAATTTGTAGGGGGCAAAAATGAGGAGCCTTGTTCTCTTTTAATAAAAGTGGGAGAATAAGGTGATTAAAATGGGTTGAACCCTTTATATAGGGGGAAGGGGTTTGAATCGATGCATCTCACATACATTATGTAATGGAGGCGATCAAAGGATCAGGGACATGATAATATGATGATTGCTACATTGAAGAAATTATGTACAAGCCCGATTACTCCGCATTGTGCTTGCACACGGGACTAAATGTATATGAGGGTTAACGATCTCAACGTTGACTCCCCGCGAAGTGAAACTCTTACGACATATCATGAGTGTCTTCCCAAGGATGCACCATAGAGTGTCGTCGTTGAGATGCAACATAGAAAGTCACCGCTGAGATGCACCATGGAGTGTCGCCACTGAGATCACCATGGAGTGTCACCGCTGAGGTGCACCATGGAGTGTCGCTGCTGAGGTGCACCCTATGGGGTGCCGCCACTGAGATGTACCTCATGGGGTGTCACCGCTGAGGTAGCACTCATAGGTGTCGCCCCTGAGGTACCCATGGGGTGTTGTCCCCACGGTAGCACCATGAGATGTTACCCTCATGGTGGCACCATTGGATGTCACCCCATGGGTGTAACATGGAAGCTCCTGGATCACCCTTCGTAATGCAACTCGAAGACAATGATGACGTACTCCCGACAAGACGTATCGATATGCTATTATATGTCATCACCTCACAAACTACCAAGTCAAGTGACAAAAACTTGGGTGAACATATGGTTGTCTGAGAACGCTTGAGAGGTTGTGGACTGGTAGGATTAGGGGCGAGGCTACTTCATATTGGAGAAGACATACCTCTTCTAATATGACCACTTTCAACATTGAGGGTGTTCTGCCCTCCCACCTCGGGGAAGGGGTTTGATCTCAATAGGTCCCTTTGAGAGGAGGCTTTGGGTGAATACTGTCATTGACCCTCATCGGTTAAACGTATTCCCCCTAGATCATGGTCACTCCTCAAAGACCCACGTGGCGTCACCGATTGGTACATGTGAGATCCTTCTTTTGTCCACTTCAGCGTGATTAATTACTTGAGGCGGCGCACTTGGATAGGTGAGCTTGTAAATAATCAAGGGATTAGGTTCAATGGTCTCCCTCCTTTTTATCACCTATAAAGGGAGGGCCTCTCATTCATTTGAAAGGATGAAAAAAACCTTAGAGAGAGAGAGAGAGAGAGAGAGAGAGTCACACTCCTAGAGAGAAAAGGTATTTTGTCACCACCCTTGAGTACTTGGAGTGCTCCCCCTTCACCTCCCGGCGTCCTCGCTGGTATTCTCAGGCGTTGTTCCGGTAACTTGCTAAAAATTAGACCACTCTCGCACTCACCCACGTCACACCTTGCATCTACAAAGAGAAAGAGAAATTCTAAGATATAAAATTGTATTCAATAATTATCAGATTCAACCATAAGTCAACCATAAATCAAGTTAATCACAAACCAGATTTTTACGATAAATTCTATCAATTATCAATTATTCTATCTATCAATGTTTAATTATCAATAATTTCTACCAGAGACTGAGAACAGAGAAAGAACAAAACATAAACATGAGAATGAATAGAGTAGAGATAGAGTCTCATTAGAATCTTAAAAAAAGGGATGAGTTCAGTATGTTTTAGAAATTAAATAATTTTAGATAATAGCATTTAACATATGCCATTATAGATCTGAATTCCAATACTACATAGTGAGAGATGGAAATAGATCTGAATTCCAATATTACATAGTGAAAGATGGGGAGAGATAGGGAGATAGAGATAGGGAGATAGAGATAGAGATAGAGAGAGAGAGAGAGTAGTTAGTTAATTCGGGGATGGTGAAAATATGGAGTATTATGCGGCATGTGTAATTTGAGAATTAAACGATCAAATATTTGGTTAAAATTCGATCAATAATACGTTATACGTAAAAATTTGGTTCAGGAATGTGGGCTGTATAATATGGAAAATAAAAAAATTCACGTCTTATACATGATTTTACTAACATGGAGAGAGACCAAGACCTGAAAACAGAGAGAGACCGTGACTTAGAAACAAAGTGAGAGTGTCACAGCCTGAAAATTTATCAAAAATTTCCTTTAAAACTTAAACAAAGTCTGAATTATTAGGAATAAATTTAAAACGTCATATAATGACAGATTACTACGTCATGTTGTCTAACAAAGGCAAGTAATTAGAAATAGTTAAACCTTAACGAAACAAAATATTAAATTTCTAATGTTATGGAAAAAATAACGACTTTGACTTAGTCCAGTACCAGAGACTCTAGACTTCATAAGAAACGAAAGCATCTTCCTCATCTGAAAATTTTAGAATAAAATGGAGTGAGTATGCAAAATTATACTCAGTAAGTAAAACCGTATATACATCACGTCACACAATAGCAATAACATACAATGCATATCATTTAATCTTACAAAGTATTATGTTCACAAATTATCATTCATTCAGATTGTTCATATCTTTCCTTACAGAGACACTAGACAACTTCCGTTAGAGCTCGTCACTACACCCATATTAGAATAGAATTACTCATCGGTAAGATTTGTAGTTTGTAAGGTATGACAAGTGATCTTTTTCACGAGTACCATTCCGCACCTTCAAAAAGGTGGAACCAGTTACAAATATGTCTTCCCAAAAATCTAACTAGAACACATTTACAGATCCTTTTTCAAAGGACAAGGTAACACATAAACCTTTCTCGAAGGACAAGGCAACCAAAACACAGTTTGGTGGATACATGACTCTAACAACATACAATATTTTTACGTTACATGATCATATAATAGTCTTTCATATATTATGTCACATTTCTTTACCAAGTTTCAGGATCATATAACATATTATCATTCGTGATAAAGTATAGCAGCATAACGAATACATATCAAAATAATAAGCAAACAAGGGAAAAAGGTCATAATTTATTCTACGATTTTCAGACACAACAAAGCAAACAAGAAGTTTTATACATATGTAAGATTTCACTTACCTGATCTCTGGCGAAAGAAATAATGAAAGTGAAATTCCTGAAACAAATACACTATTATATTCATTACAATACGATATACAAAATGGAAACTAATATTACGCGGTGACTTGGTAAAAACTGACACAACCTAAACTAGGATTTTCTAAAAATTCTAAATTTATTACTGACTTACCTCAAATATACTAGAGCTTCACATAATTAATTTAGTAATATTCTGAGGTGGATAGGGTTATCAAAACGTGAAAACTAATTTGTCACAGAAAACTATTTTTCCAAGTACAACAGTATCGTTCAAAAATATGTTTTAGAACCTTGTCGAAAAATTCTAAAAATTTACAGAGTTACTAAAGATACTCTTAAAATATTACTGTAAAAGTTTAGGCCAAACTGAGTTTATCTCAATATATAAACAACCCTAAATTTGGATATCAAAAACTGTTTTCCCCTGTACAAAGTAGAAACTTTCAAAAATTATATATAATCGCAGAGATCAAACTTTAACCTAATTTTTCTATAGTACATGTTTCAATATTTTAAGAATCTATCCAAAAAGTTTCAGATTCGAACTCCTTCGTTTGTGTTCCAAAACATTAAGTCATTTTCACTTGGTACAGAAACTCTGAAAATTCCAGTTTGTATGAAAAAGTCAGACTTTTAACGTAGACGTTTATTTCTTATTCGAAAATGATTCATAGAACATAAGTAGGCATAATATAGGTTTAAATCTCAGTATTATTCAGAAATATATATAAAAACATGTAGAACAAAACTATATCATTTATGTTGAAAAAAAGATATCACTACAAGAACAGCCTCCTTTAGATCTTACTTTTCACCCGGGAAAGGAAAACGGGTGGCACCCATTTTTTTGTCAAGCTTTTGCCGACGAAAATAAAGATTCATCAGTAAAGAGTAAGTTTTACCGAGCAAAACATATGATAATCAGTAAAGAACCACTTTTCCCGACAATAAAAAGAATCGTCGCTAAAACATGCCACCAAAATGATGCCGTTTAAGGATAACAAAAAACCCTCTCCCTTTCTCAGCTCCCCTCACCCGCCCAGAATACCATTTCCCCTCTCACCCCCTATGATAGATCTCGTTCGTTGTCACCGTTTGCCGGCGAGCTGCTTCTTCTTTGACGTCGAGGTTCAAGTAAGCAAACCTCTTCCTTCTTCTTCGTTTTCAACTTTTGTTGATTTCTGAAAATAATGCTTGAATTTATAGTAGTGATAATATTTTTTTTTTAAATTTCAATCGATCCATGAATGAAAATGTCTCAACGTGAATTTCATCTCATATATATGTGGTAGGTAGAGCATGATTTTTAGTCCGCGTTAATTTATATCTAGAGGCCCTTCTCAGGGTTGAAACATTTTTGTGAAACTTGATTTTTCCTGTCTTCTATTTGATTCTCTAGCTCATACATGCTGGATAATTGCAAGGAGACTGATGCTTATTCTTCCGTTTGTTGCTTTCTTTTACTGCTCTCATTCATCCCTCTCAATAGATTCCTATTCACATCCTACTTTTCCTCCTCCATTTACCTCCCCTTCCTAATAAAGCCACTAGCAAATATAAAGTATATAAGTACACGTTGCATATTCATTATAACAAATTTAAAGATCCAATGGTAGCACGATGACATCCTTATAAGAATGTATCACAGGTGATTGGGATTGACTATGTATAGTTTGGGAGAGGGACAAGTTTGAGCTAATTCCTATTATCAAAACTTATAAATTACACTTTAATTATTTGAATAATTATTCCAATCATAAATCTAAAAAACCAATGCTCAAACCGCCAACAACTTCCATAAAATCATAATGGAGAGAATGTATCTTTTCTTGGTCATCAATTTTTCCAGGTGAATCAAACTATTATTTTATTACTCTTAATAATGTTTAGTATATATAATAACTAACAACTCAACCTTTGCTACATTTTGAAAAGGTAGGTTCAACTGAGGTAACACCTACTCGAATTGAAATGTTTTACATCACACATTTCTCAGCTAAAAGAGATTGGCAGAATGATACAACTCGAGAAAAATATGTGAGTAATCCCTCTAAAATATTCTAATTGATGATATTTGCTCGATAAAGATATGTTAGTTTCAATGTGGAAAAGATATGTTAGTTTCAATGTGGGGGTATCACTTTGTATCTGATTCTGCTAGATGATTTTTTAATACTTTTTAATCGATGCTTCTTGTCTAAGATAATAGTGTTAGTTTCAATGTGTGTGTGGGGGGAGGGGGGGTTATCACTTTATATTTAAGCGTCCTAGATGCTTTTTGAATACTTTCTTATTGATGCTCATTTTCTAAGATAATATTGTTGGTTTCAATGTGTAAACGCGAGATTTACAGGGGTTATCACTTCGAATCGGATTCTATTGGATGCTTTTTGAATACTTTCTGATTGATGAATATATTTATCTTGAATTTGGATCATTGGGATGTTACAGGAACACATATGTCCTTTACGAGATGAGAGCCTCTCGCTGAAGATGCCACACCTCGTATCGAAGAAGAGATAGTTGAAGAAGTCATCAGGCGGAATAAAGGTCTTAGACGTGGAGCCTCACCCACATCTTCTAAGAAAAAGATTTGATTTGAAAATGTAGTTTTACAAACATAAGTTAAGTCGTTGGAGAGCCAACTACAAAGCTTACTAGCTTGGGCGCATCAAAATGATTTTCCAGCTCCTGACTACGACTCAATAATAGAAACGTGAGGTTCAAAATATTTGTTAAGCTTTGTAGTTGTAACAATCAATCTTTGGATACTATCTTTTTTAGATATATTTGTGGCAATCGAGCTTTGGATACTATCTTTTGAATTAACTTTTTTATGTTTCAGAGATTTTATAATGAACTCTTTGTTACATTACATATATTAATGAATAATATATGTATTTTTTAGAAAAAATATTGTGTATGATAAATATTCCGATGATATATTGACTATTAGGTATATGAAAACTAAAAATTCAATATTTTTTATAAATATTCTGTAAAAATAAGTTTTTAGCGGCCAACTAAAATTGGTCGCAAAAAGCTTTAGATGACCAAAGTAAATTTTCATTGCAAAAATTTTATGCAATGAAAAATTGGGTTGGTCGCGAAAAGCTTTTTGCCACTAACCTTGACGTCGACGCGATGAAACCCGCGACGACAAAGATATTTGACGCCAAAAGATGTTGCAACGACGTATCGATCATCGTAAAAAGCTAACGTGATGAAGTTTTTTTTCATCGTGAACAGTCTTTCACTGATGAAGTGAAAGCGACGACGTTTGTGATGAACCAAACTTCGTCGGCCAAACCTTTTGTCGACGAAGTTTCTGGGTTTTAGCATCCAATATTTTGGTCGCTAAATCCCATGTTTCTTGAGTGAATAACATGAGTTTACCTAAAGTGTGATATGAATAACTCATCTACGTCTTATGCCACAACCGCCGATGCCTAGAGCTTAACCTTTCTTAGATAATATGGCTCTTAGATGGTGAGCAAGAGATGAGTTTGTCGTGCAATGAGGTGGTGCATGAGAGTGAGGGAGAGAGAGATGTCGAATACATAAAAGGGAAGAGTGAGGGTGGTTGTTGCTCACAAAGGAGAGGGAAAGGGAGAGTTACCATCCCAGAAGGGGGAAAGGAGAGAGTTGTCGCCCAAAACAATGGAGGGGAAGAGAGTGAATATAGAGAAAAAGAGTTTAAGAACTTATATACCAGGTTGACACTTAGGAAACTTACTAAAACCCTAAGCTTAGTGTTTAGAAAATAAAAAATCATTTCCTGAAGTTTTAACTCTAAACCATGCAATATAGAGTCCAAGATTAGGAAAGAAAAATTTCATCTCCTATAATGGGAGAAGGAGGGTTTCGCCAAGCTAAGGGAGGGAAAAAAAATAAAACTCTAACCCTAAATTCACCAAAGGCTAAAATAACAAACCCTAAAAAAGTGGTATAAAGAAATTTCCAAAAATATTATAACCCTAATAATATAAAACTACACAAAATAACATGCACATGACATAAAATTTTATACATGCATCATATACAATGAGATTAGGCGTGGGAGGAAAAATGACAAAATTACCCTTATGTCACCTAAAAGCATATTTATATATAACATCACAAAGGAACCCCTCAAAACACACACACACACACACACACACACACACAGAGTCACTGAGACCTGTAGCAGAGAGAGAGAGAGAGTCACCAAGACTTGAAAACAGATAGGGGGGAGAGAGAGAGATTGATGCTTGAAAAAAAGAGAGAGACCGAGACTTACACTGAAGATCATTGACCTCGACGTCAACGACTCAATGGTAACCGCTGATTTGTGGTTGCAGTCGCCGCTTGAGCTCGGGTAGGGTGGGTGAGAATTAAGAAATTGGACATGTGGATTTTGAGAATTTTAGGATTGGGTTTCTAGTTTAGGGTTAAAAATAAAAATTATGAAGGCTAAAACTGAAAATAAAAGACTAAACTTAAGAAATCAGTGGGGTCATATTTAAAAAGTCAGTGATGTTAAAAATAAAAAAAGTAAAAAAATCAACCACTCCCGAATGAAAAAGAATATTTTTTTAGTGGGGTAACTTGACCCCACTCCTAGATACGTGGCTCCGCCCGGTTGTTGATAATACAAATTAGTACATTCACAGGAATATTCTAATTAGGTTGACACCTCAATAACATCATCATCATCAAATACAACTCAAGATATTATTAAAACAAAGTCAAGAAATGAAAACATAAAAATAAGTCAGCTGAACCTAATAAAATGCATGTTATAAATATCTTAAAAACAAAAGAAGAACAAAAATATGAATCATTCCACCACCATATAAGAGTAACTATACTAGAGGTCATAGATGCCACACAATTTATAACTCAGTTATCCTCCTGATAGATGTATGTGACAACAAAATTTATATGAGCGAGAAAACTTAAACTCTCTGCTCTAGTTAATAACCTCTACAATACTTGAACACCTGTGTATTAAAGAAAAATACACGTTGTACCTCCTTTGAACTTAACTGACTACATGCAGTTAAATCCAATTATTTTTCCTTTTGTTGAGTAACATTACTAATACACATGAAGAGTGAGCACACTTCAGTTTCTGTTTGATTAACTCATAAGTTCAATTCATTAAATTCTTAATTATTTTTTAAATACGGCACACTGCAATAGTGACTTGTATTACTCATCAGATCACGATTTATTTTTTAATTATTCAGCATAAATCCAAGTAAAACGGATATGTAGAAAATTAGTAACATATTTATGAAAGTGGGAAATTTTCAGAAAAATAAAAAAAGTGGAGTTTGCAGTATTAATTCAACCTCACTTAATAGGCGAATTCTGACTTTTAAATCCACCAAAGGTCAAATTATTTTCTGTCAAAGGCCAGGTTTCATACAAGGTTGTGTTTGGATGCACAGCTTTTCAATAATTCTTGCAGAATTATATTGTAATTTCTAAAAAAACTTGCAACTTTTGGAGAAGGTAGGAGTAAACTGAACTGCCAGGGCAAACTTGTTGTTCTTATTAAGCTTTTAATGTCGGTTTGGGATTTATTTTTAAATAAAAGTCCATGTTTACCTTGAAAACACTATAAATGATTAAGAATTATTTTATAAGTATTTTTATTTAAAGTATGATTTCCCACACTTCTATCAATTATCATTATATTTTTTAAGGATTTATAAGAACTACTTGTGGTATTCGGGCCATTTGATTATCAATAAGTAGTGATATTATCATCCAATTTTTTTATGTTGTTACCGTGAGGATATCATAAGAACATACTTGTTACTCGATATATTTGTTTCTATTAAATTCATTGTCGAAAACATTAAAACCCTTTTAGAAAAAGACTCATAATTAACTGACTGTCCTATAGCTCAGTCATTGTTTATCATTACCGCAGTTTCATTATCATTTGCATTTGTCACCCAAACAAAGCCTTAACAAGGAGTTTCTATGTGGAGCTGACCAAATTAAATATTCCATGTATGTTTCATGTTTTGCTTTACATACAACTTTTCCTACTTAATTGGTGGTTGAGACAATTATTGTCTCTAAAATCAACCATCTTAATGTGTATATATATATATATCTAAAGAATGTTTATTTTGGTATTGGATGCCATGTGTAATCCATTTTAAGGACAAACCTGACCAATTAAAAATTGTATAAATTGGTGCGTTTTCTTACCTTTTTCGTAATATTGACTATATATTCAAAATTGTGCAGAGGATAGACCAAACTTTTTGTGGGGGAAAAGGGATTTTTGGAAGAATTTTGATGAGATAAGGTGAATGGTTTGACTTGATTAAAATTAGATTTAAAAGATTTTAAGAACAAATCTTTGTGGCTAGCTGAGAATTTGTTATTTTTAATACTTCCCTCGTGAATAAAATTACTTATAAGATGATTACTTTATTTGAATTTTACTATGAAAGAGGATATAGATTGATGAAACTTATCTTTCTTTGGTACATTACTATTAAATTGATAAATAAATAAACTACATATACCTTATAGATATGATAATATCTACGTTTTTTTCTCGTTTGATCATATTGAGACTGTTTTACGTTACTAGATTGATAAAGGTCATAAATTACATGAGTGAATCAAGGGCAACATTGGAAAGTAGATTAGGGTTACAAATATTTTCAAACATAGTTCTAGAAAATTTTATGGTATTTTTATAATATAGTACCAAAGTCATTCAATCATGTATACATTATTAACACGTGTATGAAATATAGTATAAGTATTATATTTACTCATAGAAGAGAAAATGTATTTCACTTCTTGAAAGTGATTTTTTTACAGATTGATTTGTCTACATGTGTCTATATTGTCTAATTGGTTTTAAGAGTCAGTCCCCATAGTAGACAAGCTGCCAAAATTGGTGACATTTGAGGGAAAAACATGGAAAAACTCAAGTTAATTGTGCCCCCTAAGCCATGAATTTAGGACACATTTAGTGCATTTAGAATAGGATGAATTTTAGAATCGGAATCAGATGAAATATGACATGTTTAGGAATTAGAATCTAAAAATAGATTAATGTGCTTATTAATTTTTAAGAATCAAAATCAAGAATCTAATTATTTTGAATAAGAATAATTATTTATATTTATTAATAAATAAATTATATAATCAAATTGTATGTCATTATTAAAATGTCATTTCAAAGAAAATAAGTATTATTAAAGATTTTTATGGCATATTGTACTTTTCATAATCTATTTCAAATGAAATAAAAACATGAAATCTCAATACTAGTTATTTACTAGGAACCTCAAAATAAACAATTAATAGAATCAACCTTAATCAAAGTTGTGAACTCACATAGAATCAGATTTTAAAATCTTATTAAATAATTGATATAATAATTTAAAATCAGATTCCACAAAATATATGTCCATGAGAATCACGTAAAAGTGACATTAGTGATTAAAAAGGGAAAAGGGATTTGCAACTTTAGATATTTTCCATTGCCAAACACACATCTCCACCAGTTTGGAAGTTTTCCTTGACATCATTAAGAGCAAGTTTTATTAAATAAGTATTTTCACTTCAATTATTGAGGAGATATTGTGAGCCTAATCAATGAATCCAACTCTACAACTTCATACATGATCAAGTCTTTCCATTCATAATCTCATACAAAGTTTCCACCTTTTGGCTCAAATAATAATTTCTTCATAGACTTCTTATGGAGCAACAACAAATGAAAGCAATCGAGCTAGCTTATTATTCTGTCAATCTCATGATCATAAATAGAAGGTTCTGTTAAAATTGTGTGATGTCCCATTGAGATGATTCTTTGTATTTGGGTATAAGGACAATAAAGAATAATACAACATTTTTTTCTGACTGAAGTCGCAATGTGAAACTTCAAAAATATATCACACGTCCCACCCTTCATGAATATATATTTATAGTTTTCATAAATTTTCTTTGATTTCTAAACTTCAAAATACATCTCTAGTTTTTTTTCTTCGTATATGATACATCAAACAAAGGTAAAACAATGAATAAGTTTTTATATTACTTCAAATCATCATTTGGAAAACACGGGGTGTAGCGCAACTGATCACCGTGGGCTTGGGAGTTTGTTCTCCCAAGTCGTGGGTTCGAATCAGGGATGCTGCTATTTCGTGGTCATCAATCTAAAAATTTATCTCTTGATTTAACCGTGGTGCACTTACAAAAAAATCCTAACTGAGGGTCTGTGCACTCTTAAAATTTTATCGGAGAACCATGCTCCGAAAACTCGGTGGTAATCCAAAAAAATCATCATTTGGAAAAGGCCCACAAGGCTATATTGAGGTGGTTGAAATGATGGTGAAAAAGGTTTTGTGGCAAATTTTGCTCCAAATTTCACTAAGCAATTGCGTTTCAAACTTTTTGACACACTCCACGTAGTTAATACCTGGATTCAATCAGCCACCCCTAATTTCTTCATGGCGTATCTGAGGCAGGTTTTTACTAAATTGTCATAAATTTGTTTTTCTAGCTTTTCCTTTTTTTGTGGGTTTTGTGGAAGTAAACATCTCCAAGTAATCATATAATTTTGTTTGAATAATGATAAATAATTTCATGATGCTCGATATTATTATAATATGATAATGTACGTTGCGTCAGACCATACATTCACGTCATAATTTAAAATCTATTTTTTTATTATAGTTTATATTTTATATGCGACCTGTGCCCACATATAATAGTTATTGATAGGCGCCATATGTTACAGATAGCGTTTTATATTTTGTTTAGCCATAATTTTTTTCTTTGTACTTAGTATTTTCTTTTAAAAAACTGATAACAAATGAAAAACATATTATATGAATGGTAACGAAAGTAAAATTAAACCTTATATTCAATAAGGTTATGTTTGGAGCTAAGGAAGTAGTAGGAAGGAAGAATAAATGCAGATTATTTTCTTTCTGTACATATTTTAATTCAACTAAAAAAATATTAATTTCTATATGTTCAACTTATTTTGAATAAAATTGTTGGGCTCCTAAATAAATAAATCATGAGAATTCCGAGAATGGCAGGTACTAAATGGTTAGTAATAAATCGCCGTATAATTAAAAATCAATAAAAATTGTAAAAAGAAAAAAATTTGACTGATGTGAATAAATTAATCAAGTTGGATGTGAAAATTTTGAAAAATCGATCATTTCTGCTAAACATTTGTTGGCGGTCATCCATTTAACTTCACACTTAAAACTTTTTTTTTCGTAATTTTCTAATCTCTTATCCACTCAAATCATGTGTTAAAACTCCGGTTGGTCCAAAACATCCCTCTAACCCACTCTGTTACATAGAGGAGAATTTTGGTTGGCCGTGACAAATAATCGAGATTAGTCCTGTGACCCAACATTTCTCTGTTTTTTCCTTTTTTGGTCATTTTGTTATTCTTTCTGTGGCTTTTCGATCTTAATAAGGCTTAACGAGAACTTGCTCTTCCAATAATTCCAACAGTTACTTCCATCTCTTTCCCAAGTGTTAATGATNTATATATATATATATATATATATTATTGTGTTACGCGGCTCGAATTATCTATTGTAGGATGTAAGTATTATACTTTTGATAGTTAAGAAAACAAAATGATTGTGTTTTTTTTGCATTAAACTTTTAAGCCACCACCGCAGAATAGTATGTCACTCTTGAGATCCCTCAAGAGCTGCTTAATGGTTAACAGACACAAGACTACACACACATACATATTGGTGCTGTCCGACTTGCCTTGACCCTCCATGGTAGAAAAAGGATTGCTGCTACTGCTCGGATTGCTCTCCTCATATTGCCATCGAATTGCTCAAATTCTCAAATACTGATTTAATGGTCTAACAAATCCAACAGTTCTTTGGCATCATTAATTATCTCAGAGATTTCATCCCTCATGTAGCCACCTGCACCAGCCACTTGTCCAAACTTCTAAAAAAGAATCCCCCATCTTAGGGCCCTGCCCAGACTAAGGCCAAAGCTGTTCCAGCCATTAGATTTTTAGATACTGGCTCTTGCAGAACAGTCATGAAACTATGCATTCTACCTTCTAAAGATTGGGTTCCGTATAATCAATATTTCTCTACTGCTAATGGCAGTTTAATAATAATTATCGTTACTTTAAACTGTTTAGGTCTGTAGCTGCTAATTGTCTGTATTCCCCCTCCGTCTTTATGTAAGGAGGGTTTTCCTTTCATTGTAGGCAGAAAGTTTTCAGAATAAAAATATATAAGTGTTTTTCTCTCATGGGTATTTAGCTATAAGATTCTCAGCTGATCAGTCTAATGCATACTTTCAATATCTAGGTAAGGCTCAACCATCCTCTTAGAGAGTAGCTGTTAGGACCTATGAAAGTATTCATCAAACTAAACTATTATAAGAGCAAGGTAGCAAGGAGAAGAAGAAGAACTTAGAAAGCCATGAGAGAAAAACACTTGTATATTTTTATTCTGAAAACCTTCTGCCTACAATGAAAGGAAAACCCTCCTTATATAGAGATGGAGGGGGAATACAGATAATTAGCAGCTACAGACCTAAACAGTTTAAAGTAACGATAATTATTATCAAAAATTAAAACTAAAAGCAAATAGTCTAAAGCAATTACTTTTACAAATAGTCTAAAGTAGCGATTATTACAAAAGATAAAAACTTAAAGATGACAGCAAAGATAAAGCTAGTATTATTACAACACGATAAAGATTAGTGGAAGACAGGTGGTAGCACTACCAATTACTTTTAGAAATAGGCTCATGATCAGAACCTAGGTTGGCATAGTCTTCATCATACGGTGGGTCCTGAAAATATGTGGAGCTGAAGTCATCAAGATCGTGAAGGTCATCTGGTTCAGATGGTGGCACAGGAAGTTGGCTGAGCTCGAGGGAAAAACAGTCAGGCTGAAATTGGGTGTCCAGCTGATAGGGATCTTGAGACTCAAATGGATATGGATCCGGAGGGTGAGAAAACGACAAACCACTGAAGATGAATGAGCGTTGGAACTCATGTAAAGCCGAGGAGGAAGTTAGAGGATGCTTGTGGGCTAGAAGGGAATGGCCCAAAGAGAAAACCATTATAGTCCATGTCGGTGGTGCATTCATTGAGACGTGTTAAGGTTCGACCCAATTGATCCATGAACTATTTTTCATATTTGGGCCAAGCAGGAGAGGACTGCCATAAATTAACATAGTTACGCATGTACAGGGTTCCATCAACATAATGATCTTGTTCTCGGTGGAGAGTGTAGAAACAGAAAAAAGTCTGTCTCTGTTTCCGAGGAGCTGTCCATATATTGTATTCGGTGAGAATCTTGTGAAGCTGGCTTCGCCAGTACGGCAGTGGAGAAAAAAGTTGAAGAAGTGTCACAAGGTGCGTATGGTATTAATAGCATCATAAATATACTGGTAAATATGATATGGAGGAAATCTGATAGCACAGTAATGAAGGGTAGAAAGAGCCCAAAGATACCAGAGGAGTTCTTCTGGTACGGTACCTTTAATGAGAGGGACTGTGGTATAAGGGATGGTCATATCAAAATGGTCTGGGAAAGAGTGTATTTGGGTTTTTACAAGTAACATATGGAGCCAGTAAAACAGAGTTTTTGTGGCAAGATTGTTGATCATAGTGGGACCATCAGGTTTAGGACTTGGAGGGAAAATGGTAGCAGGCATGCTGATCGGCATAGTGGGATTGGAGTGAGTATCAGAAAGAGTAAGAATAAAGAGGATCTGAGTAGAAGAGGAGCTGTCTTTCTGAGGTCGAGAGAGATAATCAACAATGGTATTCTGATGTCCTTTGAGATGCCGAACTGAGAATTTATAGCGTGAGAACCAGTTTTTCCACCTAAGGAGTTGTTTATCATAAAGATTCCTGATACAGGATTGCGTATCCTACAGACGGATGCCAGTGATTGGATCGCCTTAGTCTGGGCAGGGCCCCAAGATGAGGGATTCTTTTTTAGAAGTTTGGACAAGTGGCTGGTGTAGTTGGCTACATGAGGGATAAAATCTCTTAGATAATTAATGATGTCAATGAACTGTTGGATTTGTTTGACCGTTAAATCAGTATTTGGGAATTTGAGCAATTCGATGGCAATATGAGGACCTGGTTGGAATCTGCCATCTTTAAAGATCATACCTACAAATTCAATACGGGAAACACCAATTTTGGCCTTCTTGGCGGAGAGCATAATCCCGTAATGTTTGATAAGATCAATAAACTGGGATAATAAGAGTTGATGAGAAGACGAATCTTCGGAGAAGAGCAGAATGTCATCAATGTAAACCAAGGCATTGTTCAAAATGGGTTCAAACATTTGGGTCATGGCCTTTTGGAAGAGCGAAGGTGCTACTTTCAGGCCAAATGACATGACGGTCCACTGGTACTGGACATTCGGTATACAGAAAGTAGTCTTATACCGGTCCTCAGGATGAATGCCTAACTGCCAAAACCTAACTTTAAGGTCAAACTTGGAGAATATCTTGGCCCGTTTGAGATGGACAGATAAAGTATTGGGCTTTGGAAGAGGAAACTTATCATCTTGGAGAAACAGGTTAAGAGGTTTATAGTCTATCATCAACCTCTTTTTTCACGTTTGAGTTCAGCTCGTTTTTCAACATAAAAGGCCTGACAGGGCCATTCAGATTTCGTGGGCTCAATAAGACCCTGCTGAAGAAGAGATGCACATTCTTCTCGAGCCAACGCAAGATCATCGGGATTCATGCCAAGATGAGTGGCCTTGGTAGGATTGAGGTCTTCATTGCATTTGAACGGAAGACGAATAAAGAATACGAGATTTTTCCAGAGAGGGAAAGCATAGGAAAACTGAAGAACTGTCACAAGGTGCGTATGGGTATTAGCAGCATCATAAATATACTGGTAAATATGATATGGAGGAAATTTGATAGCACAGTAATGAAGGGCAGAAAGAGCCCAAAGATACCGGAGAAGTTCTTCTGATATAGCACCTTTAATGAGAGGGACTATGGTATAAGGGATGGTCATATCAAAATGGTCTGGGAAAGGGTGTATTTGGGTTCTTACAAGTAACAGATGGAGCCAGTAAAATAGAGTTTTTGTGGCAAGATTGTTGATCATAGTGGGACCATCAGGTTTAGGACCTGGAGGGAAAATGGTAGCAGACATGCTGATCGATATAGTAGGATTGGAGTGAGGATTAGAAAGAGTAAGAATAAAGAGGGTCTAAGCAGAAGAGGAGCTGTCTTTCTGATAAAATTTATTTAAAACAAAATAAAATACAAGAAGAATAAGAGATACAAGTTAAAGCTACAAAATTATTTGTCTAAAATAACCACAATAAATTAAGATATCTGTTAATTAGTAATTAATTAATAATGAATAATTAATATTTTGATTAGGATCATTAAATACTTTCATTAATGTTATAAATAAAATCGTTCAATATATATAGGTATATGTGTTAACCAATCATATTTAACGATCGTGTCAAAACAAAAAATGATAGTATTGAAATAGTAAATTATAACAGGTATAAAACCTTTAATAAAACAATTATCATTTACTATGACTCTTAATATATTATAAATATATTATTAATCAATTAATTAGTTTGCAGTTTGCACTTGCGTTTGTTATGGGTGTTCACGGTTTGGTTCGATCACATTTTTTGATGAAAAACTGAACCAAACTAAACTTCAGTTCAGTGTTATCACCGAACCATGAATGCTAAAAGAACTGAACCAAACCGTGAGTTTCATTTCGATTCTGATAGGTTTTTTGGTTCGGTATTATTAATTAAAAAAATTAAATATTTTTAAAATTATATTATTGAAAAAATATGAAATTAAAGTTTTGCTTCGGTTCGATTTAGTTCGGTTTGGTTTTATAAGAAATTATATATAAAAACTAAAAATAATAATATAAATTTAATGTTTGGTTCAGTTCAGTTAGAAAACTACCAAAATTCTGAATCGAACCGAAACTTTGGTTTAGCAATTTTCTCGAACCGAACACATATAAAGAATCGACTGAACCGGTCATTTTCGGTTCAGTTGACTCAAAATAATTTTGATCACCCATAGCGTTTGCCCAATTTGTTTGACAAAAATAAAATTATAGATTTTACCCATGTAATTGATGGGAAAATTTGTTACGTCTAATAAATCATTAATTAAACCGTACCATATATTAGTACTCGGTCTAAATTTAGCCACCGTAAAATTGACAAAGATAGATGGTCTAAACATAGTTAAGTGCTGACATCTCATATAAGGAGGGCTCAATGTTGTAATGCATTTTTCTTAAATTTGTGAAAAAGAAAAAAAAACAAATAAATTGCATTTAAGTTGATAGGTCTTTTTTCTTATGAATGAAAAATCTCATTCAATGAGAGAGATATTACAACAAAAAGATCTAGATAAAGAATGCCACATAAAGAAACAGAGCGTTTTACAAGAAACAATCAAACCTTTTTGATAACTCGTAAATAAAACCCTATTTGATATTAATTTGTTGAACGTCTCAAGAAATGTGAAAATTTATTTTCCTCATGGTTTGTTTGAGAGTGGTGCTATAATAAAATCTATATGTATTTGAGATTATAATATATTACCTCACATATAAATATATTTATTTTATAGAACTGTTTAAAACACATGTAAGCACTTTTCAAAAAACATACCGTGTATGTTTTTGTTAAATTATGCTTTTCTTTTACTTTAAATTATGTTTTCAAGCACGAATAGTTAGTATTTAAAATAAAAGGGTAAATTACAATAACTCCCTTGACTTTTGGGTAGCTTGTATTTTTTTTACAGCAAGGTAGTTTGTATTTTAGTGTCAAACGTTGCAAAACCAATACATTAATTCCTAAACTTTCTTTTATAAAGCATACAGGGTCTAAAATTAATCTTCTATTATAATAACGACTAATGAAAACAAATATATGACATGCACATGCCAATGAGATTATTAAAGTCTCGAGCCTAACTCATTTGAGTTCAGAGTTACATCAAGTTTATCTATAATATATTAAAACCAATACATTAAAATTTTTTCCAATCTAAATTAATAATCAACTAGTCGATTAGGGCCCACTGGTCAAGATTTTCAATGATTAATTTGTCAAGCTCATGGTGTTATACATTGAATTTTTATCTGTCTAAATTAATAATTCATTAGTCTATTAGGTTGCCTCCCCGTTTTCAATTTCTAATTTTTGAGTTGTTATCTTTTTTTTATGAATGGTTTCTAACCAAATGTTTAGAAGGGCCCATAGTTCAGGAATTTAATGATAAGTTTTGTTAAATTCATTTTCAGGAATTTAATGATAAGTTTTGTTAAATTCATACTATTATCATTAAATTCCATCTAAAAATACACATTAAGCAAAACCAGATATAATCAGTACAAATTGGTTTTAGGATTTATTATAAATTCATGTTCAATGAATTGATCTATTCAGTTTATTAAATAACTTCAAACCCTTTTAGTTCATGTATTTTAAAGTCTATAAAAACAAACAAATTGATGGATGAATGTGCTAAAGAAGGCAATCTACTCATACATTTGTGATTTACAAGGTAACAATAGTTCTACATTTCTTTTTTCTCCATAGTATTATCCATAGTACGATTCACATGATTCGTAATGATCAATCTTTTATTGTTTTATATTTGTACTACCAGACACTGTTGTTTACCTATAATGGAGGCAAAGTTTGAAGAGGAGTGGTTCATATGGTTAAAGTAGCTCAAAAAAATTCCGTCGAATCATATACCAAAACAACAAGAAATCTAGATATTATGCGATTGATCCTAATAGACAAAGAGGTAATCTATATCCTTCAACCCTTTCCACTTCATAATGAAATTTTGAGTACTTTAAGCAGCATCGAATTGTCGAATTGTCTTCTCTCAGGGAATTCAAGCAATGTTGTATTACGATTATGTATCATATTCAACTTTTTCTCCGCAATAGTATTTATGGTCATTAATATGTAGAAAAATAAAAGAAGCTTTAAAAGGGAAGGAGAAACATAGTTGTGTGTATAGCGTATGATTTATAGGACACAAAGACTTACAGAACAACTAACATTAATTTGCAAAATTTAAACAATGATTGTATTTGACAGTAAATATATTTAGATTAAAAATATCCAAGCTAAGGGAAAATCGAATCAGTGAAGCTATAAACTGAAAAACTGAAGCTATAAGAATTGAATCTTACAACAAAAATAAAGAAATTAAATGCATGAATAATTATTTCTACTTCCATTACTCCAATCACCAACATCAATTCAGTTTTGATACTACTCAAACATGGATTCAATTTAAAAAATAGTCTTAACAAACAATATGAAAAATTTAAACAAACATTCTGAAGAATAAGAACAAACTAGAAATAGACCCTAAAATAATTTTCAAATATGAAAACCTAAATTACCTTCAAAGAAAATAGACCGATCGAATGAGAGATAGAGAGATCAGGAGAGGAGCTTAAGCTCGAGCTGAGAGGGATCTAAGACAAGGGAGAGATGAGAGAGGCAGAGAAGCAGATAAGCTTTCATCTCTGGGGAGACGAGGGAGATGACGCACAGACGGGGGACAAACGATAGGCTTTCAATTCGTAGAGAGGGAGAGATGAGGGAGACAAGGGAGGGAGGGACGAGGGAGACAAAGGAGGGAGACGAGGTAGGAAGACTGGGGAAGCGCTAGTATTAGCGAGGGAGAGAGGGGAGGCCCATTAGGGTTTCTTCTTACCTAAAGCGCATTAGACCTTCTCTTTATATACATTACACCTTTTTTATGATTATATCCAAAAGTCATTGGGCCTAACTCTTATCCAAAAGCCATTGGGCTTAACTCATATCCAAAAGTCAGCTCAAGATAGGGTGTTCACGGTTCGGTTCAGTCATTTTTTTGAAAAAAAATCAAACCGAAACCAAAACTTTCGGTTCGTTCATATGTCGAACCGAACTTAATTGTTTGTGGAAAAATAACTGAATTGAAAGTTTCAGTTCGGTTCGGCATTAATAATAAAAATAATAAAAATAAACATTTTCAAAGGATATTATTGAAAAAGTTATTATAAAACTAAAGTTTTATTACCTAAACTTAATGGGATTCTTCTTACCTAAAGCACATTAGACCTTCTCTTTATATACATTACATCTTTTTTTATTGAGAGATTGAATCTGTAATTCTATAAAGAAAATAAGAGGTAAAAATTTGATAGATACAGCTCATTAATATTGTTGGGGTTGATGAAAAAAGTTGTTAAAAAAAAATAAGTAATATTTTAAACTATATCTCTAAAAAAATTTACCAAGCATGTTATCACGAACCTATATCTCTAAGCCTAACAATATGAAAGAAAAAGTTAGCTATCTAAAAAGTTAGCTATTTGTGTTTACCTATATATCTAAACATGTCGGCTCATTACTACTGTTAGGCTCGAGGAATAATTTTAAAACAAAAAATCACACAATCCAACCAATACTTGGTTGTTTTAATAATCACTGGACAAATCAACCCCCTTCTTATCTAATAAAATTAATTTTTAATAATATTTTGTATCTGATATCAATAATAAAAAATGAGATGTTTAGATTAAAATTTAGAAATAAAAACCTACATACAACGTGCAATGCACGTGGTCTCCAACTAGTATTCTTAAAATTCTCAATTGACGAGGCATCATTTCTTTAATAACTTTTGTCACATGGAGGCTGGTCTTTTATCTAGTCCTTATCACATGTAAATGTAGTATGTACTTATTATGTGTTGGCTCTGATACCTTATCAAAGTTCTTGAGTTTAATTCATATCCAAAAGTCAGCTCAAGATAGGAGTGTTCACAGTTCAGTTCGGTTATTTTTTTGAAAAAAATCAAACCAAAACTTTCGGTTCGTCCATATGCCGAACCGAACTTAACCGTTCGTGAATAACTGAACCGAATTTTTCAGTTCGGTTCGACATTAATAATAAAAATAAAAGAATTTAAACATCTTCAAATGATATTATTGAAAAAAAATATAAAACTAAAGTTTTATTTCAGGTTCGGCTCGGTTTTATATTGAATTATATAAAAAATTAAAAATTAAAAATTAAAACTCGGTTCGGTTCGGTTTGAAAATTGTCAAAATTTCAAACCGAATGAAATTTTGGTTTTTTAATTTTTCCAAACCGAACTGAATTGACATAAGAAACCGACCGAACCGGTCATTTCCGGTTTAGCCAGTTCGATACAAAAATTTTCACTCCTAGCTCAAGAGTTGAGGCTATCTCAAGTTTATGTTTTTAGTCCAACACATATTCTCAGTTAATCTAAAATTAATTACTCAACAGAAATTAGCGCAAAAGTATCACATCTTTGTCATTTAGAGGGATTATCATTGTTTCATCATTTATTGTCATCGTCAACATCTCTTTTCCTCTTCAACGACACTATTTTAATTTGAGTTTAGGAAGACAAGAAGGTGACGGTGAAAATCCCACAAAAAATAACAAGATATGCTCTTTTACGATAATCTCATGGGCATGTGCATATCACATGCATGTTTCTGTTACTGTACATGGATGTTCATTTTTGGACTGCTTGTGCTTAAAAATGAATGCACAGGGACCAAATGGATTAATTTTAAAAGGTTTAGGACTAAAGTGCAACTATCTCAAAATGTTATGAGAGTTTTAATGTCACTTTCCCTAATTAAATAAATAAACCTTTCCAATACTTCAAACACTAATTGTTAAATTTATTCTACAAATCATAAGAATAAATCACGCCAACCTCCCTTTATTTTACCTTAACTACTCATATAATATCCCATCTAGTTTCGTTATAAGAACACACAAGTTCATGAAAACAACTTATTCATGAATTGCCTTCTACTTGTCGTTTGTGGTAAAGAGTTCATACTAATAGGTCATTATTATATACGTGTGTATCATATTCTCAATTTTACTTGTTAAATATAACTTATGTATATTAGTATTTGAGAATCTACCTAAGGTGTTTTTTTCTCTTCTTTTTTATTGAATGATCAATAAAATATTGAGATATCAATTCGATGATATTTTGAAGTTTCATATTAAATCACTATATATAGGACGTTTCGGAAGATGTCAGTTGTATTTGCTTAAAAATTATAACATGCATAAATCAACATATTTGAAAATATGTCTAATTTTTTTTTTCATTTTTGACAAATAAATAGTGAGAGTCAATCGGACGATGTTTTTAAAGTTTCACATTAAGTTACTATATATGTGGACAGAGAAGCTCGGTATACTTATTGAGAAGTTAAATTGAACGTTCATGGTATTAAGCCAAATTACGAGAAAGTTGATGTGATTTACACAAATGATAATGATGGATTGTCTAAAAACGACTCTAAATATTGGTAATTTTAGGTACCGATCCTTAAGAAGCATGACAAGTCATGCCACTATGGTTGTCAAATATGACAATTCATTAGTCTAAGAGGTCTCAACCCATCCATAAGTTGACAAGTTTCGCTCAATAAATCGCAATTCTAGGTAAATCACAACCAATAAAAACTAAACTCAGAAAAGAAATAAAAATCATTAATCTCATTTACTTTCAGATTAAAACCGTTTGAAGTTAGATCTAATTCTTCTAAACTTTCGGACTGAAAGTCTGTGATTTCATCCTTTAGCTTCTTATCCATTACCATCGTCATCATTCTATCATTTCCCATTTACCATACATCTTCCTCTTTATATATATAATCCTACTTAACACCATCTCTTCCTTGTACCAACTTCTTCTCATTTTTCGTCATTTCTTCTCTCCATTTCTCCTCTCTCTCTCTTCCTATTTCTGGCCATTTGATCGTCGAATGGCTTCGGTCCAACCTGACCACACGGTAAGCTTTGCATCTCCTAGACCTTTTTCCACAAAACTGAAATGTAATATCAAAGAAACTTTGTTTCCTGATGATCCATTTAAGCAATTCCAAAGTGATAATTCGCTTTCCCGAGCTACGAAGGCGTTAAAATATTTCATCCCGATATTCGAATGGCTTCCCAAGTATAATTTTCGTATGTTTCGGTATGATTTGCTCGCTGGTATCACCATTACAAGCCTCGCCATTCCTCAAGGAATAAGCTATGCCAAACTCGCCAGCCTCCCACCCATCATTGGCTTATGTAAGTTCCATAATTTTGATTTTTTCATTTAAGATATTGTTTAGATCTTAGAAATTGAAAGAAAAAGGAAAACAAATTTTGATTGATTGATTTTCATTGTCTGGAGCATTTTGAATATGTAAACGAAAATAGTTATAAGAATAAATTTTATTATTACCAATAATCTCCTTCCCTTTCCTTCTAATTTGATTCACTTTTCTTCTAACCTTTTCTCCTATTTACCAAAATCCAAACATAGCATTTTTTTTTCCTTAAATCGACTGGATTCTGTCAATTGAACTTTTATTGGATGGATATGTAGATTCAAGCTTCGCTCCCCCTCTTGTATACGCCGTTTTCGGAAGCTCAAAGCATCTTGCGGTAGGAACAGTGGCGGCATGCTCGTTGCTTATATCCGATACAATCGGGGGAGTGGTGTCGCCGAAAGATAACATGACGTTATATATTCATCTCGTCTTTACCGCTACGTTCGTTACGGGTATATTTCAGTCAGCATTAGGTTTTCTAAGGTTAGAAACAAGAGATGATAAATAGTCTATTTTTTGGCATTATAATTTATTATAATTAATATTTGAGTAAATTTAATTAAGTATGATGTTATGATTTGGTGCTAGGCTTGGGATATTGGTAGATTTTTTGTCACATTCCACAATTACTGGATTCATGGGAGGGACAGCAATAATCATTTGCTTGCAACAATTGAAGGGCATGTTTGGATTGACTCATTTCACTACTAAAACTGACGTAATTTCTGTATTGCATGCAGTTTTCAGCAACAGACGTGAGGTTTGTACAACAAAAACTCCTCCCATGGAAACCAGAAGATAAAACATTGATATAGAAGATGATCATCAAAATTTTAAGAGAATTTTTCATGATCCAAACATAAACTTAATTAACACTTTAAAAGACTAAAAGCATGTTCTAAGTTTTAATTTTGTTCTCAATATTCAGTTAATGGTTCCAAATGCACATGATTTTGGAGTTATAAAAGCACTAAGGAAGGCTTCCCAAAAAGTAATAAAAATTAAAGGCTTTCCACAAGTACTTTTTAAAAATGAAAAAGAAGAAAATTATCCTTTAAATAATAATAATAATAATAATAATAATAATAATAATAATAATAATAATAATAATAATAATAATAATAAATTTTGGTGCAGTGGAGGTGGGAACCCGCAGTTGTAGGAATAGTATTCCTAACTTTCCTCCAGTTCACAAGGTACTTGGTGAGTTTTCTTTTTCTTCTTCACTCTCATATATAATGTTAAATTAATTAATTATGATAATTAACAAATTTTTAAGCTGTTAATTCAATTTATTTATTTGTGACAGAGAAATAGAAATCCAAAGCTATTTTGGGTATCAGCAATGGCACCTATGATAACTGTTGTAGTTGGCTGTCTCTTTGCTTATTTTATACATGGGGAAGACCACGGTATCCAAATTGTAAGTACCTTTATTTTTCTTTCTTTTACAAATTTTTGAGAGAGAAAATTATAAAATTTAAAAAAAGAAAAGAAATTGTTACCATTGGAGTACACTTTTCTACTCCACTTTAATTATTTTGTTCGTAGCAACTTTTGATTGTCTATGAGGGACCTTACTATACGGACTTTAAATTTTTTTTTTATGATTTTTTACTATTAAATCTCACATCAAACACTTGGAATGTTAAATATAAACCCAAATATTTAGTTAAGCTAAGTTTCATTACACTTTCTATTTACTCATAAATAAATTCGGGCTATAGTAGAAAAAAGTATTATATAGATATAGTCACATCAATTATGTTGTTGAGTACAATTTGGATTACAAATTAACTATGTTTTACGGAAAATGATAAGAAAAACTAACTCTCTAATTCAAAAATTACACATATGTAAATATATTATTACATTATTCTGACCATTTTATAAAAAAAAGTTTCCTGATCATTTTTATAATTTGAACTAGAAAGTTTATCATTTCTGTAGTTATCCCATGGTTTTAAATACATTTTATTTATTATTGTTGAAGTATTTTTTTGGGATTTATCACTCAGTTAAATATCCAATTGCATGAGCCTTTAATTATCTTATGTCAGGTGGGTCATTTGAAGAAAGGAATAAATCCTCCTTCCATTCAATACTTGAACTTTAGCCCTAAATATTTCACAGCTGTTGTCAAAGCAGGGATCATTACTGGCTTTGTGGCTTTGGCAGTAAGAACTATAAAAAAAATTCTCACTTTTTATTTTTTATTTCCTAATGTTTTTATTTTACAAATTAAATTAACTGTTAATAATTAATTATTAAATACAGGAAGGGATAGCAATAGGACGGAGCTTTGCAATAATGAAAAATGAACAAGTTGATGGGAACAAAGAGATGATTGCTTTTGGTCTCATGAACATTGTCGGATCTTTCACTTCCTGCTACTTAACTACTGGTAAATTATACAATTGGTCCCCATAGTTCTTGGAGTTCTGTTTTAATTCAGTCTCTTTAGCTTTAATATCGTCGATTGGTCGGTGTTCCTTATATGATCTATTTTGTCTCACTTTGATCATTCGGTTTAGTTTAGCTTTAATAAATTATTTGATCATGAAACTTAGATCTAAAATTTAGTCGATCCATAATTATTATTTTTACATATAGTAAACGTCTACTCAACTTACAAATACTCCACAACTAGTCCACATCAACACCACTTTTAATTCAAGTGACATGATGATTTATCATCTGAATGATAGAAAATTGTTGATGCAAGAGTTTGACATAAAAAATTTCCTTTTTATACCCTTTTAAATTTTCAACAATCTCAAGAACTTAAACTATCGAGTTAAAATGAATTTAATCATTTAATTCTAAAATTAATCTTATCAATTTTTTGTTTGAAAATTTCAGGTCCATTTTCGAAAACGGCAGTGAATTTCAATGCAGGGTGTAAGACAGCAATGTCAAATATAGTAATGTCAATATGCATGGCGCTAACCCTATTGTTTTTGGCTCCACTCTTTAGTTATACTCCTCTGGTTGCTCTGTCTGCAATTATCATGTCTGCCATGTTTGGACTCATCAAATATGAAGAAGCTTATCACCTTTTTAAGGTTGATAAGTTTGATTTTCTTATTTGCATGGCTGCCTTCTTTGGTGTTACCTTTTTAACTATGGATGTTGGCATCATGCTTTCTGTGAGTTCTCTCTCCAAAACTTCATTATTTGTTTTCATATATATATATATATATATATTACTTCTATTTGTCATGCAGTGTATCCTATTTTAAAAAAATTCGAGGATATGAATTTTAAGGCTACATTAACCGAGGAACAACAATTAATCTTGAAACATCAACTAATAAAAATATGTCCTAAGAATTTAAAATAATATTCAATATTAGATTTCTTATTGATTTTTTGTCAAATTACCAATTTATGCCAATGGCATTTGATATCATAACTTTAGTTTCACATAAAAATTAAAAATAAATAAAAGGAATTACTATTCTTTTTCTGTTTGATTCCAACTTAGAAAAATGAAAATGGTTTAGTAAAAATGGTTTTTACTTTATCAAAATAAAAATAGAATAAATTTTTTTTTTCTTATATAGTTCAAAGTACTCTTGGTACTTGGTAGCAGAATAATTTTTCATTCTTTTCGTTTTGGAGAAAAATTAATCTGAATATTGAATTAAAATGTTTAATTTTCTTATTAATTCCAAATTTATAGGTGGGTTTAGCAATATTGAGAGCACTTCTATACATGGCTAGACCAGCTACTTGCAAGCTTGCAAAAATACCAAACACGGCCTTATACCGTGACATAGAACAGTATCCTGATTCAGTAAACATTCCTGGAATTCTTGTTCTTCAACTTGGTTCTCCTGTTTATTATGCCAATTGCAATTACATTAGAGAAAGGTAAATTTTTAATTTTTAAATTTTAAATTTTAAGTATTTCCTCTATCAATTCTTACTATCACTGGAAATTTAAGAGTAAAATATACTTTAGTAATCTTAATAAATAGTTAACTTTTGAAAAAAATTCATCAAAAATAGATTTTCAAACGCGAAGAGAGTCTCGCGTGCACGTGCACCGGTGCCCAGATTTCGTCAGTTTATATAGAATATATAATACATATTTAATATACATTTGTAATTCTTACAGTATATGTTTTATAGACAGTATATATATATATAAACTTTACGATAAAAATTCAAAACTTCGCTGCGTGCGTGGGAACGATTTTTTGCGCGAATTTTTTATTTTTTTGGAATTTGGGTGACTATGTTTTTTATTTTTGTTTCAACCTTGACCATTTTTAATTTTTCCTTAAAAATGACCTATTCTTGATTATCACCCAATATACTTTTGGTCCTTCAAGTCTACTCTTGTTTCCAACTTGGTCCATGTACGTTTAATGTTTTTCAATCAAATTCTCGAATAATCTAAAGTGTTTCATTATATAGACATTTTGTTAATTTTCAAACCATGAAATTCGTTTACGTTGTTAATAAGAAATATTATAGTTTGAGATTAATAAAATGACTCGAGTGTAACATTTGAAATTATTCATGAGTTTGGTCAGAAAAAATCGTAATTACAACGACCAAGAATCATATTAAATTTACATAAGATAAACCCATTTCTAAATTCACAATATTTGAACTTTCAATAGGATTTTGAGGTGGATTCACGATGAGCAGGCTATCTTGAAATCAAACGATGATGTGGTTCAACATCTATTGCTGGATTTAACTGGTAACAATCGTTGATCCCTTTTTTTTCTTTATAACCATTTTAGTTAATCTAACTTCGGGGACTTAATTTCTAGGAGAAGATATCGTGTCTGGGGCCACAACATGTTTGTGACACACCTCTGATTTCTCACATTCTTCCGTCTCCCTTTTTCTTAAACGTTTTTCAAAAAATTTTAAACTTCTATTCTAACATATTACAATTTTTATTAATGAGATTTTGAACTATATAAAACAGGAATAGTCCAATTTTTATTCAACTCTTACACTCTCCTTATGAACTTATCTTTTACTCTTCAAAAACTATATGTATACCTAACACACACAAAATTTATTATTTGTGATTTTTAGGTGTAACATCTATCGACGTGACGGGTATTGAAACCTTAGTAGAAATACGTAAAACAATAGAAGCCAAAGAGATAAAGGTAAACTATCCTTCTCATATTTTTTTCAGATTAAGTTAAATCATACATATGATAATCCAATGTTGGTTTGTTTTTTATGTTTAATAGGAAAATTTATCGTGTTAAAAAAATTAAAATTTTATTTTTATTTTTGTGTAGATGGGAATAATAAACCCAAGAATAAATGTAGTGGATAAGATGATAGCTTCAAAATTCATAGAGAAAATTGGGAAGGAACACATCTTTTTGTCCATAGAAGAGGCAGTAGAAGCATCTCAGTTGTCATCTCACAAGTTGAAGCAAAACGACTCGTTAGATCCCCACACTTCAGCTTAATTTAACACGTGATTGTGGATCTGTGGGGTCCACTTTTGTTTGTAACTGTATAATAGTATGTTTACCAACATACTAAACATTAAACAATGTCTCAGAATTTAGATGTTCCCTCTTTACAGTGGCTTAACACATTTTCAATGTTTGAACATAGAAAATTATGAAGGAAAGCTTAAAATACAAAGTAGAGAATTTTATTATATAGTTTAATTTTAATGAAAATAATGACCTAAAATTATCAACATCTTTTCTTTTAATCTGAATTAATTTTTACTATTATTTTTTTAATGGATATTATAAATTAGTAGAAAAAAGAAATGAAAATGTGAATGATTGCATTTTCATTATTTGGAGACATTTGAATATATTGAGGAAAATAGTTATTTGAATAAAGTTTACTACATTAATATGATACTTCCATTCTCCTCTAATTTCATTTACTTTTCTTCAAATTTTTCTTTCCCACTTGTTTTTCTTCAAATTTTTCTTTCCCTCTATATTATAACGGAAACATCAATAAACGATAACAAAATAACATTTTGAATGTTAGCTTCGTCCACGCATATCTCATTGAATATTCATTATTACATACTCCAAGACGACGCAAATACCAAATTCAAATCTCATTACACTCAAATCTAAAATGAACATGCACAAACCATAAAAACCATATCTTAGTGATATTGGCTCCATGTATGGTCAATGTCTCCACCACATTCGGTAATCATAACTAATTTAAACATAAATTATCACTTCTCGATCAAACTAGATGTACTGGCATGCGTGTTAACCAATTACATTTAATGATCATGTCAAAACAAAAAATGATAGTATTCAAATAGTAAACTATAACTAGTATAAAACCTATAATAAAATTATTATCATTTAATATGACTCTTAATATATTATAAATATGAATATTAATCAGTTCATTAGTTTGCGCTAACCATTGATTTGGTTGGTGACGTACTCTTTAGCTCTTGCCTTTGCCCGATTTGTTTGACAAAAATAAAATTATAGATATTACCTATGTAATTGATGGAAAAATTTGTTACGTCGAATAAAATCATTAATTAAAACGTACCATATATTAGTACTCGGTCTAAATTTAGCCACCGTTAAATTGACAAAGATAGATGATCTAAACATAGTTCAGTGCTGACCTCCCATATAAGGAGGGCTCAATGTTTTAATGCATTTTCTTAAACTTGTGAAAAAGAAAATAAAAACAGATAAATTACATTTAAGTTGATAGGTCCTTTTTTTTATGAATGAAAAATTTCATTCAATGAGAGAGATATTACAACAAAAAGATCTAGATAAAGAATGCCACTTAAAGAAACAGAGCGTTTTACAAGAAACAATCAAACCTTTTTGATAACTTGTAAATAAAACCCTATTTAATTTGTTGAACTTCTCAAGAAATGTTAAAATTTATTTTCCTCATGGTTTGTTTGAGAGTGGTGCTATAATAAAATCTATTTGTATTTGAGATTATAATATTTTACCTCACATATAATATATTTATTTTATAGAATTGTTTAAAACACATGTAAGCAATTTTCAAAAAACATACCGTGTATATTTTGGTTAAATTATACTTTTCTTTTTTACTTTAAATGATGTCTACAAGCACAAATCACTCGTATTTAAAATAAAAGGGTAAATTACAATAATTCCCTTGACTTTTGGGTAGTTTGTATTTTGGTGTCAAGCGTTTCAACATCAATACATTAATTTCTAAACTTTCTTGTATAAGCATACACTGTCTAAAACTAATCTTCTGTTATAATAACGACTAATGAAAACAAATATATGGTATGTACATGTCAATGAGATTGTTTAAGTCTTGAAACTTAACTCATTTAAGTTAAGAGTTACTCCAAGATTATCTCTAATAAACTAAAAGTGTTGGGAAATTTTTTTTGGATAATTTAATCCTTTCAAATTTCAGCTATTTCAAGTATACTTTTTTTATAAGTGAATCTAATTGACTGAGATAAATTAAGCCGTACATTGAATTTTTTTAACCTAAATTAATAATAAACTAGTCTATTAGAGCCCACTATTAAGGAATTTCAATGATTACGTTTGTCATGTTCATAGTATTATACATTGAATTTTTTTCTTGTCTAAATTAATAATCATTAGTCTATTAGGTTGCTCTTCCTTTTCAATAAAATTTCTAATTTTTTCTTATCATTGAATTGTTATCTTTTTTATGAATGATTTCTAACCAAATATTTAGAAGGGCCGCCGGTTAAGGAATTCAATGATAAGTTTTGTTAAATTCATATTATTATCATTAAATTCCATCTAAAAATACCCACTAAGCACATCCAGATATAATTAGTACAAATCAGTTTTAGGATTTATTATAAATTCATGTTCAATGAATTGATTTTTTTCAGTTTATCAAATAACTTCAAACGATTTTAGTTCATGTATTTCAAAGTCTATAAAAGCAAACAAATTGATGGATGTGAAAGTGCTAAAGAAAGCAATCTTCTCATACATTGTGGTTTACAAAGGTAACAATAGTTCTACATTTCCCTTTTCTCATGGTATTATTCATAGTATGATTCACATGATTCTTATTGATCGATCTTTTATTATTTTGTATTTGTACTACCAGAACACTGTTGTTTACCTGTAATGGAGGTAAAGTTTGAAGAGGAGTGGTTCATTAAGGTAAAGTAGCTCGAAAAAATTCCGTCGAATCATATACCAAAACAACAAGAGATCTAGATATTATGCGATTGATCCTAATAGACAAAGAGGTAATATATATCATTCAACCCTTTCCATTTCATAATGAAATTTTGAGTAAAGCAGCATCGAATTATTGAATTATCTTCTCTTATGGAAATAAAATTCAAGTAATGTTGTATAACGATTATGTATCATATTCAACTTTTTCTCCGCAGTAGTGCTAGCGGTCATTAATATGTAGAAAAATAAAGAAGCTTTAAAAGGGAAGGAGAAACATAGTTGTGTGTATAGTCTATGATTTATATAACATTGATTTATAAAATTTTTATAAGGATTGTATTTGACAATAAATATATTTACATTAAAAATATCCAAGTTAAGGGCAAACCAAATCGATGAAGCTATAAACCGAAACAGTGAAGCTATAAGAACCGAACCTTACAACAAAAATAAAGAAATTAAAAGCATGAATAATTATTTCTACTTCCATTACTCTAATCACCAACATCCATTCAGTTTTGATGCTACTCAAACAGATATTCAATTTCAACAAATAGTCTTAACAAACAATATGAAAATCTGAACAAACATTATGAAGAATAAGAACAAACTAGAAATAAACCCTGAAATAATTTTCAAATGTGAAAACATAAATTACCTTCAAAGAGAATAGATCGATCAACTGAGAGACAGAGAGATCAGGAGAGAAGCTCAAGCTCGAGCTAAGACAGAACTAAGATAAGGGAGAGACGGAGAAGCAGATAAGCTTTCATCTTTAGAGAGACAAGGGAGATAAGGCATAGACGAGGGATAGATGATAGGTTTTCAAATCGGAGAGACAGAGAGAGACAAAGGAGACGAGGGAGACAAGGGAGGGAGAGACGAGAGAGACAAGGGAGGGAGAGACGAGAGAGACAAGGGAGGGTGGGATGAGGGATATGAAGGAGGCAGACGAGGCAGGAGACTAGGGAGGCGCTAATATTAGCAAGGGAGAGAGGGGAGACCCATTAGGGTTTCTTATTACCTAAAGTTCATTAGACCTTCTTTTATTATGCATTACACCTTTTTTATGATTACAAAAATGAAAGATTGAATCCGTAATTCTATAAAGAAAATAAGAGGTAAAAGGTTGATAGATACAGCTCATTAATATTGTTGGGCTCGATAGAAAACAGTTGTTCATAAAAAGTAAGTAATATTTTAAGATAAACAAATATGAAACTATATCTCTAAAAAAAGATTCTATCAAGCATGCTATTATGAACATATATCTCTAAGCTTAACAATATTAAAGGAAAAGTTAGCTATTTGTACTTACCTCTATATCTAAACATGTTAGCTCATTATTATTGTTAGACTGGAGGAGAAATTTTAAAATAGAGAACCACACAATCCAACCAATACTTGGTTGTTTTAATAACCGTTGGACAACCCATCCCCCTTCTTATCTAATAAAATTAATTTTTTTATGATATTTTGTATCTGATATCAATAATAAAAAATGATATGTTTAGATTAAAATTTAGAAATAAAAATCTACAGACAACGTGCAACGCACGTGATCTCCAACTAGTATTCTTAAAATTCTCAATTGATGAGCGATTATTTCCTCAACAACCTTTGTCACATGCGGCCTGGTCTTTTGTCTAGTTCTTAACACATGTAAATGTAATATGTACTTATTATGTGTTTGACTTGGCTCGAATACCTTATTAAAGTCATTGGACCTAACTCATATCCAAAAGTCAGCGCATGATAGGGGTGTTCATGGTTCGGTTCGGTCATTTTTTTAGAAAAATCAAACCGAAACTGAAACTTTCGGTTCGTTCATATGCCGAACCGAACTTAACCGTTCATGGAAAGAAAACCATATGGAAATTTTCGATTCAGTTCGGCATCAATAATAAAAAAACAAATATTTTCAAAGGATATTATTGAAAAAATTAATATAAAACTAAAATTTTATTACCTAAAGTTAATAGGGTTTCGTCTTACCTAAAGCGCATTAGACATTCTCTTATATGCATTACACCTTTTTATATAATTATAAAAATGAGAGATTGAATCTGTAATTCTATAAAGAAAATAAGAGGTAAAAATTTGATAGATACAACTCATTAATATTGTTGGGATCGATGGAAAAAAGTTGTTAAAAAAAGTAAGTAATATTTTAAGATAAAAAAAATACAAAACTATATCTCTAAAAGAAAAATTCTATCAAGCATGCTATCGTGAACCTATATCTCTAAGCCTAACAATATTAAAAAAAGTTAGCTATCTAAAAAGTTAGTTATATGTGCTTACCTATATATATAAACACGTCGACTCATTACTATTGTTAGGCTCAAGGAATAAGTTTAAAACAAAGAACCACACAATCTAACCAATACTTGGTTGTTTTAATAATCATTGGACAAACCAACCCCCTTCTTATCTAATAAAATTAGTTTTTTAATGATATTTTGTATCTGATATCAATAATAAAAAATGATATGTTTAGATTAAAATTTACAAATAAAAACTTCAGACAAAGTGCAACGCACGTGGTCTCCAATTAGTATTCTTAAAATTCTCAATTGATGAGGGATATTTCGTCAACAACCTATGTCACATGCAAGCTAATCTTTTACATAGTCATTGTCACATGTAAATTTAATATGTACTTATTATGTTTTTGACTTAGCTTTGATACCTTATCAAAGTTCTTGTGCCTAACTCATATCCAAAAGCCAGCTCAAGATAGGGATGTTCACAGTTTGCTTCAGTTATATTTTTTAAGAAAAATCAAACCAAAACTGAAATTTTCAGTTCGTTCATATGAAGAACTGAACTTAACTCGTGGAAAAAGAATCAAAACAAAAGTTTCGGTTCGGTTCGGCTTTAATAATAAAAATAACTGATCCAAAAGTTTTCGATTTGGTTTATTTTTAAGTATTCACTCTACTTTATAATACGGGATGGGCTAGATTATCATACTAGAAAACTCTAACCACTTAAATTTATAAGGAGATAGTTCTAGATCAATTAACACAAAATAGATAAACTCTCAAAATTAAAGTATCATTGACAGAAATAAGCTCCTCCTTACTTTACGACTATAGCTCTTATTATAAGCTCTAATGTCGTAAAATTATTAGAAATAAAATTGCATTATAATATTATATGGAAATTATGGTAATACAATAATTATGAAATTATCAGAGTAAATATAATAATTACAAAATGTAAATAATATAATTACCAATGTAAAATTATATGAACAGTGTAACAATAATATAAATTAAGGAGAAAAAATTGAGTCTTGTTTTCACAGTTTTCTTAAAACAGTTACGTCCACTTACTTGTGGTATTAAAGGTTGATAATGACATCTATTTCTCAAGATAAAATAGTTGGAGGAAGCTGAAGAGCACCCGATTTCACTAACTTGTCCAACTGACTTGCCTGAATTCTACCACCAGAGTAATGACTCAAAACCAAGATTCGAACCAAAAAATTGAATTGATAGCCGAACTAGAAATAAACTGAATTGAAAACTGAACCAGAATCGGGTCAAAAGCCGAACAAAGAAACTGGACTGAAACTGAGCAAAAAACAAGACAAAATTGAGAAGAGACAAAAAGAGAAGAACAAGGATAGCTAATGCTTTATTGGTGTGTCAACTGTGGAGGAGAACCTCTCTTTTTATAGTGTTCATGGAGGAAAGCCACCTTAAAGGCCATTTAACCCATTAAAATGACATTTAACTCATTTAAAGTCCAAAAAGGTTTTTTCCTTTATTTTAAAAAAAATGTTTTGTGCCTTTATTTACCAAAAATATTCCATATTCTAATGACTTTTGGGCTTCCTTGGAGAAAAAAAATAAATCTACTTTTAAGATGGTGGATTCTAAAACGGTGATCAGTTAAGTGTAATAATTTCATATAATTTTACACGAGATTCAGGCTGAAGGGATGATGCTAGGTGAATTATTTCAAGCGGATTATATTATTGAGAAATTGACTCCTGCATGGAAAGATTTCAAGAACTATATCAAGCACAAACGAAAGAAAGAAGATAGTTAGTTATCCGAAAGAAGAGGGCCAAACTCTATTGTTGCAGCAAAAGGCTAAGATTATTGAGCATTGTCAAGTTTCCAAAGCTAGGAAGACCAACAATAATGGGAAGGGTACAAACATGCTGGGATCTAAATGAGGGGTTTCAAAGAAACCAAAATTCTAAAACAAGTGCTACAATGATTATAAGTTGGGTTATAATCCCTCCAAATATAAATTTTCTAAGAGAAACAAGGAGGCAAATGTGATTGAAAATAATAGTCGAGACTTTTCTGACACCAACCTCTCAGTAGTGGTTTCTAAGGTCAACATGATTGGATCAAATCCAAAAGAATGATGGATTGATACTGGAGCTACCCGTCATATGTGTTCTGATCGCGAGATGTTCTCTATCTTCGAAGTTATAGAGCATGGAGAGAAGTTGCTCATGGGGATCTCAGCCACCTCTAAGATCAAAGGCCAAGGAAAAAGTGATTTTAAAGATGACTTCTAGGAAGAAATTGACTATGAACAATGTCTTGTATGTACATGAAATCTGGAAGAACCTTGTGTCTGGTTCACTACTGAATAACCATGAATTCTATATGGCATTTGAGTTAAATAAATTATTTTGCCTAAGAGAGGAATGTATGTTGGTAAGGGTTATATGTGTGATGGAATGTTTAAGCTCAATGTAATGACTTTGGTCAAACCCAATATTAATAAAGTTAGTTATTCTTCTTACTTACTTGAGTCTTTCAATTTATGACATGATAGACTAGGTCATGTTAATTATGATACTTTACATAAATTCTTAAATTTGGATCATACACCACCATTTCATATTAATTTCAATCATTAGTGTGAAACTTGTGTAAAGCTAAAATTAGCGAGGTCATCATTCCAGAGTGTTGAAAAAAACATTGAACCACTTGATTTAATTCACAGTGGTTTATGTAATTTAAAATTTATACAAACAAGAGGTGGTAATGAGTATTTTATTACTTTTGTTGATGATAGCACAAAATATTGTTATATATATTTACTTAAAATCAAGGACAAAGCTATACATAAATTTATTTTTTATAAAAATAAAGTTGAGAATCAATTTAACAAGAAAATTAAGGTGCTAAAAACTGGTCGAGGTGGTGAGTATGAATCACCATTTTTTTTAGATTTGTGCCCAACATAGGATTATACATGAAATCATAGTATCTTATTCACCTCAGTCCAATGGTGGTGTTGAGCGTAAAAATCGTACCTTGAAAGAAATTATGAATACATTATTAATCAATTCTGGATTATCTTAGAAAATGTGGGGATAAGCCATTTTGACGGCTAACTATTTTTTGAATAAGATACCCAAAAAGAAAGAGGATAAAACCCCATACGAGTTGTGAAAAGGTAGAAAATCTTCATACAAATACTTATGAATGTGGCATGCCTCACTAAAGTAATGATACCTACACCTAAAAATGTGAAGATAGGACCAACAACTGTGGTTTGCATTTTCATTGATTATGCAAATAACAGTAGTGTGTATCGGTTCTTTGTGAATAAATTTAACAATCCTGAGATTCACAAGAACACAATAATGGAATCTAAAAATGCATCATTCTTTGAACATGTATTTAATCTAAGGAATACACATACATACACACTCTCCCTCTCTCTTCAAAGAGCCAAGCTCTTGTTGAGACTATTGATGAAGAAGATTAGTCAGGACCAATATGAAGAAGTCGAGATAGAATCAAGAAGGAGTAAAAAGAGCTAGGACAGAAAAGTCTTTTGGTCCTGATTTTTTAACCTATATTATTGAAAGTGAACCAAGTAATTTCAACAAAGCTGTGATCTCCAATGAAGGTCCTTTGTGGAAAGAGGCCATAAAGAATGAAATTAATTACATTTTACAAAATCATACTTGGAAACTTGTGGATCTTCCATTCGGTTATAAACATTTGGGTTTCAAGTGAATTTTCGAATGAAAAATGAAAGTCAATGAATCAAATAAATACAAGGCTAGACTTGTAATTAAAGACTATAGACAGAAGGAAGGTCATGATTATTTTGATATATATTCTCCGATGTCAAGAATAAACTCCATTAGGATGGTACTTATAATTTCAGCTTTGCAAAATCTTGAACTATATCAAATGGATGTGAAAATAACATTTCTAAATGGAGATTCAGAGGACGAAATCTATATGGAACAACCATAAAGTTTTTCCACTCCTGGGCAAGGTAAGAAAGTCTGTAAATTAGTAAAATCATTATTTGGTTTGAAACAAGCACCAAAATAATGGCATGATAAATTTGATAGTCACATGATGTCAAGTGGATTTAAAATCAATGAGTGTGATAAATGTATCTATGTTAAAACATGAAAAATGGATATGTCATTGTGTGCTTGTATGTTGATGCCATGTTTATTGTTGGTAGTGATGATAGTATGCTCAAATCTACAAAAGATATGTTGAAATCTTGATTTGATATAAACGACATGGGACTCGTTGATGTTATATTGGGAATAAAAATCAAAAGAATATCAGATGGACTTATTTTAAGTTAGTCTCAATATGTAGATACTATTCTTAGAAAATTTAACTGAGATAACACTTGTGAATCAAAAACACCAATGGATACAAGTGTAGATTTATCCAAGAATAAATGTGGGAGTATCTTAAGTAGAATACTCTAGAGTTATTGGTAGTCTAATGTACTTGATGAGTTGTACAAGATCTGATATAACTTATACAGTGAGTAAACTAAGTAGATTCACGAGTAATCATGAAGCTGAACATTAAAAAGTCATTATGAGAGGACTGGTGTACTTATGATATACTCAGCGTACGGACTACATTATACAAGATATCCAGTGGTCTTAGAAGGATATACTGATGCAAAATGGATATCTGATAAGAAATATACAAAATCTACTAACTAGTGAATATGTTTTTACACTAGGAGGTGTTGTCGTAGCATAAGAATTCTAAAAATAAACTATTATAGCTAGATTCACTATAGAATCCAAGCTTATAGCTTTGGACAAATGTGGGAAAGAGGTTGAGTGACTACACCACTTCCTAGAGGATATTCCAAGATGGACAAAATCTATGCAAAAAATTTACGTACATTATGATAGTCAAAGTGTTAGTGGAATGGCACAAAGAAATATATACAATGGTAAGTCTAGACACATTCGTCATAAACATAATACCAATAAAAAAATTACTCTTGACAGGAGTTATCACTCTTGATTATGTGAAGTCAAATGATAACATTATGGATCCGCTAACCAAATGGTTAAATACAGAGTTAGCTTAAAAGTCTTCGAATAGAATGAAATGAAAGCCCATGTAAGAATAAATTGATATAAAAGAAACTCAACCTAGTTAACTAGAGATCCTAAGATCTAGGTTTAAAGGGAAAAACTAATTATATAAACTTAGTTGGATCACTATGAGGATTTTTTCCATCCATTCCTATCATGAAAATAGTGATACCCATTAGAGATTAGGTTAAGATGAGCTTTTAATAATTCTTATGTTTCAGAAACTGTGAGATCCAAGCGGAGTAATGCGGGTTTACTCATAAATTAAGAAATCACCTATGTGAGAGTGACGTGGACGGGGCCACTTCTATAGGAATTGTAAGTGAACAATTCATTAGAAACACTTGCAGAACGATGATGATGTTCATGGCCAAAACAAACATAATCATGAAAACTGAACTGGACAAAGATGACTCATGTGTGTAGTATGTCGCCGTTTACACAAAAGGTCAAATAGTTCAAAGACATCGTGTCTACTGGTCAGCTAGTAAAGTAAACATACTTACATAAGGGAAGGTTCAAAGAATAAAACCTACCTATCCTATTCAAGTTTTAGGACGTTGAATTCTATCACAATGTCTATCGTGTCGTTGGTCGTCATTTTTCATTCATGTAGGGAATTGTTGGAAATTGGGTGTTACACCATTTCCATGAACCATTTTTGAGTAAATTTTTAGGTGGGACCCACTATATAAAAAAGTAAGATCTTTGGAGATTGAGTTCTTCTCCGTGAGTATTTCAAAATCGACTATTAATTTGTCAAATTTTTTTTTGAAATAAATGAGAAATTATCTCTCAAAGTGAGCTAAATATGAGTGAAAAATAGGAGGAAATTGTAGAGAAAGAAAATGTTGAAATGATATATATAGAGATACTTGGATCAAGGTTGATAACTTGATAAGCATAGAGGCTCTCTTTCGCACGCAGGGGGTGCAAATCGTAGCTCGGTTCGGCATACAGCTTGGTTGCGCATGTACGTCATGTGGACACGAATGTCAGTCTGAAAAGCCTCTTATATGGGACGTCTTTTGCTCTAGATTTATTGTTTCTTCTCTAAAGAAGCCCAAAGGTCACTAGAATGTGGAATATTCTTGATAAATAAAGGCCCAAAATCTTTTTTTGCAAATTAAGGTAAAAACATTTTTGTTTTTAGACTTTAAGTGGGTTAAATAGCCATTATGGTGGCTCTCCTCCATGAACACTATAAAAGGAGAGGTTCTCCTCCTCATTTGACACACCAATAAAGCATTAGCTATCATTTTTATCTCTTTTTGTCTCTTATCATTTTTGTCTTATTTTTTGCTCAATTTCAGTTTGGTTTTCTTGGTTCGATTTTGGCTTGGTTCTGGTTTGATTTTCGATTCAATTCGATCGTTGGTTTAGTTTTCTAGTTCGAGTCTTGGTTTTGAGTCGTTACTGTGGTTGAAGAATTCAAGCAAGTCAATTCAATAAGGTAGTGAAGTCGAGTGCTCTTCAACTACCTCCAACCGTTTATCTTGAGAAACATACGCCGTTATCAACCTTTAGTATCACAAGGGGCATAATTGTTTTAAGGAAACTGTAAAAACAGGACTCGGTTTGATTTGTCCCTAATTTATATTACTATTACATTGTTGATATAATTTTACGTTAGTAATTATATTATTTACGTTTCATAAATATTGTATTTGCTTTGATAATATCATAATTATTGTATTGCCGTAATTTCTATTTAATCTTATAATGCAATACATTAATTCTAACAAAAAAATATCATATAATATTCTTATTATCTTTCTAACCTATATAAAGACTTCAGTTTTCAGTAAGGAAACCCAAAAAATCTCTCATGTAATGACTAAACTTATAATTTCAAAAACTACATAAGCTTAACATAATATACAAAAAAAAAGTTATTATTATCGACTCCATAAATTTTGTCCTACATCAAGACTCCCACACATGAGAAAGACTCTTACTCGAGTTCTTGGTTGAACTTGAAATATTCACTCCATAAAAGTAGGCAAAAAACACAACTTAAATTTGAATCCCACAAAATTAGGGGTCGTGACAAAAACACCAATCAACTTTGTATCTTCAACTGCAATTCCAGACTTTAAGCAAATTATTTCGTTCAATATGCTCCTATATTCTTCATTTAGTATTATATAACTCTTACTATTAAAATATGTTTTACATTTTAAGCACAATTATGTCTATAATTATAAAGAATCATCATATAGAACACTTTTTTATAAATAATAATTAATTTAGTAAATTAGATTAAATTAATCAGTTCTTCATATTTATATAGTTACAAGTTTATGTTGACCCCAGTCAAGGTGACATTTTGATGATGATGAATAATATGATCACTAATATTTTGATTAAGTGTGTAGCTATAAATAAAAGTAAAAATAAGGTTGAAAATACTTAATCTAAAGTGTTTATGCAAAAAGAATAAAATGGCAACCAAAACTATATATGGCGTGCAGGGGTGAAAATTTTAGTAGTGAACCAAACCGAACCGAAATTGACCAGAGTTTTCAATAAAAAAAAAAAATTTTTGCAAATCGTTGCGTCGCGCTTGTTTTTCTTTTTATAAAAAAAGATTCCTTTTTATTAATTTTTTTAAATGCTTCAACCGTGTGTGCGCCGTGTTTTCCAACAATTAGTATCAGGGCGGTCTTTATATATTTATATGATAAATGATGTGTGAGTTTTCTTGTATTATTCACATAATATGAGATATGTATGAATGAATGGATGATTATGTTTTTTAATGTATAGAAAATAATGAATCGTTAATTGTATAGTGACTATTAGGTTAGGTTTTGTCCTTTATTTTGTCCTTAGATCTTGTGTATGTCGTTTTGGGGCATAGAAATTTTAAAATATTTATTGTAATTATTTCGATTGCAAGAAGACGAAGAACGCACGAGACGAAGAACGCACGAGACGAACGACGGAGGAAAAAGAAAAGAAATAGGAATACTTTTAGAATTCCATCGACAGCACCAGAAATTGGATTTCCAGCGCTGGCACTACTAATTTTGAAAACCGACAATGTCGCCTGAAATTTACTGTTCAACGACGTCGCCAGAAAATTAGCGTCGACAGCGGCGATGGTCGGTGGCAGCTGTGGCTGGCTGGTGGTGATGGGCGGCGATAGGAGATTCCTATCGTTGGTGGCAACTATTGTCACATTTTGAGAAGTTTCGCATAAACCCTAATACCAACTTACCCTATCACTGTAGAATTTGATGATAACCCTATCTCTATCTATTATCTTTTTAAAATTTTAAATTAATGTAATTTTAAAATTAATTTTCAATTTTCAATTTTATGAAAATTAGAAATTAATAGGTTGATTGAGTTTGACCCAAGTTTGATCAAATCAAATAAAGTGTTTATTTGACTAAATCAAAGTCAACTAATTTTAAAGAAATAATTATATAAATTAATTTAATTAAGAAAAATAGTTTTTTCTAATTAAATAGGATTTTTTTTCAAAACCTGAATATTATGAAGATGGACATCAGGAGGAGAATGCAATATTTGAGAAATTTGTATTCTTGAAATCCGCTTTATAATTTTATTTCTTTATTTCAAGGGTTGTAATTTAGAAATACCCAATAGACAGTCGGTATATTATTATTTTATTTAATTGTTAAATTTTTATGTTTGATAGCATGCCTATACATTAGTCGATCACATGGCATACATGAAAATCTCACACAGTTTATTATTAATTTATTCAATTGTTAAATAATTGTTTAATTATTATATTTGATAGCATGCTCATACATTATTCGATCATATGCCATACATGAAAATCTCACACAATTTTATTTAATCATGCATCTCATCAGTAGAAACATGCCATATATTTTTTTATGAAATTAATTGCATGTACAATGTTAGGTTTTAATTAGTTAAAACTTGGTAATCACACCACACTAAGGGCTATAGTAACATTTAGGATAACCGACTTTAGTAAATAGTTTTATTAAAGTTTGATGAATATAATTATTTACTGAATCTAAGTTCACCTAATTATGACTTAGGCGCTTTAGAAGGTTAAATGAACTTAGACCAATGAGATTGACATAACTGGTTATTAAATATTCATAGGGTTATTATTTTAACGAGTGATTAATTTGAAATTAATTGATTAGTTAAAATAGAAACACATAATCCTAAAATAGTGAGTGGGAGAAGGTTGACATGTCAATGTAACCTATGGTCTCCATCATTAGTACAACACTGTGAAGGGCAGTAAGGGTCTAGATATGGCTTTGTTTTCATCCCCCTAAGAAAGATTTCAAGCTGTACCAATACCAAGGTTGGACTTTTTAAGAAGATAAGAGGAAGTGATGTAATTTAGTTTTGACCGACCCTAAGGCTGCATATTCTAAATGAAGTCATGGAATCTGAAATTATAGGTTACACTCACAAACTCACAATTAAGCTTTCATGTGGATAGTTGTGACTTGACCGAACAAGCGATACCTTATGTTAAAAGAGAAAATATGATATATTTTAAATTTTAATTAATAATGATGAGAATGTCTCATAGACAGTCTGAGGTTAATCTGACTGATCCTAAGGTAACACATTAATCGTTGGGCTGTTTTATTGTGATTAGTAAAGGTTAAATTTGTTTCTTTATTATGTTACATTCAAGTATCACGTTTATTTTTTGAATTCTAGATATTTATCAATTATATTGAATCTTGTATATTTTAAATTTCAGTTATCATTATTACGTTTATCATGGGCAACCCTTTTACTGCTTTACTCGCTCTTGAGAAATTAAATGGTGATAATTTCATACGTTGAAAATCAAATATGAACTTAATACTGATTTGTGATAACCATAAGTTCATTCTTACTGAGGAATGCCCTGAGGAGCCCGCAACTAATGCCCCTAAGAATGTCAGGGACAAATAAGTGCTACATGCTTATGAGCATGAATGGTGTTCTGAGAACCAAGTATGGAGACTGCCTATAAGATTATGAAATCTCTACAGGCAATGTTTGGGTAGTAATATGATCAAAGTCATCATGAGGCCACTAGAAGCTATATGACGACTAAGATGAGAAAGGGTACTTCTGTGCGAGAACATGTTTTGAAGATGATCAACATAATGCATGAGACAGAAGTACATGGGGTAACCATTGATGAGCGGACTCAAGTTAGCATTATACATGAGTCGCTCACACCAGCTTTTTCTATGTTCACGGCCAACTATGTTATGAATAAGTTACAATTCAACATGACCCAATTGTTGAATGAATTGTAGACTTTTGAGTCACTCAATTATGTTATGAACAAGTTACAATTTAACATGACCAATGTTGTTGAAACTAACAAAAGGAAAAAGATCAATGATAAGGGCAAAAGTAAGAACAAGAAAGCAAAGAAAGCCAAGACATCGCCAAAAGTCAAGAAAAACAAGAACAATAACAAGCTCAAGGGAAAATATTTCCACTGTGGGGTTGAAGGTCATTGGAAGAGAAACTTTAACAAGTATCTCTCCGAGCTGAAAAGAAAAGGTAAATATGATTTACTTGTATTTGAAGCTTGCCTAGTGGAATATGATTTTTCATCGTGAATACTTGATTCAGGAGCCACTGACCATGTATGTTTTTCTTTGCATATGCTTGATTCGTCAAGGGAGCTGACTGATGGCGAGCTCGTTTTGAGACTTAGTAATGGTGCGCTCGTGTCAGGTAAAGCAATAGGGACAGTCTGTTTACTTTTTAGATATAATTACTTAATTTTGAACAATGTTTATTATATTCCTGGATTTTTGAAAAATTTGATTCCTCTTTCTTTTTTGCAAGAGCAGTTATTCGAAAATTCTTTTATTAATGAAGAGTTTATTATTTTTAAGAATGGATTTGATATCTGTCATGATAAATTTATAAACAGACTGTACATGTTTAAACCGACTGAACACACGCTAAATCATTTTGAATTATTTAAAGTAGTAAAATCTAAAAGTAACACATATCTTTGGCATCTTATGTTGGTACATATTAATCTAGATAGGTTAAACAGGCTAACAAAGCATTGTGTTATGAGAGAACTAAAAGTTAAAACTCTTCCTGTTTGTGAACCATGTATAAAGGGTAAAAATTTCAAGAAACCTTTCTTTTGAAAGGATCAAAGAGCCAAGGAATCACTTGAGCTAGTGCATGATGATGTTTGTGGACCGATCAATGTATAAGTTAGAGATGGGTATGAGTATTTCATTACTTTTATTGATGATTACTCAAGATATGGTTATACTTACCTAATGCAAAGAAAGTCTGAAACTTTTGGAAAGTTTAAAGACTTCAAGGCTAAAGCTGAAAAGCAATTAGGTAAATTATTGAAGACTCTTCGATCCGATCGAGGTTATGAATACTGAATTTAAAATTCAAGGATTATTTGCTGGAGTGTGGAATTTTATCCCAACTCATCTTTGTACCTACATTTTGGGGATATGAACTACAGACGACTACTTATATTTTGAATCTAGTACCCTCTAAGTCTATAAACAAGACGCCTTTAGAGTTATAGAATGGCTTCAAACCTAGTTTGCGTCATTTTCATATATGAAGGTGTCAGTCCAATTCACGTTCTTAGACCCAAGACTGAAAAGTTAGACTCAAGGTCTAAGGTATTCATATTTGTATGCTATGCTCCAAAAACTAGAAGTGGATACTTTTACAGTCACAAGGATTAAAAGGTGTTTGTATTGACATATGCCACTTTCCTTGAACATACGACTATATGAAAATTACAAACCTCGTAGCAAAGTAATTCTTGAGGAATTAGCGACTGATGAAATCAGACCACCTTCAATTTCTACTGATAACGACAAACCAGAGAAATTGAATCAGTTTGCTATGAACGTCATAGTTGGAGGGTTATGGGAAAATTAGTTTTCTACGAACTAGAAGCACATGTCCTAGTGTCAGACATTGATAAGGACGATCCATTATCTTATGAAGAAGCATTGGATGATCCTGAAAATAAAAAATGGCAAGATGCCATGAACCAAAAATTGAATCTATGTATTCCAATTCTGTCTGGGAACTTATAAATCCACTTGAAAATGTCAGTCTCATTGGATGTAAATGGATCTTCAAGAAAAAAAGAGGTGCATATGAGAAAGTAGAGACTTTCAATGCATGGTTAGCAACCAAAGGCTATACAGAAAGTGAGTGAGTCGATTATGAAGAGACATTCCCCTTGTGGCCATGCTAAAATCCATTCGCATCATTTTATCCATAGTCGTTAGTTTTGACTATGAGATATGACAAATGGACATCAAGGAAGCTTGAAAAAAGCATCTAAATGATGCAACCAGAAGGGTACGTACAAAATGGGCAAGATCAGAAAGTATGCAAGTTGCTTAAATTCATTTATGGATTAAAGCAAGCATCTAAATTTTGGAAGCTTACCTTTGATGAGATTATAAAGTCGTATGGCTTTGAGAAAAATGTTGATGAAGCCTATGTTTATAAATACATCAAAGATAAGATAATGATTTTTTTAGTTCTTTATGTTGATGATATTTTACTCATTCAGAATGGTGTAGAAACTCTATCAAAAGTAAAGAAGTGGGTAGCAGTGAAATTTCAAATGAAAGATTTAGGAGAAGCGAGTTATGTTCTGAGCATCCAAATTCTAAGAGATAGAAAGAACAACCTCTTGGAACTTTCTCAGGCATCTTATACTGAGAAGGTGCTGGAGAGATTCTCTATGAAAAGTTCCAAAAAAGGACCTACCAACCATACATGAAATTGTCATCTCCAGTAAGCAATGTCCTAAGACACCTTAGGAAGAAAAGGATATGAGAAAGGTTCTTTATGCTTCAGCAGCCGGAACTCTCATGTATGTCATGTTGTGTACAAGACCAGACATTTATTATGTAGTGAAAATTGTCAGTTGTTATCAATCGAATCCAGGTTTGGAACACTGGATTGCAGTAAAGCACATTCTCAAGTATCTTAGGATAATGAGAAACTATATGCTTGTTTATTCAGGTGGAGACCTGAACTCCATTGGATATACTGATTCTGATTTTCAATCAAACAGAGATAGTCAAAAGTCGACATCTGGATCAGTATTCACCCTAGGTGGAGGAGTGTAGTCTGGAGAAGTATTAAACAATCCAACATTGCAGATTCAACTATGGAAGCCGAATATATAAAGGCCTGTGAAGCTGTGAAAGAAGTGGTATGGCTCAAAAAGTTCTATACTGATTTGAAGTAGTTCCAGATATGGACAAGCCATTGATCCTGTACTATGACAACAATGGGGCGGTAGTGAATTTCAAGGAATCGAGGAGTCATAAGAGGGCCAAGAAGATAACGAGAAAATATCATATTGTAAAAATGATCGTGCATTGAGGAGATGTAAATGTTATGAAGATAACTTTGGAACGGAACCTGGCTGATCCTTTTACAAAGACATTTTCTGCGAATTCATTTAAGGGTCACGTCCGTAACATGAGATTGAGAGAAATGCCACATTTGCTTTAGGGCAATTGGGAGATCATTGGAGGTTATACCATCAAAGTATGTGTATTGATATTTTGATATGAAATTTAATGAGCATTACGCTTTTCTTATAATTCTTCTTTTAAATTATTGTTGAATAATTTATATAAATATCTGAAAATTCTATATTCATTAATGAGACTATTATCTTATATTAGTGCGAGAGAATAAGATCATATATACTGAATAAAATTGTAAGCAACATATTAAAGTATGGAATCTTTAATGAATGGTTGTTAGTACGTTTAACTAAGAATTATGAATGCGTATGATCTAGATCCAGATCATTGATGTATATAGATATCTTAGTGAATGTACTTTATATAATGAGATTATATATGACAGGATCGAAGTGAATTAATATCTTTATCAACATCTCGTTTATCATAAAGATTTAATACACATCAATTTTGATTATCATAAGTAAATCAGTCTGAATCATAAGTAGTCATGAACTCTTATACATGTCTACTGGATCTTTTGATTCACTCATTAAGGTTTGTTTGTAAAACAGGCTAGTGACTTTTGTTTTGGAGATACGGTGATGTGGATGACTGGGAACATGATCTTACAAGATTTGAAATCCAAGTTTTTCTAACGGATCGTATATTAATTCTCTTAAATGTTAATTCTGAAACTGAATGGTTATTGAGCTCAAATTTATAATACGATTATAAATTAGTCATTTACTAGTGAATTAATGGTACTTAAAGATCAAGATGTAATTAGAAGGGTAAAACGATAATTTTGATCATTTCTAATTTACGAACCAATCATTGGAGGATAGAACTACATGAAATGATTATATCAGTGGACTACATGAGAATACTCTATAAATACAATCTATAATCTCTAAGAGTGTGATTTCATATTTATAATGGAGTAATAGTAAAATTAATAAATAAGATTATTTAATTAAAAAAATTTAATTAATGATCTAGATTATTAGAGCTTAGGATTATAGGTACATAGTCCCCAAGTCACCTCTATACTACGTAGTCTAGAGTTTGAATATTTTAGGACATGAGAAAATGACTTACTTGCAAATGAATTTTTGTTATGGGGCAAGTATATAATTATAAGATAATTATCTGTGATTAATTAATTAAATTATTTATATATATTAATATAATTTTCAGAAATTATATATATAATTACTGATTATTTTTTTAATTATCGATAAGTGAGATAAAATATCTAATTTGTGAAATTAGATAACTAAATTATTATTAGATAATAATTTGGATCAAATAAATCTGTTATTTGTGGAATAACAGATAATTTAATTGATAGAGATAATTAGATATATTAATTTTAAATAAATTAATATCTAGATATTTATCTGATTAAAATAAATATTTAATTTACAGTAATTACCACGTGTCGATCAATGATTAAAAATCATAGATCGCCATGGACTGTTGTAGTGCCACGTGGCACTACAGCAGTAGGCGTGTAACATTATATAGTGGGTCTCATTGTATTGGGCAATTTGAAATTAAATATTAATTTTTAATTATCTCTAAATATATGATACACCATTATCTAGAATAAGATATAGATTTTATTCGAATGACCTAAGTTGATGAACGTGTTGATCAGTTCATCAGTTGATCATTCAGAGAATTGTGTTGTGAACACAATTACACAGAATGTTTTTTCTCTGCGATTAAAAGCTAATCAAATTTCTAAAAGAATAATCAGTGTATTCTTTTAAAGAATCGTCTTAAAAAAGTTATTTTCAGTAAATCTCTAGATCTCATATGTTGAGTACATCTAGAGACAAAAAATTTCTTGTAATATTCTACGTGCCCACACACGTCATAGTGCGTTGAGGATTAACTCGGAATATCTAGTTGTGAATCTCAGAGTCTATTGATCATTGGAATGGTGTTGTGAGACGGATGATCGATCATTTTTGCAAGGACGTTTGATATAGACTACAAGAGGTAAATGATTCATAACCTTTTATGTTATAGATTTAATGCATAAATATATAACAGATTCTGATTGAAAAGATTTTTCAATAAAAGTTTTTATTTTTGAAAATCTTTGCGTCGCGCTTGTTTTTTTTATAAAAAAATTCATTTTTATTAATTTTTTAAACATTTCCGCCGCGAGTGTGCCGCGTTTTACAACATTTAGATAAGGAATTGGTCAAACCATCCATAACGTAGTTCCCACATAGGAAGTCATAATACATGCAATCATCAACCGTAATGACCACTAGAATATCATTCCCATCCTCTTTCATTTGAGGAGCCTCCTCAGTCAAGAATCTTGCAAGATTGAAGATGGTCAAATGAAATATCTTTTGCTACCACCTCTTGAAATTCATTCTACCGAACTTCTCTTGTCTTTCAAAGTGGTCAATTGAAACTGAAACCGACACATTTAGGTAGCCATAATTTGGTTCGCCATTTGTGCCACAGTGGGGTCATAACAGCTAGAGTCACAATATTTGAAGTGTTTTCCATTTCTGAATTTCACACAAATAATTAGACAAATGTTTCTACAATTTCCAAATTATAGGCAATTATATAATTTCTAAAAATTAAGAGTAGAAACACAATTATGCGGAATATAAGATCATCATTATAATTATCCAAAATATAAAGGGCTAATTTGATAATATTCAAATATTCACGGGTCAAATTATAATGACCCAAAATTATTAACACCATATAATGTTCCTGCGAATATCATGATGTTGAATTATGAATATGCACAAATTTGGGAACTAAAAGGTAAATATTTAAAGTTGAAGGGCCAAAATATAAATATTCGATAGAATAGAGGTGGAATAATGATTTTAGTAAACACATATGCATAAATATATTTAGCAAAAACTAATATGCTAAAACTATAATTTTCAAAAGTCCAACACAAATTCCAGATTAGAACTACTAATTTTTCAAAGGGAAAATTAGGGACTTAAGTTAGTTTAAGTTTCTGTTTTGTATTATGTCCCTTAATTATTATTTTTACAGCTATGACCGGATTTTTGGAGAGATATTTTATTTAGTTAGGATTCTATTTTATAATTTACTTATTTACCCTTTTATAACTAATTGTGTTTTTTAGGTTTTATTATTTTTTTATGTTTCGCGCAGCTCCTTTCTCACAGCTCCTCTCTTCCATGACTATGGCGTCCATTAATGCAGATTTTCGAGCTTTGTTGATTTCAGTTTTTTTATCTTCATATCCATGTGTCATTTCTAAAAAATATGTAACATAAATAGCATGTTTTTTCTAGATTGATTTTGGTTATATACTCGACAAGATTGTAGCAGTTTATGTAGAATTGATTTTTGTTTATTATTAGGCGAATTTGGCAAATCCAGCTTCATTCTCCGTAGCAGTTTATACAGAATTGATCAATAATTAAAATCAAGTATATTAATCTTCCTTCATTTTTTCTGTAACAGTTTTCTTCCTTCCTTTATTTTCCGTAATAGTTTCATACAATATATTAATGTTCTTTTTTTCGTTGTTGATTCTTAATACATTAGGTGATTTCTCTATTTTTATGGTATTATAGAGTATTTCAGCACATTGTTCTTACTTTTGTTGTTGATTCTCAATACATAAGGCGATTTCTCTGTTTTTTATGGTATTACAAAGTATATCAACACATTGTTCTTAATGTTTATTTTGTTGAATCGTTCTACACAGTTTTTTTATCATCTACGTTATATAATATATAGATATATACTCCATAGTATATAATTACATAATGTGTGATACAATTTTTTTCATCTATATTATATAGTATATAGACATATAATCTATAGTATATAATTAGAGATTGTATTTCATGTTGTCGTTATTGTTTAATCGTGTCCAACGGATTCTGTCATTTTAGTTTTATAGTATATAGTTATATATTGTCAAGTATATAGCTGTTTACAGTCTTATATTTACCATTTACTTATTTATTGTTATTATTCTTTAGGTCTGATGGTGAATATTCTCATTGTTGTTTTTTATGATGGAAAGTGGGATGATGCAAAAAATTACGTTTAGTATAAGATTAAGCCATTGTTGGTTGGTAATAATGCATCATATGAAGTTCACTTGGTTTAGTATCACGTGCATTACGTGTAGATATTAATGATTTGTGTTAGATGGTGAATATTGAATCTAAAGAATCAACTTCTAATTTTGTAGAGATTAGTGTAGATTCTAAGTTGATTGGCATCTTACTTTGATAGATAATGTGAAAGGTAGAAATTATATATTAATTGTTACATCACGCATTGGTTATAAGACATCTGATGCTGTTGTTTGTGGTTGTATTTTATCATCATCATAGGTTAGGTTTTCATCTCAAATAAATGTCTATGATAATCCATTTGATCTATTTTTTGTCGATAAAAAAGATGCGGATAAGTTACCTCTTGGATTTGATACACAAGAGAAGTCATTTTTCAGCTCAAAATATGAGTTGAAAAAGGCTCTGCACTTGATAGTTTTGAAGCACAATTTTCAATTTGGTACTAGCAAGTCTAATCATGAACAGTATGTCATCCAGTGTATTGTCAAGAGTTGTCAGTGGTTTGTACGTGCTTCAAGTTATAAAGGTGGTGAAATTTGGCGTGTTAGAAAGTATATAAAGGAGCACATTTGTTCGCTTGACATTGTTCAAACCAAAAGGCAACTTCGACAATTGTTAGTGAGTGTATAAAGGTTAAGTATATGTGTGGAGTTGGTGATCGCACACAATCTAATGACATTATTCATCATATGCGTGTGAAACACAACATTAATATAAGTTATTATAAAGCGTAGAGGGTCAAGAATTGAGCTCTTGATATGACTCGTGGTTCTCCGGATGAGTCTTACGCCATATTACATTCCTATTGCTTTCACTTGCAAAAGAATAATCCTAGTATGGTAACTTATAAATAACCATGCATATATGTATACTGTTATTATTCATTGTATAATTATAAAATCAGTTTATTTGTTTAGTAAATATTTTTTTCATGTTTTAGGTATTGTTATACATTTCCATATTGATCGTGATGGTAGGCTAAAGTATTTTTTCATGGCGTTGAGGCCTTCTTTAAGTGGTAATCGCCATTGTAGACCCGTTATAGGAGTTGATGAGACATTTTTTTACGAATAAGTATCATGGTACACTTCTGATTACTTCGATGCTTGATGGTAATGAACAAATTTTTTCATTAGCTTTTGCTATTGTTGATTCAGAGAATGTTTTAACTTGGGATTGGTTTATAGAGAAGTTGAGTTGTACCCTTGAATATCGTGAAGAGTTGGTAGTTATTTCTGATCGTCATAACAACATCCCAAAGGTTGTTGCAAAGTATTTTTCGGATGCTCATCATGGTTATTGCATGCAACATTTGTTGAATAATGTGAAGACGATATATAAAAGGTTCAAACTTGATCATTTATTCTATAAATGTGCAAGGGCATATAGGATTATAGCTTTTGAGTTGCATATGCTTATTTAGAAGCTATTGTTCCTTCTATACGGTTTTACTTGAGTGGAGTTTGGTATGAGAAATGAGTTTGTGCATACTTTGTCAGACGTCGGTATAATGTGATGACTTCAAACCTTGTGGAGAAATTAAATTTTGTTCTAAGAATGCTCGTCATTGTCTGTTGCTTGCCTTATTGAGTATATATGGTAAAAGTTATAGTTTATGGTTTTATGATCGGAGGACTGCTGCTAGTTGTATGTTTATGTGTTTGATGAAGGAAGCGAAGAAAGATCTACGTGTTGAATTTAAGTTGGCCCGTACTATGAATGTGAGATCTTTTATGTTTATGTTCTTACATATAATTATTTCCATTCATTATTTAGTATTAATTTTATTTTATGTCTGTAGGTTTACATCGTTGATGTTAATACATCTCAAGTTCTTGATGGTGATGTTGAATATGTCGTGAACATTACAAATATGTGTTGCACTTGTAATATGTGGCAGCTAGATCTGCTACCTTGTTCGCATGCGTGTGCAACACTTTGCAAGGATGAACTTATCACTATATCCATACACATCTAAGTACTATACGAACAGTGAGCGTGAATGTACGTATGCATCATTTGTTATCCCGTTGGCAACAAATTCAATTGGTTAGTTCCTGATGATGTCAAAGATCAAACGATTTTACCCCCACGTGTAGGACGTTCTTCGGGTAGGCCAAAGAAGAAAATGTACTTGTCTTTTGTTGAAAAGATACCTAAAAATAGATGCAGTACTTGTACTATTTTAGGTCATGATAATAAGACTTATAAGAATTTTGTTAAAGATAGTGAATGAGTTACTTCAAATAAGAAACGCTTAACTTGATTTGGGTTGATGGTTATGTTTTTTGTTTTGTTAGTAAACTAGTCTTTTATTGATGGAATTTATCCTTAGTTAGTGTGGAGTTTACTTTATATATATTTTTTCAATTTCATATCGAATAATGGCCAAGTGAATGTTATGGATATTGTTTATATATTCATACACACTCATGGTATATATTAATATACTTACAGTACATCATTTTATGAATTGTATAATTCATTTGATCTTTAATTTATGTTCTATTGTAGTCATTTATTTATTTCTGCACGTGTATTTTTGCAAGATATCATTTGTATTTGCATACATATTATATAGAACTTCTATAATGATATGAACATGTTTGGTTAAAGCAATACTATGGTAATTTATTGTAGACTTAGTATATTAACATTTACTCACCTGTATTTACGTATCAAAACTTATTATTTCAAGGTATTGGATACATACCTATAATATATTAACATTTACTCACATGTACATATGTTATCAAACTAGACTATTTCAGGAATTGGATACATACCCATAGTATATTATCGTTTACTCATTTGTATATACTTTATCAAAACAGACTATTTTAAAGTATCGGATATACCCATAGTAGATTAACTTTTACTCGCTTGTATAAGCTTTATCAAAGCAGGCTATTTTTGGAATTGGATTTATACCCATAGTATATTATCTTTTACTCACTTTTATATTTTTATCAAAATTGACTATTTTAATGTATTGGATATTTACCCATAGTATACTATTTTTTACTCACTTATATATACATTAATCAAAACAGTATTTATATGAAGGAAATTTCATGTCTTCCAAAATGATCAATAATATCAAATTCTATCAAAAGTTTCAAAATTAGTGAACTATTTACAAACTATCATCATTTATCGCCTATTCATATATCATCAATTACACCTAAAGTCATCAAAAAATACTATCATCCATGTGATCTAGCAGAATATCAACAAGTTTAATATCCTGATAATAACTATCCAACAGTTTTAAAACAATTCATCATTCAACATCAGATGGTGGCACTGTTGGCTATGCTGCTTGCTTTTTCGGAGCTGCTGGCTGTTCAGTCTACACTGCTAGCTGATCTTTTTAGGCCATTTTTATTAGTTGTTGTGACTTCTTTACGTAACTTGCTGCTGCTTTAACAAGTCATCTTCTTTTCCAGCATTATGTATATGTCGACATTAGTATAGTACATATCACTAAATATATAAGCTGCATTTACAATTACCTTCATTGGATGCTCTTGAATTGTAGTCATATGATGATCAACATTTTCTTGTCCAGCATTTACATTTACAGCCTCGTTGTTCACAGCAGCAGTATCAGCATTCACAGTAGCAGTTTTAGCATTCACAATAGCAGCATCAACATTCATAGCATAGTCCTTTCATTCATGTGAATGCGACATACGTTAACATGCATAGTATTTAAATTGGTTATGCTAAATATTTATACATAGAATATAAATTAATTACCTTTCTAGCATAGAATATAAATTAATTACCTTTCTAGCTTTTGTCTGTTGGACAATCTTAAATAACAAAATATGGATTTCTCTCATTTTTATATCCATGTTTACCATGGATATGTTCATTTAATTTTGTGCTCTTTCCAACTTGTCAATTCTTTTGGCCAGGACATAAAACATTAACATAACACTCACTCAATTTATACTGTGAGTAAACATTTATATTATACTGTTTATATACATTATGTAATAAAAAACAATTACCTATTCTAAGTCAAACACTTTAATCTGAATTTTCTTCCAGTTTGGTTGTTCTCCTCCCCTCCAATTGCACATCCTTAGCATCCCCTCTCCTGAATATTGTGCAAGGTTGTTGCATGCATTGGTGAGGGTTGGGATCACCTCATAAGCCCAGGCGATTAAAGCCAATGGGAAGCCCCAAAACCGAACCCCTTTACCAAAGAATTATTCAGCACACTTTGACAAATCAATTGTCAACTCATATGACAATGTTCCCCATGGAAATTTTCAAATACCTCATCAATATGGACCATTTTCATATGGTCAATATCGATTATAGTCGCCAATTGTTTCGGTAAAAGAATATTCTCTAGAACAAAAACCTTAGCCATCTTTATATTGATTTCCTGACTGGCATATCTAAACGCATTGAAAGAACAAACCAGACTTTCCTCAGACATGGATCTAGACATGGATTTGATGCTTGGAAAAGCTTCATCAATCAATTGACCATTAGGTAAAGTTTCTTTGTTTAGTGAGGGATACAAACCATAGTTTAATCCATTTACTAAAGCAAAATCTCCAAGACCGAATCTAATCACATGGCCTTCAAAATTGAAACATAACTCATCATTGTTGTTTCTAAAATACTGTGTCCTAGCCAAATGAAGCAGTAATTGAGGAGGTACTTTTGCAAGTTTGATGTTTAGCAGGTTTCCTAAACATAATTTGTTAAAGATCTCTCTCTCTCTTCCTGAGTTAACCAACATTTTAGAGTAGCCAAATATTCCAATTTCCCATATATATTCGCTTTCTTATTTACTTTCCAAAATTCAGTTAGCATGAACACAGGGTAGTCTTACAAACTAGTAATTAATAAGAATATTTACATTAAAAAATAGGTATCATATATGTATAATTACTATAGGTATATTTTAAGTTATTGTTTAACTTGTTTACCTCAGTTTCAGCCGCTATTTGTTGTTCATTGGTTGGACAGGAGGAATTTCACTTGTGGAAGTCTCTTTCGCTTCCCTAGGCTATTTTTCTTGAATTTCAAGTTGTTTTCCTTTGTCATCCGCGATCATTCGCTTGCCATTGCATATGTTTCAGCTCCTTGTAACCTCTTACTTTTCCTTGGTTGTTCCTGTTATAAAAAAAATGTATTCAATCATTATAATATAAGCATACACTTACATATGCATAAATTAGTGCTATATGTAATAATTACCTGTGATGCAGCAACTTTTCCGCTTGCATGATTTTGTTTTATTTATTCTGTTTATGCCTTTTTATTTTGGTGCATAATTGTTTGGTGGCACTTTGTTTTGGTTGCATTGTATTTTTCTGTTATATATATATTTATATACTATGAGTAATTAGCATATACATCTTTATGTTGGTTATACGTTTCATGTAAACAATGAAACATTAAAAATATACTAAGATTAACATACTAATTCAGGAATAACTATGTTCTAAATTAAACATAAGTATGCTAATCAACAATAAATGACTATATGTTTATATACTATAGCCATATACATGTATACTATTTAAAATGAGTATTGCAGACCAATTTTACTTATGACACATAAATATATACTATTATACGAATAATATTTATTTTAAGTTTAAATACATAACTAAATTTACTAAACTAAAGAATGAAAGTCAGTAATCATCAACCCATAATGAAATATACTGTGTTTTCTAGAATATTAGTTTAAAAAACTCATAATGTAAGAGCATGACAAACTAGTCAAGAAATTCAGTAATCAGTAACTAGTAGATAATTAAAAATTCAGTATTCATTCGTGAATCTTCAACAAATATCATATTCAGAATGTAAATCAGTAATCAATAACTTACATGCGTAAATAAATTCAGACAAAGTACTCAATGGAATTGAAATTTACGGTGAATGAGAAAAAAATTAATGGTGAATGTAATTATGGATCTATAATCATTGAAGAAGACTCCATGAATCGTAAAAACTAGAAAAAATACTAGTATATATGAAAACAAAATCTAATCTTTACAGTTACAATCGTGACTTTTTTATTGATTGGATGTTTTGTTGAAGAATCGTGATGATCTGATTCACTGGAGGTTTGCAATGGATGTTTTCTTGCTACAAATTTGCAGCGCACAGATGGTTTCTTAGGGATTTTCGCGTCGCAATCGAGGGGTTACGTTGCTTGGGTTTCTCATTTTTCATCCCCTGTTGAGAGATTTTTTGGGGATTTTCGTGTGTTTTCGCAGATTTGTTACGCCGTGGAGAAGCAGGTGTCTTTTGTTAGTGAGGGCATTTTCATCAATTCATTATTTTTATTAAGTTTTAATTATGGACCACAATAAAGTTTGACTATTTGTGTAATTTACAACCTTTTTGGTATTTCTCTTCTTTATTGTTTTTATATTTTTCTACAGTGACCTAATTCCCTAATTGAACATTTTTGTAATACATATAAGCCCAATAATTTGGTTCTGCCGAACAAAAATTAGTTCACTTCAAAAATTCAGCCTAGCATCATACTCATATTTATTCAGAATTTGTCAAGACCCGAAGATGTGTCATTAACTCTTTTTTCAGAATTCGTCAAGAACTGAAAATTTATCACAACATAATTCAAAATATTTTCCGGAAACACAATTATTCAGTTTTCAGAATCAAATTTTTGTCTTTTACACAAAATATTGTTTTAAGTTGTTTGATATTATATGCAATATTCATAGCATAATAGAATTTAAAGACAATACATGTAATCTGAAAATCACAACAATATTATCAAAATCTATAAACTACGATAATCTAGAATATGAGCATGATACCAAATGATACAATAGAGAAATTCTGGATTTTCTAACTGAGTCGAGGCTTGTATATCACACAATCTTCTTAAAATAAATTCGCATCTTTCGATGGGTGCTTGAGGTCGTTAAGCGTTTGTCTCACATGATGCAACAGCGAAACGAACTACTATGGTGCACCACAAAGGCTACTCTGACGAACTGATTCATAATTAGAGAAGGAAACAATGAGAGGGTATATAAATTTGTTTGAGTTTAGTATATTGGAATGAAGAGAGGATGTGTCAATTTATAGTCACAGAGATTTAGAATTGAATAAATGAATTAATTCTAAAATAAATTCAGGGTCAATTTTTAAAAATGACATTTACTTCATAACTGTTATGTATAAATTTCAGAATTAAACACTGCAACTTAATTCAAAATAAATTTCAAGTTTAATTAGACAATTTAATGCTGCATTTATTATGACAGTTTCAGAAAATCAAGAGATTGAAGACCGGTGTATACAAGTGTAAACTGATCATACTTTCACTTTTTTCTAACTTCATGGTTGCACTTTGAGCATCAATTTTTCATTCATCAAAACACTATTTTGACCATATGAGTACCATCCACCATGATTTATCAAAATAAGATGTGAGTCTCACTCGAAATCGAGTCTCAAAATGGTACCTCAAAATAGAATTTACTACAAATTAATTCTCATCTTCCAACACCAAATATTTGAGAAAACCATCTCTTACAGCTAGTTTGGTTTATGTTTTTATCAAAAATTGAACTCACCATGGTTTGAAAATATAGTCAAGCTAAAAGTTTTCATTTAGTTCGGTTTGATTCTACGGGCGAGTTCAAGTGCTTTTTTTAGAAATTTGAATACAAAAAAAAACTTAAAAATTTCAAGATATAACTTATGGTTTTCAATTAAAATTACAATTAATAGTTTAAAAAAACCATGAAACTAAAGTTTTGGTGTGAATAAAAAATAAAAAATATAAAAAACCTAAGCTTCAGTTCAAAATTCTGGACCGAATCGAAACTTCTGTTCCTCAATTTCTCCAAACCAAACCAAACAAAAAATACTTAGACACGTTTACTAAATTTGTGGATTGAAAATTTTGATTGAGGATTTAGATTGAAGATTCGGATTTAGGAATGGTAATATTATATTTACTATAAATTTGAATTGTGCTAGATTAGATAAGTTTACTATAAACTTTTTAATTAATAAATTATTGGTTTGAGTGATGATTTACAATGAGTAGTTTTGACTTTGCACATTAAATTCAATAGATATTTGGATTTGAATTTTGAATTTTTCATTTTTAGTTAGATTAAAAATCTATAAAAACTTATCTTTCAAATCCAATAATGTGATAGATTCATACAAACTTTTGAACATGTTTTTAGTGAACATTGAATTTACAAATCCAAATCCATAAAAATTGTAATCTAAATTCATAATATTTGTAATCCAAATCAAACAAGTAAACGTGATCTTAAAGAACCGACCGAGACATTCATTTTTTTTTTCAAAAAAAAAATGGATTCCATTAAGCAGAAGAAGCGCCTACAATGGAATACACAACATAAGAAAATGAACGCGTGGCAATACAAGGACTCTCTTCAAGAGAGCCTAACTTAGCTAGTTTGTGAGCTAAAATATTGTTAACTCTAGAGGCATGATAAATCAACAGAGTCAAAAATATCCCTAAAAACTAAAATATCATAAACAGGGGATTGGAGAGACCAAATCTGTGGAACAATTGCCATTAAGCATTTTAATTAAGCTGAGAGCATATGAAAAAACCAAGATAGACGAAGAACACCAAGCTCGACAAGTTTCTAGAGCCCATGAAATTGCCAGTGCTTCACCAACAGCGGTGCTAAAAATATGATCCACCCTTTTAAATCCAGCTGCAATAACTACGTTGGATGGAGAAGAAAGGTACCAACCCAGACCGCATTTGTTAGTCGACGAAGACAATGCCACATCTGTATAAATTCTCCAATATGATAGTGAATTTATAGAGTTGGAAATCACTGATAAATACATAGGATCGTTTTCAACAACAGCATCATGGTTGGCTGGAAATTCTGAGCAATTCCACGGAAAGGCTTCAGAAATATCTGTTGTTTTATTTTGCTCAGAACTTCACCAGGAGAGAAGTTGACGCCTTTAAAGACTCTACATTTCTAGCTTTCCAGATTCTCCAAGACATACAATGATCCATTGCATGCAAAACTCCCAGTTCGGAGATGGGAGATTACGAATAAACCATAGCCAAATATCCATTAAATCAGTACTTGGAATCTCCTCTGTCTTCAGATTCAAAGGGGAACCGAACCAAACGGCTTGAGCGAAGGGGCATCTGAAGAAAAAGTGCATGTTGGTTTCTGTATCCTTACCGCAAAAAGAGTACGGAGGATTGATGTTCATCCCTCTGGCTTGAAGATTACCCTTTACATCAATAAAATTATTTAAGACCTTCCAAATAAAACGCCCAGAATTTTGAGCGGGTTTTGAGCTTCCACACAATCTTTTATGCAATGCTAAATTGCTTAGGTTGCTGGATGTACCGGTAGGATGCTTCCCTAATATACCATTCATCCTGAAATCACAAGTAAGGTGATAGCCACATTTAACTGTATACTGCCATGTTTTGGAAAAATACCACGTAATGTTATCCTCATTTCCACGTCTGCTCACTGGAGTGGACAGAATAAGATTTTTATCTTCCTCCACTAAATTAAATGAGACCAAATTCACATCCCAACCCCTACCATCTGAAAGTAGGAGGTCTTTAACAAAATACATATTATTTCTCTTTGCATAAATGACTTTAAAGGAATGTGGATGAGGTAGCCAAGGATCATCCCGCATATGGGTTGTGAAGCCGTTGCCAATATTCCAAAAAATGTCAGGTTGCAGTATCTTTCTTCCTTCAATCAAGCTTCTCCAACCCCATGATGTGTTAGAACCCATTTTGACAGAAAAAAATTACCAGTCTTAAAGTATTTACTCTTCAGGAAGCTAAATAGCAAAGGAGCTTAGCCGATAATCATCCTCCACCCTTGCTTGGCAAACATTGCCAAATTAAAAAGCATCAAATCTCTAAAGCCCAATCCATTTTTAAATTTTGGCCGCGTTAATTTATCTCATGTGCACCAATAGACACCCTCCTTTTTAGACGAACTCCACCAATAATCAGCAATATGCTTACAGATACTTTGACGAAGAGAAACATGGAGCTTAAAGCATGACATAGCATAATTAGGGATGGTTAAAGCTATCGATTTAATCAGTACTTTCTTACCAGCTGAAGAAAGACAGCGTTCGACCACCATGTAATCCTCTTAATAGTTTTATCAAGGACGTCCTTGAAATGACTTTTTTTGACAAACTAAAGTCAGAAATAATGTCAAGATATTTACTAAGAGAATTGCTTCTCTTGATACCAATAAAAGCAGCCAAATCTGAACAAATATTAGGAGTATTGGTGCTAAAAAATAGAACACTCTTATCAAAATTAATCTCTTGACCCGATGCTACACAATATAAAGAGAGAATATTAGCAACCACAAATAACTCCTTCCTATTAGCCTTACAAAAGAATAGAGAATTATTGACAAAAAACAATTGAGAAATAGAAATCCCACCCCCAGTGGCCTTAACTCCATTAAAATCCCCATCAATTTCCACTCTAATAAGTAAGGAAGATAGAAATCCGCACACAATGTAAATAAATATGGAAAAAGAGGGTCACCTTGCCGAATCCCACGTTTGGGATGGATACCGCAACCTGTCTCTCCATTGATGACAACTCTATAAGAGACCGTAGATATGCATGTGAAAATCCACTCACACCAATTTTTCAGGAATCTAAGCTTCCGAAGCGTTTCGATCATGAATCGCCATTCGAGCCTGTCATATGCTTTTGACATGTCAACTTTTATAATCACATCTCAATTCTTACCCAACCTATGGATTCCGAGCGAGTGAAGGATCTCGTGTGTGATAAGAATATTATCTATAATAAACCTGGATGAAACAAATGCACTCTGAAAAGGATAAGAGTTGTTCATTTTATATTCATATGGATGTGGTTGCCTATAAATGTATACACCATACCAAAGGAAATCAGTTGGCACAATAAGATTTCAAATATTTTCAAGTAACTTTTTTATTCAGAAAAAGTAGAAACGTGCTGAAAAACCAAGGGAAGAAAAGATTCCTCAAAGAAATTTGTCTGTTGCACTTTATACAGATGGGTCAGCGCCGAATGAAAGAAAGACGTGATGGGAGAATATTCTCTCTTTTTTGAGGCAGAGTAGCGATGATTTAGCCTTACACACAAAACTCACTTAATTATCTCTCTTTTTCTTCACCCTAAAATTGGGAAGATAGTGAATCCCAATTCCCAATACTATTTTCACCACACATGCTTTTATAAATTCATTTCACACACTGGTTTTTTTCTTTTGCCGTGTAAAAAAACGCTTTTTTGGTCAATTGGGATTGATGATTTGACCTTGATTAAATAAGACTAGTTTAAAAATTTTAATGAAAATAATGTTTCAAAATTAAAAAAAATGCAGAGTTTCTGCATAATTCAATAAATACATATTTGATTTCATTTAAATATATATGATTTGTTCAATTTATGGTGTTTTCGTAATTTATTTTAAATAATTAAATTATATTTTATTTATTTTTTTATACTTTTTCATGTGTATTATTTTTATTAGTATATTTTAAGTTATCTTATCTTGATAAGTTGAAAGTTATTCTATTGATTATATTTAGGAAAATTAATGTAGTCTAACAAACAATCATAAAAGACATGATTAATGACAAAAATTATACAAAGTGTTATTGAATGATTATTCAAGTGAACATGTAAAAAACTCACTACCACATGGATAAGGAGAGTCAACTAAAAGGCTAGCGGAAAGCGACAAAAAGGTGAAAACGGGAGAGAAGATTGATGTCGCGAGACACCCGTAAATAAATGAAGAGCGACCGGATGCATACCAAGAACGGGAAATAGCACCAGATGGGGAAAGTTGATTGGCCAATGGGAAAGGACTGACGACTGACCCACGCCTCTAAAACAGAAAAATAAACCTGAGACTCGGAGAACTACCCTGAATGGGCAAGACACTCGTTGAATTGTGCAATAATGGGAAGAGAAGGATCAGAAGAAGAACATGAACTGGCGAAAAAGATCCAGAATGACAGTCAAATGACAATGATTGTCAAGGCAGCTGAATGACTTAGATGAGACAGAATGGCAGGCCACCAAGTAGTTACGACTGACTGGCCTGAACCACAAGAAATCACCAAGTGAATGTGACTCATTGGCGGCTGAATGAGACAGATGAAAATGATAAGTAAAAAATGGAAAGATGCTCATACCTGAAAAAGATCCCATCAATAAGGGGGCGCTCGCTGACAAAAACCCTCATCAGCTGAAATCATAAGGAGTGTGATCATTCCTCCCTTTTTATTATTATTAATTTGCCACCTTCTTGAACAAGACCTATATAAAGACTCGGGTAATAAATGATAAGGGATGAAAGATTTTCAGTGGCATCTGGGAGACAATTCAAGCAAATATTTACTAAGTGCATTGCATTTTCTCTCTTAAATCTAACTACACAGTTAAAATTCTTCGAACATAAAGAAAAAACCATTGGCAAGAGGCACATGTAACTAATAGGAGGCACATACCTACATGAATACAAGAGAATATCATAGTTCTTCCAGTGATTTTTTCTCCTTAAGGGTTTCTCATATAAATTATGGTGTCTTTATTCTCTCATTCTCTCTATAAATTATTATCTTTATTATTCATTCGTAAAAAATTTCATATACCGAAAAAATCATTTACATCAAGGTGATACATAAATACTTTAAAATATTTAAAACTAGTAGTTATGTACAAAATAATTTAAGAATTTATATAATATTATCTAAAATAATTTAAGAATTTAAGAGACACATACCTATATGAGAGAATATCATAGTTCTTCTCACGATTTTTCTTCCCTTTAAAGATTTTTCATGTAAATTATTGTGTCTTTATTCTCTCATTCTCTCTCTAAATTATTATCTTTATTATTCGTTCGTAAAAGATCTCACATACCAAAAAATCTTACATCAAGGTGATACATAAATAATTTAAAATATTTAAAACTAGTAGTTATGTACAAAATAATTTAAGAATTTATATAATATTATCTAAAAGTCAAAAGTGTCATTCAGGACATCTCAAGAAAATCTGATTAATTTTTGTTATCTCCTTTAATTTTCTTATTTTGATTCATACTTTGGACTAGTTATTATCTAGGGAATAAAAAACATTATTGGAATAAGAAGAATGAGACCAAATATTTAAAGATGATGACACATAAGTTATGACATGTTACATTATCTTTAAATTAAACTAACTTACGTGAAAAAAAGAGAAAGAATTAAATCTATTATAGGTATTTTCCCGACCACGAATACTCGACGACATGTGTTAAACTATATTTGGAGGGGGGCCCAATGAAAATAAGTTTTAGAAGAAAAGAACCAACCTCACATGGTCAATACGGAGGATGCTCGGGTTGCATAGAACCGAGTACATTCAAGAGCAGGAACTGAGTGCACGAAGAGACCTCAGATAACCACAAGCACAAGACCATCATTACTCGTCGAAAACAGTGCTCAACAGGTCCAATCATCATGATAAGATGTCAGGATAGCCTCCATCCGGTCATTTCAACATTTAATATTGAGCGCTTTATGTCAAGATCGTCTCCCTTCTGTCCACTCAAAGATAGGCATCGTGTTTTGTGAGGCTTCCCCATCATGCTTTCGAGAGACTTTTTCGACATGCTTCTTCCCGCCTGAAGACTCAGGTATAAATACATCGACCAATAAACAATAGAGGTATGTCCTTTCTCCTCTAAGAAAATTATGCCAAAACGTCGAGAAAATACTGGCATATACATCAGAGGCTCTTCGAAGAGGAAACCAACCTCGGTTCCCTTCGTCTTTAGAGTTCCTTGTCTGTGATGTGCAGGTTCCCACTTGAGAGGATCCCTACATGGAGGAGATATTGCATGCAACATTACTATTGAAGTTTCTGGCCTAAATAGTTGGAGACGTCCGTGGGAACGATAGCAAGATCGTCCCTGTCAAAGTATTTGGAACCCTTTCTTCTCCCATAAGGATAAAATGGGCCCGACATTGTACGTCGACGAAGTCTGGTAAGAAAGGGAAGATTCAACCTTCCCCCTTTGGGGAAGGAACTTTCTACCATCCTCATGGCTACCCGGCAAAGTGTTGGAATCCTGGGCGACGCGCGGTAGAAGGCGTGGTGGTGTTTTTAAAAAAATTATAAAGCGATAAAAGATCGCATCGTCGCAGATCCCAAAGATTAAAAATTTTTAATTAAAAAATACTTTTTTTAATCCAATCTAAGCGCCCTTGCAATACAACGATCTTGCTATCCCACAAACAATAGACTTCGAGGACCCACATAGCTTTTGATTAACTTTTTAATCTCAAAGAGTTTCACCCACGATTACATCCGTGTTATTAGCACACTGAAGCCAAAAGGAATAATATCAATATATTTTTTAGATAATGACATATAAGAATTTCTTAGGGATTTACATAAAATGATAAATTAATTATAAACGTGCAATTGAAGTGTGAGTCACTGCAATTGTACAACACTGTAATGTCACACGGCACTGTAGTGTGTTATGAGGAGTCACAGTGCCTCACGGCACTGTAGTTTCACAGCACCACTGTAGTGCCGTGAGGCACTACAGTGTGCCATGTCCCACTACAGTGCCACGTGACACTAAACTAGTCCATGTAAATCTCATATTTAAAATCAGTTATTGACATGTGGCAATCCAACATGCCACGTGATAATTTCTACAAATTTATTATTTGTTTTAATCATATAAATATCTAGATATTAGTTAATTCAAAAATTAACTTATCAGATAATCTCTATCAACTAGCTTATATATTAGTTCAAACAACAGATATAGTTTATTCAAAATTTGAATTATTATCTCATAATAATTAAACATTATCTAATTTCATAAATTATATATTTTTATCTCACTTATCGATTAACACAAAATTGTTCGATATTGTTATTTAACGATAATTTTTGAAAATTAAATTAAATAATTTTTTAATTAACTAATCATACATAATTATCTCATAATTATATATTACCTCATAAAATATAATTTATTTTACAAGTCAGTCATTTTTTCATTTCCTGAAATATTCACACTCTAGATTGTGTTGTACAGAAGTGACTTGAAAAACGTGGACCTGTAATCCTAAGCTCCAATAAATCAGATTATTAATTACATAATCTTATTTGTTAATTCCATTATTACTCCACTATATATATGGAACGGCACTTTTAGAGATTACAGAATATATTTACAGAGTATTTATGTGTAGTCCATTGATATAATCATTTCATGTAGTTCTGTCCTCCAATTATTGGAGATGGTCGAAATTATAGTTTTACCCTTCTAAGTACTTCTTGATCCTCAAGTATCAATAATTCACTAGTGAATGACCAATTTATAATCGTATTATAAATTTAAGCTTAATAAGCATTCCGTTCCAGAATTAACACTTAAGGGAACCGATATATGATCCGTTAAGAAAGCTTGGATTCTAAATCTTGTAAGATCATGTTCCCAGCTATTTATATCACTCAATCTCCAAAGCAAAGTCGTTAGCCTGTTTTACAAACAAACTTTAATGATTAAACATTATCTAATTTCATAAATTATATGAAATTTATGAAATTTGAATTATTATCTCATAATTTGAATTAGTTCAAACAACAGATTTGGTTTATTCAAAATTTAAATTATTATCTCATAATAATTAAACATTATCTAATTTCATAAATTATATATTTTTGTCTCACTTATCGATTAACACAAAATTAATCGATATTATTATTTAACGATAACTTCTGAAAATTAAGTTAAATAATTTTTAATTAATTAATCATACATAATTATCTCATAATTATATACTTACCTCAGAAATATAATTCATTTTACAAGTCAAACATTTTCTCATGTCCTGAAATATTCACACTCTAGATTGTGTTGTACAGAAGTGACCTGATGAACGTGGACCTATAATCCTAACCTCCAATAAATCAGATTATTAATTACACAATCTTATTTGTTAATTCTATTATTACTCCACTATAAATATGGAACGGCACTTTTAGAGATTACAGAATGTATTTACAGAGTATTCATGTGTAGTCCATTGATATAATCATTTCAAGTAGTTCTGTCCTCCAATTATTGGAGATGGTCGAAATTGTAGTTTTACCCTTCTAAGTACTTCTTGATCCTCAAGTATCAATAATTCACTAGTGAATGGCCAATTTATAATCGTATTATAAATTTAAGCTTAATAAGCATTCCGTTCCAGAATTAACACTTAAGGGAATCGATATATGATCCGTTAAGATAACTTGGATTCTAAATCTTGTAAGATCATGTTCCCAGCTATTTATATCACTCAATCTCCAAAGCAAAGTCGTTAGCCTGTTTTACAAACAAACTTTAATGATTAAACATTATCTAATTTCATAAATTATATGAAATTTATGAAATTTGAATTATTATCTCATAATTTGAATTAGTTCAAACAACAGATTTGGTTTATTCAAAATTTAAATTATTATCTCATAATAATTAAACATTATCTAATTTCATAAATTATATATTTTTGTCTCACTTATCGATTAACACAAAATTAATCGATGTTATTATTTAACGATAACTTCTGAAAATTAAGTTAAATAATTTTTAATTAATTAATCATACATAATTATATACTTACCTCAGAAATATAATTCATTTTACAAGTCAAACATTTTCTCATGTCCTGAAATATTCACACTCTAGATTGTGTTGTACAGAAGTGACCTGATGAACGTGGACCTATAATCCTAACCTCCAATAAATTAGATTATTAATTACATAATCTTATTTGTTAATTCCATTATTACTCCACTATAAATATGGAACAACACTTTTAGAGATTACAGAATGTATTTACAGAGTATTCATGTGTAGTCCATTGATATAATCATTTCATGTAGTTCTGTCCTCCAATTATTGGAGATGGTCGAAATTGTAGTTTTACCCTTCTAAGTACTTCTTGATCCTCAAGTATCAATAATTCACTAGTGAATGACCAATTTATAATCGTATTATAAATTTAAGCTTAATAAGCATTCCGTTCCAGAATTAACACTTAAGGGAACCAATATATGATCCGTTAGGAAAGCTTGGATTCTAAATCTTGTAAGATCATGTTCACAGCCATCTATATCACTCAATCTCCAAAGCAAAAGTTGTTAGCCTGTTTTACAAATAAACTATAACGAGTGAATCAAAAGATCTTATAGATATTCATAAGAGTTCATGATTACTCAGGATTCAGACTGATCTATATATGCTCATCAGATTATGTGTATTAAATTTTTATGATAAACGACAAGTTAATAAATATATTAATTCACATCGGTCATGTCGTATATAATCTTATTATATAAAATACATGCACTAAGATGTGTATCCATATCAATGATCTGAATCTAGATCAGATGCATTCATAATGTTTAATGAACCACACTAACAACCATTCATTAAAGATTTCATACTTTAATATGTTGCTAACAATTTTATTCATCATCTATGACTTTAATCCTCTCGTACTTATATAAGATCATAGTCTCATTAATGAATATGAAATTTTTAGATATTTACATAAATTATTCAACAACAATTTAAAAGACGATTATAAGCAAAGTGTAATTTTATTCATTTCATTAAAAAGTTCAAACATATGCTTTGAGGGCACTATACCCAACAATCTCTCACTTTTCCTAAAGCAAATGTGGCATCTCTCTCAACCTCATATTTCTCACATGACCCTTAAATGACTTTGTGGGAAATGTGTTGGTAAATGAATAAGTCAGGTTTTGATCTAACGTTATCTCCATAACAGTCAGATTACCTCGGTGTATGAACCAGACATCAACTTTTGACCATCCTTATCTAATTCAGAATCAGCATAGTCATTGGGGTTCGTGTCTCCACCTGAATAAACAAGTATATAATTTCTCGTTCCCTGAATATACTTGAGAATGTGCTTCACTGAAATCCAATGTTCTAACCAGGATTTGATTGATAACCACTGACAATTCTTACTACATAACAGATGTATGGTCTCGTACATAACATTGCATGTATCAGACTACCAACAACTAAAGCATATTGAATCTTTCTCATATCCTCTTCCTCCTGAGATGTCTTAAGACATTGCTCCTTAGAGAGGACAATTTCATGTCTGGTCGGTAGTTGTCCATTCATGAAATTCTCTATAGAGAATCTCTTCAACATTTTATCAATATAAGATTCCTGAAAAAGTGTCAAAAATTTGTTATTTCTATCCCTTAAGATTTGGATGCCTAGAACATAGCTCACCTCTCTGATCTTTCATTTGAAAATTCTCATATAACCACTTCTTTACTTTCAACAAAGTTTCTACATCATTCCCAATGAGTATAATATCGTCTACATAAAGAGTTAAGAAAACTATTTTCTTATCTTTGATGTATTTATAAACACAAGTTTCGTCAACATTTTTCTTGTAGCCATACGATTTAATAATCTCATCAAATGTAAGATTCTAAGATCTAGATGCTTGCTTTAATTCATAAACGGATTTAAGAAACTTGCATACTTTCTGGTCTTGTCATTTTTTCACGAACCCTTATGATTGCATCATATAGATGTTTTCTTCAAGAAAGTCATTCAGAAAAGCTGTCTTGACATCCATTTTCCATATTTCATAAAAGGGTGCGAATGGATTTTGACATGGCTATGGTAAAGAATTTCTTTTCATAATCGACTCATTCTCTTTTGAGTATAGCCTTTGGCTACCAGCCGTGCCTTAAAAGTCTCTACTTTTCCATCTGCACCTCTTTTATTTTTGAAGTCTCATTTACATCCAATGGACTTGACATCTTCAGGTGAACTACAAGTTCCCAGACAGAACTGAAATTCATCGATTACATTTCATGGTTTATGACATCTTGCCATTTCTTATTTTCAGGATCACCCACCACCTCTTTAAAGGTTAATGGATCATCTTTATTAGTGTCAGACACTAAAACATGTGCCTCTAGTTCATATCAAATAGGTTTTCTTACAACTCCCTTACTATGATGTTGCACCGGGGTTTCCTAAACAGGAATAGTGGTTTCTGTGGTTTGTCGTTAATCCTTCGAGAACTACTTTGCTTCGAGGTTTGTAGTTTTTCATATAGTTGTGTTCAAAGAATGTGTCATTTGTTTATACAAATACCTTTTGATCCTTGTGACTATAAAAGTACCCACCTCTAGTCTCTGAAGCATAGCCAACAAATATACACACTTCAAACCTTGAGTCTAACTTTCCAACCTTTGACCGAAGAGCGTGAGCTGGACACCGCCATATATGAAAATGACACAAACTAGGTTTAAAGCCATTCTATAACTCTAAGCGTGTCTTGCTTACAGACTTAAAAGGCACTACATTCCAAATGTAAGTTACCGTTTGAAGTGCATATCCCCAAAATGTGAATGATAGTGATGAGTAGCTTAACATAGACTTAACCATATCCAATAAGGTTCGGTTTCTCCTTTCTGAAACACCATTTTGCTTTGCCATTTCAAGTGTTGTAAGTTGTGAAAGAATGTCATACTCCAACATGTAATCCTTGAATTCTAAATCCAAGTATTCACCAACTCGATTTGATCGAAGTGTTTTCGATGATTTACCTAATTGCTTTTCATCTTCAGCTTTGACGTCCTTTCTAAAAGTTTCAGTCTTTTATGCATTAGGTAAGTACAACCATATCTAGACTAATCATCAATAAAAGTGATAAAAATACGCATACTCACCTCTAGTTTGTATATTGATCGGTTCACAGACATCACTATGTACTAGTTCAAGTGGTTTCATAGCTCTTTGGTCATTTCGTGAGAAACGTCTCTTAGTAATTTTACCCCCTAGACAAGATTCACAAATTGAAAGAGTCCCAATTTGTAGTTCTATCAAAGCACCACACTTTGTTAACTAGTTTAATCTATCTAGATTAATATGTCATAACCTAAGATGCCATAGATTCGTGTCATCATCATTATGAGAAACTCTTTGTCGTTTTGTACTTTTAAGATTTACTACTTTAAATAATTCAGAATTATTTAATGCACGTTCAGTCAGTTTAAGCATATACAGTCCGTTCGAAACTTTAGCATGACAAATATTGAATCAATTCTTTGAAATAATAAACTGATTAATAATAAAAGAAACTTCAAAAGATTGTTCATGCAGTAACGAAAGAGAAATCAAATTTCTTGAAAATTTAGGAAAAAAATAAACATTGTTCAAAACAAGATAATTATATCCAAAATTAAGACGGACTGTCCCCAATGCTTTCACTGGCATGAGCGCACCACTACCAACTCCCATTATCATCTCGCCATTAATAAGCTCTCTTGTCGAATCAAGTATCTGCAAAGAAGAACATACATGATTAGTGGCTCCTGAATCCAATATCTAGGATGACAAATCATATTCCATTAAACAAGCTTCAAGTACAAGTAAATAACATTTCCCTTTATTTTTCAGCTAGGATAGACACTTGCTACAATTTCTCTTCTAGTGACCTTCAACTCTACACTAGAAACATTTTCCCTTGGGTTTGATGTCGCCTTGATTCTTCTTGGCCTTGGGTGACTTTTTGGATTTCTTTCCTCTTTTGTTCATACTCTTGTCCTTACCATTTTTCTTCTTCCTTTTGTTGTTTTTAATAACATTAGAACAAGATTTTTGCTCAGCAACATTTGCCTCGTCCTATTTGATCATATTCTTGTTGAATGACTCAAAAGTATGTAATTCATTTAATAATTGGGTTATGTTGAATTTTAACTTATTAATAATATAGTTGGTGGTGAATGCAGAAAAAATGGGTGTGAGCGATTCAAGTATAATGTTGACTTGAGTTCGCTCATCAATGGTAGCCCCATGTACTTCTGCCTCAAACAGTATATTGATCATGTTCACGCACAAAAGTACCTTTCTTCATCTTGGTTGTCATGTAGCTCTTACTAGCTTCATGATGACTTTGATCAGACTGCTGCCCAAACATTGTCTATAAAGATTCTATAATCTCATAGGAACATCATTCATGCTCAGAAGCATGTAGTACTTCATTTTGTTATTGGATTGAATCCAAACATCAAAATTGTCCCTAATATTCTTAGGAGCATTGGCAGCGGGCTGCTCAAGACACTTCTCAGTAAGAACAAATTTACGGTTCTCACAAATTAACATCAAGTTTAAACTTGATTTTCATCTTATGAAATTATCATCATTCAATTTTTCAAGTGCAAGTAAAACAGTAATACGGGTGTCCGGTAGATATAATAATAATTGAAAAATAAAACATACATAATTCAATATAATTGAAATAAATATCCAGAATTCGGAAAGTAAACGTGATGCATGAATGCAACATATTAAACACATAAATTTATCATTTACTAATCAATGATAAGACAACCTAACAATTAATGTGCCACCTAGGGTCATTCAGATTAATCTTAGACTGTCTATGAGATATTCTTATCCTTATTAATTAAAACTTAAAACATCTCATATTTTCTCTTTCAACAATAATGTATCGTAAATTTGGTCAAGTTACAATTATCCACTCAAAGCTTAATTGTGACTTTATGAGTATAACGCATTATTTCAGATTCCATGACTTGATTTAGAATATACCACCTTAGGGTCAGTCAAAACTAAACTAGAACAGGCAGAGGTGATGCCTGGCTAGACATCAAAGTAAAATGTGATGTCTTCCGAACACTCATGCTCGCAGGTATGCCTGGTTAGACATAAGGAGAGATGTCTGTCGAGCACTCATGCTTGCAGACACGATTTAAGGGTCTAGTCAGAGCAGGTACGCCTGGCTAGACATCAAGGTAAAAAGTGATGTATGCCGAGTACTCATGCTAGCAGACGGGATCAGGGTCTAACTAGAGCAGGCACGCTTGGCTACTAGACATAAGGAAAGATGTCTGTCAAGAACTCATGCTTGCAGATGGGATTTAAGAGTCTAGCCAGAGCAGGCACACTTGGCTAGAAATAAGGAAAGATGTTTGCTGAGCACTCATGCTCGCTTATGAGATTCAAGGGTCGGGATCAAGGGTCTAGCCAGAGTAGGCCCTCCTAGCTAGACATCGAGGCAAAAAGTGATGTCTATCGAGCACTCACTGACGGGATCAAAGGTCTTATTGGGCATTGTAGCTCAAAATACAAGGATAAGGCCCTCTGATGAGTGCTTTAGCTTGAGTATTTATCCAGAACAAGGGCCCTAGATTGGTGATAAAGGAAAGGTCTTTTGGCCAAGTACCAAAGAAAATGATTTTTTGCTTACATTCTAACTCGACCAGAGAGACTCACCCAAGGTAAGATGTTTAGCTAACTCCCAATTTAAGGTAGAACTGGCCGACCAAATCTCCTGAATGAGAGCACATTTGAAGGCCTTATAAAGGTTATGACAGGTTTGCACGACCTCCAACCTATGAAGGTGGCAACCCGTTGGACAAGATCAAGTCCAACAAAAAAGATCAATGCCTTTTAAGGCTCACTCAAGTTCAAGATCACAAGCTCGAGTCAGTAAAAGTTTAAAGGATACAACGATTGAAATAATGGTCAGAACAACAACACAACTCAGGATAAATTTCTCATCCTGACCAAGTTAAAGCTCGACTAGGGAAAATCAAAACTACTTGAGGTATGTTTGCGAGAGGAAATAAGGAAAAACATAGATAAATAAATTATATAGATTTAAAGGAAGTTTAATTTCATTAATAAATAGAGGAGTACAAATACAAGTACGTATAAAAATCTCCTCGGTTAAAGGGGTTAACCCTTCCTAGGCTAATTTAAAAAAAACCCCACGTCTGGGCCGATGGTCGTAGGATCTCCAAAGCTTCTAAATTCTTCTGAGGTCTTCAGTTGCCCTACTCTTGAGGGTCGCACCAAGTCAGGGTAAAATAGGATTTAAACCACGGGCAATTACCAATTTATGAGCTGAAGACAGAAAAAACCTCAACTTCTCCCACAAGGTGAACAAGGAACTACTCCATGGTTCATGACGATCCCAAAAGATATGATTGCAAGGGCTTCCTTACCGACTTTGAAGCATGCTGTGATGAATAGCTGGGGGTTCGAAGGACATAAGTGATGAATGATGGGAGTGGGTCGCAGCCGATAAATTTACTTCATTACGGATCAGGGATTAATGCTACCGGTCGAATTACAGGCCCTTGTTAAAGGTAAAGCCTTTATCACCAGGGGCGGGTAGCCAACAAGGATAAAGGATTCACTGAACAACCTTATTGAAAGTAGGAAAATCACCGTGAATAGAGCATCGATGACTTCGAGGCACGACATTTAAAAGATAACAAAAAGGGAAGCGATAGTCCTAAAAAGGAGGAGGATCTTGAAGGAGAACCTCCAAAATGGAAGAAGCCCCCAGACGGGGCATGATTACTTTTCTTCCAAAAGGAAACTAGGGGGAAGGCTGAATATTGACATGGATTTAAACTCTGTCAAGAAGGCAATGACGCGGGAAATGAGAAGGAAGACTGTCTATTTATAGGGCTTGATTGAAGAAGGAAACCACTCATTTAATGAGGTATTTAAGTTGGCCATTATGGAAACCACTAGAACCATCTTACGGTTAGCAAATGGCTGTTTCGCGAATTGATGAAAGGATTGCGGAAGACCAAACATCATCCAATCAACCGTAGGGATGAAATGACGTATCATGAATGAAGCGACATGGATTCAGGCTCCTTTATGCACATCCACACGCCATTAATGGCTCCACTCCTAGAAAATTGATGGCATTAAATCAGGGAAATAATGAAACGACGCATGCGCTAGTCGTGAAAAAAGTCAGAAAGGCAATTAATTCCATTCGGTACAATCTTCTATGACGAGCAAATTCTAAATGCAAGTGTGAAATACCCGGGTCAGGTGAAACTCTTAGCCTACCACCACACAAAGGCAGCTCGGGTAATGAAGTCTTTGAACCTGGCTAAGAAAAAGCCACTCAAGTCCTCAGCTGAGGGCAACTATTATAGGTGCTTTCCTGACCACCAATAACCCGATGACACGTGTTGCGTCATATTTGGAAGGGGCCTTGATGAAAGAAAGTTTTAGAGGAAAAGAACCGACAGCACACGGTCAATACCAATGATGCTCGAGTTGCATAGACTCAAGCACATGCAAGAGCAAGGATGAAGTACACGAAGAGAGCTCAGATAACCACTAGCACAATGCCATCATTACTCGCCGAAAGTATCACTCAACAAGTCCAATCGCCATGACAGGATGTTAGGATAGCCTTCGTCCGGTCATTTCAACATTTAATGCTGAACTCTTTATGTCAAGATCACTTCCCTTCTGTCTAATTAAAGACAGACAATTTCGAGAGTCTTCGACATTCTTCTTCCTACCCGAAGACTCATGTATAAATACATCTACCAATACACAAAAGATGTATGTCTTTTCTCCCTTAAGAAAATTATGCCAAAACGTCGACAAAATACTGGCATGGACGTCGGAGGTTCTTCGACAAGGAAACCACCCCCAATTCTCTTCGTCTTTAGAGTTTCTTGTCTGGGTTGTGTAGGTTTCCGCCCAAGAGAATCCCTACATAGAGGGGAGATTGCATGCAACATGTCGAAGTTTTCGGCCTCAACAAAATCTATTACTATCATTTTGAGCAAAACAAATTCTTCAAAATGATAAAAAAAACATTCAAGTATTTTTGTCAAAAGAGTTTAAAACCTTAAAATAATTACCTCTGCCTAATTTTTGAATTTAATTAATAATTAGTGAAAGTTAAGTTATGTTAAACTTCGAACAAAGTAGTTCGGGTCTAACTTAAGTGATAATTTTACGTCTTCTTAAAGTGAGAGATTTGAAGTCCTCAATCCCTTTATGAAAAAAAATATTTGAAGGATATCAAAATCCAACGTAACATTGAATTTTTCTAACATAAGTGAACACTTTCCTGAGAAATGAATTAATAGTTCTAGCAAGACATATTTTCAATGTTAACATAAATTATGATCTAATGAAGTCTATGTATAACATATCAAAATTAAGAGGAGAAGATTATTTTAAAACACGTTTAAATATAAATACGTGTTTACACAGATAAGCCGAATTGTCTGGAAAGCTCATTTTTCAATTTTGTTTCTTTTTCTTTTTGTTGCTGGATACATATCTCTGCACACATATTCTATTAATTTCTCAAGCCTATAATGAGTAGGTGACGGAGTTTGAAAATACTAAATAGATATTATACAATCGAATTAGATAAGTGAAATGAATTTGAATATTAGACTTAATTTATTTCATATTTTATCGTCAATTAAAAACAAAATTATATATTTTCAAGACAAAGTGAAGTTATTAAAATTTAAAGGTGAAATTTGAGAAAGGAAACAAGAGAAAAAAATAGTGCTGTCCTAATAATCAAATGTACGGCATGCTAATGTTTGTTGCATGTAAAGACGAGGAATTAGTTGTAATGAGAAAAGCAAATTTCGATGCTTTTACATTGTTTAGTACTTTAGGCTTTATAGTAAAAAAAACATTAGCATGAAGGCATGGTTCATCACACCTGCATGCGGACATAATAGCAATTAATTTCTGTTAGTAAAATATATAATAATTATGTATACCATTTAATTTAATTAACAGTTCAGATTTAGTAAGTACAAATTAAAAAAGTAACTTAAGAATATTTTAGTTAGATAAATCTTGACCGTTGAAATTAAATAATTTGTCTAAATTTAACATATATTCCTCTCATACATGTGACAACCACAATCCATTGAGAGGAGATTCCTTCAACAGACATGATCTAATCTTATTTTTCTAAATAATCATTGATAGTTTAGATTACACTTCTTTAACAACTATTAATGATTAGGTTAGTTATTGTGGCCTACCACTATTTAAACTAAATATAAATCAGATGTCCTATAGTATATGTGTAACCACATTAACAGTAAGTAAGTAAGAGTTGCTTTTCACTTGATCAGGAGTGAAGTGTTGTTCTATAATTTGAGTGCTAAATTATTCTTAACGTATCAAAATTCCATGGGTGAGATATATTTTGGAACCCCCTAAAATTTATGTTTGTTGTAAACTTGGTATGCAAAGTTTTAATTTTGTAAATTTAGTCATCGAACTTAAAAGTAATATATCCATGGATTTTGTTTGTTTTCTTAATGAAACGTTGTTTGAAATTACACTTAATTTGTAAATGTGTGTTTGAGAAGTGTTTATGAATAGATTTCTTTTACACATTGAAATAATATTAATAACATTATTTCATATCTATTTTTACATGAACCACTTGAGTATATTTTGAGTCATATTTATTTATATATAAAAACATGTAAGATACAATTAGACATATATTTCTTATCGAAATACTTCAAAATATAAAAATGGGTTTCAAAAAATAATTTGTCCAATACATGTGACATAAACTAATATTTTTAAAGCATTAATTAAATATTTTCAAACAAATTCACTCCTAATTAATAGTTTCTTTATCAAAACAAAATTCGTTAATCATGACAAAAATAATAGATGTTAATAGTTTAACGAAAATAATCATTATGTCGAGGCAGGTAACAGAATCTTTACTTGAGCATGAAACAAACACATCAAGCAAACCAAACATCCAATGATACAGAAGCCACCAACCACCCAATACTTTCATTTCTTTTTGGTAAACTCTGGCTTTCAATGCTTTTTTTTGGACTTTGACAATTTTATAGTTGATTAGTTCATTCACACTGAGATTCCTATGATTTGAATAATTTTTTAACCAAATATGTTAATTTATGACATGATATTTTTGTTGAAATATTTTTTTAATATAATAATTCATAAGATGAATTGGAAGTAATAAACTAGGAAATAAAAAATTCTATTAATTTGTAGTATTCCCAAGTAAAATACTAAACAGTTGTGCAAAATAATTATATAGAGCATTGTTATTAGTACAATTCATAAATAATATTTGATTCCGTTCAAACATATGTAGTTGCTCCAAGCTCTATTATTTTTAATTGTGTTTTGAGTTAGAAATTTGCATCACACCTTTTTTCATGCATATTATTTTCATTTTATATGTTATATATCATTATTGAATTTAAAGTATACATTGATTTTTAATGATTTAATTTCAAATTGTTAACATTCAATCTTAATATTTATGAAGGATAATATAGGAATGCCGTGAAATAGCGATGATGATTATTATAAAAAATTGTTCTTTCCCTCATATCTCCATTAATATGTACTATAGATTTAAACCAGTAATTTAAAACTCAAATTAGATAATATTGATCGCAAAATATTAAAAGTTTATTATACGTCAAAAATTAAAGAGCTAAGCAAATTTGGTACACGGGGAAATTATATGGTATACGAGCAATTTCGTTTCTTATTTAACAACAATAAATAATTGTAAATGCATGGCTAAATTTCGAGGACTTAATTTTTCTAGGTGAAAATTTTGGTTTTAATCGATGCGTCGACCATATTTCGAAGAGGTAAAATATCGTTAACCCTTTATAATACTGAATTTAATTACTTCATTTTAAGAAATATAATTTGAAAAATCATTAGACTAATAACGTAACGGTAAAATTCAAATTAAAAGTTTACTATGTAAGAGGCATAATCGTCCTTCAACGTATTCCAATATGTGTTTAATTCTAATTGTTAATTGTTTAAATCCAAATCATTCTATGAAAAAAATAAATAATACTTCAAATTCGTCTTAGTTATAGACTTATAGTTATCATCTAATTAATATAAAAAACAAGATAGTTTATACAATTGGTCCCTCCATTTTTCACTATCGTAGTTTAAATTTGGTCAAAATAATCCATATATGTAATGCGTAGTCATTTTGTATATTTTCCCTCATGATTAAAATGTTTGTTCAATCGATTTGGCCATTTTCATAAAAAAATTAGTGCCTTATGAGTTATTTTTTAATCTTATAATCTGTTTAAGCAATTTCTTTTTGAGATGATAGTGCTGATTGGGATTTGAGTGAATGTGAATTTATATATATAGATAAACTATTATTCATTTTTTGTGCAAAAAAACTATTATTCATTTTTTGTGCAAAACAAAACTATTATTCATTTTTTACTTTTCATTGGCCATGGACTCACAAATTTTCTTTTCAATCAAGAAACAAAACTAGCTCAAACTTTCAAAAATGGGAGTTCAAATCCAGAATACCTTTACTAGCTTCGACAAGACCAATTACTATTTAGCTGGCTGCGCTTTACAATGAGTGACAGAATTTTGGGTTCCCTTCTTTAATATGAATCATTCTGTTCTCTTTGGAGTGCCCTAGAGAGAACATTTGCTAGCAGGTCTAAAGCTAAGCTACTTGAGCTGAAGAACTCACTTCATAAGACAACCAAAGAAGACAGAACCATTTCAGATTATTTTGATGTAATGAGAAGGATTAGTGACAATCTATTTGCAGCTGGAGATCCTGTTCGTGACCACGATTTGGTTCTTCATATACTCAATGGTTTACCTTCAGAATACGACCATGTTGTTGTCAATGTCACTTCTAGGATTGAAATCTTAACTCTAGAAGAAGTTCAATCCCTACTGATGATTCACGAGTCCAGACTTGAAATGCATAACACTAATAGAGAACAACTTTTCAAAGCCACAACTCATCTTGCTCAGAACTCTAGACAAATCATTACGGGTTCTAGAAAGAAAAATGGTCATGGATCCTAAAATTGGACAACCAACAATAAAAATCTTTCTCGACAACATAATTCCAGGAACTCCAACTCCTTTCGTGGAGGTAGAAGGGGTAATTTAGAGGAGGTAGGTCTTCTGGACGCGTTGTGTATCAAGTGTGTAGTAAACCTGTCCACACTACTACAACCTGTTGGTACAGGTATGACAAGGGCTTTCAACAAACTTCTTCTCAAGCTCACTTTGTATCTACATAGTTTGTTCAACAACCTTTTCCTCCTATACCTGTTGGTACAGGTATGACAAAGGTTTCAACAAACTTCTCATCAATCTCACTTTGCATCTACATAGTTTTCTCAACAACCTTTTCCTTCTGGACCTTTTGGAGCCTACCTTGTCTCTTATCCACCAAGATACTATACAAGATAAAAAAAATAGGCAATGACGAACCCAGGTATGTTGATAGTAGAGCCACACATCATGCGACCCTAGATCTGCACAAACTTGGACAAGTCAGTGAGTACCAAGGCCAGATGTTCTTGCTGTTGGAAATGGTGAGAATCTTCAAATTACTCACACTGGTAAAAACATTCTCTCTACTACCTTATACCCCTTAAATCTTAAAAGCATGCTAAGAGTACCTAAAATTTCCAAGAATCTAATCAGTGTTTCAAAATTGACTAGAGACAACCCTTTTTTTGTTGAGTTTCACTCCTTTTTTATGTCTTATTAAGGACTTGGCCATAAGGACTATACTACTCCAAAAGAGGCTTAGATATGGTCTATATGAGCTATTTGTCCCACGGAAGAACAGAGCTGAAGCATTCACCTGCCATCTCTTTCTGCATACTGATATTTGTCATCAATCTATGTTTAAACCTTTATCTAGTTCTACTTCTTATAATTTGTAGTATCGACATATCTTAACTATGCTGATGTTAGCTTTAAGCCTAAAGCAAATCTTGCTAAACTTGTTTTTCCTTTCTCTTAGCATGTATGCAATTCAGATAGCGCAATGAATAAATCTATTTCTTCTAACAAACTACGCTTTGTCTACTGTTTCACCTTTTATTTCTACTATTAATGCTTCTCCTTGTGCTCTTAATGTTACTACACCTGCATCAATTAACCTATGGCATAACAAATTAGGCCATCCTTCTTTGAAGATAACCACTTTAGTAGTAAAGCACTTAAACCTGTCAATTCCCAAAAATTACACCAGCATATACCCAGCTTGCCAACTTGGCAAAAGCCACAAGTTAAATCATCCACCAAGCACATCCCACACAACCAGACCTCTTGAGATCATTCACACTGATCTTTGGGGGCCATCTTTCATCACTTCTGTAGGGTACAAGTACTATATTCACTTTATAGATGATTTCAGCAGGTTTACTTGGATATACACCCTTAAAAACAAATCTGAAGCATTCCATACCTTCTTACTTTTCAAAAGGCTAGTTGAAAAGCAATTTGATTCTTCTATTAAATGTGTGCAATCTGATTTGGGAGGAGAGTGTAGGGCTTTTAAATCCTTTCTAGACAGCCAAGGAATTGTTTTCAGGCATCCTTACCCGCATACTCACCATCAAAATGATGTTGCAGAGAGAAAACATCGGCACATTGTTGAAATTGGCCTTGCTTTACTCTCTCAAGCTTCTACTCTAACTTACTTGTGGTTTTCCTTTCACACAGTTGTATACCTTATAAACAGACTACCCACTTCAACTCTTCACCATATTTCACCCTACCAAAACCTGTTCAAGGTCAAACCAGACTATACCTTTCTTAAAGTTTTTGGGTGCTTACGCTTTCCCCATAAACTTGAGTACATGTCTTCCTCTTCTATTTTTCTTAGGTACTCCAAATCTCAAAAAGTTACTTGTGCATGCTTCCTTCTGGTAAGATATACACTGCCATTAATGTCAGATTTGATGAGTGTTCTTTCCATTTTGAAAATGGCTATCTCTTCTCTAACACTCACAATTCTCATTCTTCTGTAACTATACCTTCTTGGAATGTTATCTCTGCCTTTTCATATTTGCATGCATGTTCTACTTCTTCACAAGACAATATAGCTCATATTAGCAACATGTCTCTAGTCTCTCAACATGGTATGGTTCCTTCTCCATCTCTTTCCCCCTTACTCACAAAAATTCCCATTCATACTGTCCCCCTTCAATCCATGCTTCTACCTCATAGAAGTCTCCCACAAACAAACATCCAATGATCACTAGATATAAGGCTGGTGTCTTCAAACCAAAGGTCCTCAATCTCACTTTACAGTATGTTTTTATTGAACCCTCTACTGCCAAAATGGCTCTCGCTCATCCTCAAGGGAAGAATGCTATGATCACTGAGTTTCAAGCTTTACAACAGAACCATACATGGTCTCTAGTCCCTCTTCAACCAAATATGCATGTAATTGGAAAAAAATGGGTCTTCAAACTCAAACCCAACTTTGATGGCACACAATTCTGATACAAAGCACGCTTAGTTGCAAAAGGATTCCATCACACCCCTGGATTGAATTACTCTAAAACCTTCAATTGTTAAACCAATGACAATTCAGATTATTCTCATTCTATCTCTTACGATGAAGTGGCATGTCCATCAACTTGATGTTAATAATGCGTTTCTATATGGACTTCTCACTGAAACAGTGTTTATGACTCAACCTGAAGGGTTTGTGGATCCTAGCAAGCCTACACATGTCTGCCAACTCAATAAAGTACTCTATGGTTTGAAGCAAGCCCCACGTGCTTGCTATGACAAGCTCAACATTACCTTACTACACAAAGGCTTTCCGGTTTCCAAGTCAGATCACTCTTTCTTTATGTTGCATCAGTCTTAGAGAATGGTCTTCCTGTTGGTGTATGTTGACGACATTTTCATTACTGGTAATGATATTTCCTATATTCACTACCTCATTAAGGAGCTTAACCTGAATTTTCCCCTCAAACATCTTGGTTGTCTTCATCATTTCCTTGGGATCACAGTGACCTACTCTGCAGAAAGAATGCATTTCTCCCAAGCTCGATATATTACTAACCTCTTGCACAAGTCTGGTTTGATTGATGCTAAGGCCTCACCCACACCCTCAACCTACTCTACAAAGCTGTCTAAAGATAATGGGGAACCTCTTTCAGATGCTAGTCAATACAGAAGCTTGGTGGGTGCACTTCAGTATGTCACTTTAACTCACCCAAATATTACCTACATTATTAACAAGCTCAGCCAATATCTTCTGCCCACCACAGTCCATTGGCAAGCCTGTAAACGCCTTCTAAGGTATCTTAAAGGCTCCATCCATGACTGTCTCACTCTTAAACCAGCTCTTATTTTCAACATCGAAACCTTCACAGACTCTGAAGTTGCCCTGATGACAGACGCTCTACTTGTGATTATGCTGTTTATCTAGGATCAAATCTGATCTCATGGACATCTATGAAACATCATGTCGTTGCTCACTCAAGTGTTGAGAGTGAGTATAGAGCTCTTGCTTTAGTTGCCTCTGAAATTACCTAGATTGTTTCTCTAATGAAGGAAATAAAGCTCAACTCGCCCATGGCTCCAGTCATATGGTCAGACAGTGAAAGTGCAGACTCTATAGCATTGAATCCAGTGTCCCACGCTCGAATAAAGCACATTTAGATTGATGACCAATTTATTCGTGATAAGGTTTTTCTAAAAGAGCTAGAAGTTCGGTATGTTCCTTCCAAAGAACAAGTTGCAGATCTTTTCACCAAGTCGTTATCGGGCCAACAGTTTAATCACCTCAAATCGAAGCCCAATGTGACTCCTTTTCCCATGAGGATCCCATGGCACCAACTCAGCTCACGTCATGTGGTTGAAGATGAGTGTGCATGCAAGGTGGCTTTGCACACCTCACTTGTTTCTATCTCTTCTTACAGCAAGGTTGTCACATTAGTAAGGTAGCCATGCACACCTCACTTGTGATAAACTAATCGTATGCTAATTAAGTGATTAGTTGATAGGGTTTTCTTCCTATATAAAAGGTTGCCAATTTATCGACTGTTTAAGCATATATATATATATATATATCAATAATACAATACTCTTCTTCTTCTTATTTCTTTATCTAACTCAACCAAACCAAAGCTTTAGTTTTTTATAATTTATTTTATTTTTAAGATGAATTTTATATCAAATCGAACCAAAAATTTAGTTTTCTAGTATTTTTTAAGAAATTTTGTTTAAAAGCTTTACAAATATTTTTTTCATCACTAGAGTCGAACCAAAGAATCGAAATGAACCATATAAAGGATTTTTTATGTATGAAAAACCCTCTACGAATGGAAAATAAAGATAATAATTTAGAGAAAGAGTGATAGGATGAAGACACTATGATTTACGTGGAAAACCTTTAGAGGGAAGAAAAACCACGAGGAGACGATTGATATTCATTTAATGTAAATGATTTTACACAGTTGATGATGAGAGAAGATGGAAAAGGCCACGGTGTCCTTAGTTGCTTGGGTTGCCTCTCCTTTTTTCCTCTCGATACATTGGCTTTATATAGGCTTCTTAAATTGAATGATTTGATTAAAATAATGATATAAAAGGAAGTATTCATTATGTTTTGGGATTACACCCTTTCGAATGGATCACTTTGCTCGGTATGAACCCTTTTTTCTTTCTCATTTCCCATCTGTCTCGCTCAGTCGCCAATTAGTTATAGCCACTTGATTATTTCTTATGGTTTCGAGGCAATCAGTCATAACCACTGGGTGGCCTGCCAATCCATCTCGTCTGAGTCATTCAACTTACCCAATCAATCACAGCCATTTGACTGTCATTTTTGGATCCCTTTCATCTGTTCGCGCTCTTCTTCTTATTATTTTTTCCATTTTTGCACAGTTGGACAAGTGCCTTTCCCGTTCTGGAGGTGTGAGTCCCCCGTTAGTCATTTTCCTGTTTGACCAGCCTTCTTTTCTCATTCTAATGAGGTTTTCCACTTCCGTGCTCTTTTTCCGTTCTTGAGTTCCTTCCCCTTTAGAGTTCTTGTATGTGTTTTTCGCTTACTTCATGATTTTTTGTGCCACTCTTGTTTTCCCATCTAGCCATCAAACCTGTCATGTTCATGGTCCACGCACCTTCTTAAGATTCATTCTTTCTATACACGTGTCTTGAGTATTTTTTTCCCTGTTCATTACCCCCATTATGCTCAATAAGTTTCATTTATTGATATGTAATGATGAGGAGTTTTGATTTGCATGCACTTTTACGAATATCATCTTTTCTTTTCTCGGAGAGCTTGCACTTCTTTGGAAATAACAAAAATATATTAAATTAAGAGAGATGCCTGTCTTTCCTGTGAGAGTGCTTCGTTTCCTAATCCTGCCGACATCTTTTCTGTAAAGCGACTTTTCATTTATCAATCTTTTGCTTCTTCGGTTTCTTTTTTCTGCTCTTTTTGTTTAAACGTTGAAGCCGTGGCTTTCCTTTACTTGGCCTTTCTTTACTCGACTCTTCTTTCTTTGAGTAGTTCTTTTTGTAATTTTCCAAATTTGAAATGAAATGACCTTTTTGTAGCAAGTTTCTATCTTTTTCCTTTTATTCTCAATTAGCAGTAACTTTTCCTGTCATTCCCAACTACGGGAATAAATTTCTCTAACAAAAAAAAAAACTCTTGAAAGATAATGCCCTTTTCTCGAACACTTTAACGAAAGTTTCTTTTTCTCGAAGATTTCCTTTTCACCGTTTTGGCAGTTTCCACTTTCCATCCGTTCAATTGTTTTCAAGAAATATTTCATCTTTGCTTTCTTCAATTGTGTCCGTTATGAATTATTTGAGCATCATTTGTTTCGTTTAGACAAGGATATTTCTATTTCGAATTTTTTGATTTTCTTCTGAGAACAATGTCCATAGACACTCTCAAGGATTTAGGCTCCTTTTGTGGAACCATAACCCCGTTTTGATTTCCTTCTAAGAACAGTGTCCGTAGATACTCTCAAGAACTTAGGCTCCTTCCGTAGAACCATGACCTCATTTTGATTTCCCTCTGAGAACGGTGCTCGTAGACACTCCCAATGACTTAGGCTCATTCAGTAGAACCATGACCCAATTTTAATTTCATTTTGAGAACGGTGCCCGTAGACACTCCCAATGACTTAGGCTCATTCAGTGGAACCACGACCCCGTTTTGATTTACTACGGGCTCATTGATACAGTTTCCCCCATGTCTTTTGTTACGAGCTCATTGATAGAGTTTTCCCGTTTGATTTTTTTTTTCTTTTCTCTTTCACAAATATATGCGACAAGAATGTTGAACAACACCATATATAATATCGTAATGAAATAAATAGGGAACGAGTATACCGTACTTTTGATTAAAAACTCCAAATTGAATTCTGTAAAATTCTTCAATAAGTAGACTTCTGTATCTTTCTAATGATAAAATATTCGCTGTATAGTTGGCTTCCAATAAATATAGTTTAATTTTTGAAGTTGATCATTCTGCATAATTTACTTTTCTGAGCAGCCTTAAGAGCTCCAAATCAAGTTCTGCAAATTTTTTCAAGAAATAGACATCCATATCTTTCTACCGAAAGATAATTTATCACATAATACTATCTAAATCCATACAGTTTGAATTTTAGATCTGAAAAACGTGAATATTTTTATTTTCCTGAACAGTAACAAGGAAAACTATCATAACTTTTGATCGAGAGCCCCGAATTGATTTCCGTAAAATTCTACAAAAAGTAGACTTCTGTATATTTCTAATGATATGAGATTTTTCATATAATTTCATTCCAACATCTCTCGTTTCCATTTTCGTTCCTGTTCCCATTTTCTTTTTCCGTTCCCATTTTCGTATCTCATAGCCGTTTTCATTTCTGTTTTCTGCTCCCGTTTCCGTACTCATAGCCCTTTCCATTTCCATTGTCATTGCCGTAGTGGATGTTGTGCCCGTTTCCGTACTCATAGTCATTTTCGTTTCCATTTTCATTCCCGTAGTGGATGTTGTGCCAATTTCCGTACTCATAGACGTTCTTATTGTCAGGATGTTTTCATTCCCTTTTTCAAGACATTTCATTTCCCGCCGTCAGGGCATTTCTTTTGCATTCTCAATACTTTCCCGTTCTCGAGACATTTCCTTTTCAACCGTCAGAGAATTTCTTTCTCGTTCTCAATACTTTTCCGTTCTCGAAAAATTTCATTTCTCAAGACATTTCCTTTCCCGCCTTCAGAGCATTTCTTTCCCGTTTTCAATACTTTCCCATTCTCGAGAAATTTCATTTCTTGAGACATTTCCTTTTCCACTGTCAAGGCATCTCTTTCGCATTCTCAATACTTTCACATTCTTGAGACATTTCCTTTCCTGCTGTCAGGGCATTTCTTTCCCGTTCTCAATACTTTCCCGTTCTCGAGACATTTCCTTTCCTGCCGTCAGAGCATTTCTTTCCCGTTCTTAATACTTTCCATTTTTTTTACATTTCCTTTCTCGAGACATTTACTTTCCCACCGTCAGGGTATTTCTTTCCCGTTCTCAAGACATTTCCTTTCTCGAGACACTTCCTTTTTAGCTGTCAGGGCATTTCTTTCCCATTCTCAATACTTTCTCATTCTCGAGACATTTTCTTTCCCGTCATCAGGGCATTTCTTTTTCATTCTCGAGACTTTGTTTACCACAAATCAAATATATTTTCACCCATTTTTTTAGAAACTGATAATGATGTAAAAGAAATAAGCCAATCAAATATGCAAGGAAAGAGTTTAGCATTTTTCATTATGTTTCCAGTTTTATACTTGTTGTTGTTTCCATCTTTGCTTCCAATCCGTTGCCGTTTCCCTTTCCTCTTCATGGTTTGACGGGGCGTTTGATTTGGTTTTAGGCGTTTGGGGAGGAATTTCTTCGAGTTGTTCTCTCGCTCTCAATGAAAGCACCAAAATGTAAATGATTTTTTTTGTATGAAAAACCCTCTACAAAATGAATAATAAAGATAATAATTTAAAGAAAGAGTGAGAGGATGAAGACACCATGATTTACGTGAAAAATCCTTAAATGGAAGAAAAATCACGAGGATACAATTGATATTCACTTGGTGTCAAGGATTTTACATAGTTGATGATGAGAGAAGAGGGAAAATGCCACAATGTACTAAGTTGCTTGGGTTGCCTCTCCTTTTTTCCTCTTGATATGTTGGCTTCATATAGGCTTCCTAAATTGAATAATTTTATTAAAATAATAATATAAAAGGAAGTACTCATTATACATAGGGATTACACCGGTTCGAATGGATCATTTTGCTCGGTATGAACCCTTTTTTCTTTCTCATTTCCCATCCGTCTCACTCAACCGTCAATTAGTCACAACCACTTGATGATTTCTTGTGGTTTCGAGGTAATCATTCATAGCGACTGGGTGGCCTGCCAATCCATCTCGTATGAGTCATTCAACTTACCCGATCAATCACAGCCTTTTGACTGGCATTTTCGGATCCCTTTCATCCATTCCCGCTATTCTTCTCATCATTTTTTTTCATTTTTGCATAGTTCGGCGAGTGTCTTTCTCGTTCTGGAGGCGTGGGTCCATCTTCAGTCATTTTCCTATTTGACCTGTCTTCTTTTTCCGTTCTAATGAGGTTTCCTGCTTCCGTGCTCTTTTCCTGTTCTCGAGTTCCTTCCCGTTTAGAGTTCTCGTCCGCATTTTTCGCTTACTTCATATTTTTTATGCCACTTCTATTTTTCTGTCTAGTCCACAATCTTGTCATATTCATGGTCCCCGCGTCTTCTCAAGATTCATTCTTTCTGTACACATGTCTTGGATGATTTTTTCCCTTTTCAAGCCAAAAGTTTTTGTTCGATTCAGTTCAGTTTATTTTCAATTAGTAGTTCAGTTGGATCGACAATATTGCCGAACTGAAGCTTTAGTTTTTTTGTCAAAATTATATTATAAATTTTAAGGACAATGATGAAATATGACTCGAACTCATGATCTCTAAACTTCAGTTCGATTTAATTTTTAGTAGAAAACCATAGTTAAATGGGTGTTATAGCATTTTTTTTACTGTGAACCCCTAATTAAATGGGTGTTATAACGTTTTTTTGACAATGTACACAAATGAAACCCTGAATTAGTTTTTTCTAGAATAAACCTTGAATTAGTTCAGGGCCATAAGAAATATAAAAATCATGGATTAAAATAAGAACAAAACCCATGGACCATCATGAAAAATTTGGTAATGGTTTAGGACTAACTTATTAATTAAACCATAAATTAGTCAGTAGAAATGATATTTTTTAAACTAATAGAAACAATATTGAAATCCAACTAAATATTTATATTATAACGCAGGTAAAAAAAGTTATAAAGGATAAATCTAATAGGATGAAAATATGACTAAACACTGTTTAAGCTCACACATGGGATGAAAATCTATTAGAATACTGAATATTCAGTACCCTATAACGTTACTTAATGCATGTTTACATCTGATTAAAATTTCAAGAGTGTTTTGGGGTTTGGATGATGAATGTATGGGTGATCCAATCTATGCCAAGTATGTCTGAGAACGTGGGAGTTGGTGGTTGGAGGGTGAAGGACAAGCAACCTCACGTAGCCGCTGGAAATGTGACAAATTCCTTCTAAGACTCTAAAGTGAGCAAGGATTTTGGGGAGAGGATATTCTCGAGGTTTGGGTCTCGGGAGTGGTGAAATCGGTCCTTCCTCAATAATGGTGCTAGGGACCCCTTTTTATAGATGGGGTCAAGTGGAGACCACACGCATTGACGCACATCCTTTACAACTGCATGCTAAACGCTTATCCAGACAGAAACTGACACTAGTAAGAGTCACGCTCAAAACGTGATCACACACTAAAAGCATAACACCATGCCTAAAATGTGTCACATCCCTAAAATAACGTAACATAAAAAACCGCGCCCGGGGTTCCCCCGTGGCGGCATGGGGAGCCACCTTCGGGGTTCCTCCTGAGATGGCATGGGGAGCCGTCTCCGGGATTCCCCCTTGGTGGCATGGGAAGCCACGCCCGGGGTCCCCCCTTAGCGGTATAGAGAGCCACCCTCGAGGTTCCCCCTAGAGTGGCATGAGGAGTCGTGCTCGGGGTTCCCCCCGTATGGAGAGCCGCCCTCGGGGTTTCCCTGGAGTGGCATGGGGAGTCGTGCCTGAGGTTCTCCCAGGGCGACATTAAAGAGGCACTTTTAAGATTCGTAAGGTGGCTACATCCTTAAAGGAGATCTTCCCATCCTAGTATAGCAAACCTTGTCCTAATCCTATCAGACTAGACCCCCCAGATTGTTCCTAGGCAAGAAAAGACCTTCAAATCTTTGTCACTAAACTCGAAGACGAAGTGTGGTATTTAATACCTAATTTCATATAATGGATCACCAACTTTATGAGATGGGTGTGCCTTTTATAGATGTCGCCGCATGGACCTATCTTTTGATGCCACGTGTTCCTTCTGACATGTCACTCTTAATGACGTGGCTCGCTATTTACATTATCCCCTTATTCAAGGTTGAGGGCACAACAGTCAAGCTTGAACACATTTTCTTATTTGAGTTTTGCCTGCGTCTTTTGCACTTATTAGTGGGACAAACGTCTTTTTTGTCACTAAAATCCACGAAAATTAGATCATAAAAACTTAGATCTATAATAATTTACGAGTAGATGCAATTTAGGGAAGTCCCCACAGTTTCATCGTACCTCAAACGAGGCGGGAGAGCCTTATCTGAGGCGAGGTATGTCATAAATAAGGTGTGTGATAGCGCCTCATTTAAAGGCGCACCTTGTTCAGAGGGCTTCAACGCCTATGGGCGAGGTGTGTGAGAACCCCTCGAATGAGGCGCCTCGTCTCGCCTCAAACGAGGCGTGTCAGCGACTCAAAATGAGGCGCCTTGTCTCTCCTCGAACGAGGTGTTGCGTCCGTCCTCCCTTGGACGAGATGCCACAGCCCTTCCTTGGATGGGGTGTTCCCCTCCTCTATAAAGTTAGCCGGCCAAATTCTTTTAATTTCATTTTTTCACTTCACTTTGAAGCAAAAAGGTCTTTAGAGAAATACTCACATTTTCTGAAAAAAGGCCACCCCATCAAAGTGTTCACTGAAACCTTGAGGTGTTTCCAACTAAATGAATAGGCTGAAGAAAATACAGCACTAGCGATGTACAACCTCAAGTTCAATGTTAGCACGTATACCAAAGTATCACGACGAGTGAAAATACATGGTAATATGTGCACCATTTGCATGTTCATACTGCGTTGCCAAATACCAAAGTACCATGATAAGTTAATATAGTCAGTCAATATATAATTTTTTATACCTATATCATGCTCGTATATGACAGATGCAACTCAATGATGTGTTCATAATCATTATTTTAGATTATTCATTAGAATGATATAACTAACCATGGCGAAGTTCATCAAGAAATGGCCTGGCAACAGGTGCACATGTTGGAGTGTATACATGTAAGAACCTGCATGATACTGCCAAAAAAGGCGCACACATACTAAAAAAATATAATCAAGCTGCCTAAGGAGGCGTGTGCATATTGGACTATCCGTAATGGCCATGCTTAAATGGTCAGATTTTATCATGCATTCATATTTAGAGTTTTCATTAGACATGTTCATTCGTTCCTACTTCGAACCGTTATCGTGCCTCATTATCATGCATCCCTACTTCGCACATACATCACTCTTACATACGACTTTTAACATGATCATATTCATAATAAATCTCTAAGTTAGATTTAATCTACACGACAACGGTCCTATTCTGTGGTAACGTGCGAAGTGAGCAAGTAAAACAACTTGTGTATTTCAAACACGTTATGACGACCAAGTTCCGTTTCGAAGGGATTTGCAACAGTGGCTAAGTTCCACCCAACTACCTTTGCCGAAATGTTTCTATTGCATTTGAGGGACAAAATTTATTGAAATGTTTTAAACGCGTTCCAAGAACAAGCTTTGCTGAAACGTCTTAAGTGCGTTTCAGGAATAAATTTCGCTGAAATGTCTTACAAACTCTATAGAAATGTTTTAGACACGTTTCGGGAACAATATCCGCTGAAACGTTTTAAATGCATTCCAGGAACAACTTTCACTGAAACGCCTTAAAAGCGTTCCAGGATCAAACTTTGCTGAAACGTCTTAAGTGCGTTTCAGGAACAAACTTCGCTGAAACGTCTCACAAACTCTGCCAAAATTTTTTAGATGCGTTTTAGGATAAATATTTGCTGAAGCGTCTTAAATGCATTCCAGGAACAACTTACACGCATTTCAGAATGACAGACCCGTTATAAGTTTTCAGACTATTTTGATAATCACAAAAGTTGAAGTAAAAATTACAATGCTACCTCCGGGGATTCCCCCCAGAGTGGTATGGGAAGCCGCGCTAGGGTTCTTCTGGGGCGGCATCAAAGAGGAACTTCCAAGACTCGTAAGGTGGCTACATCCTTCAAGGAGATTTTTCCATCCCGGTATAGCGAACATTGTCCTAATCTTATCAGACCACAGCCTCCAGATTATTCCCAGGCAAAAAAAGACCTTCAGATTTTTATCACTAAACTCGAAGACGAAGTACAACATTTAATTCATATAATGGGATCACCAACTTTATAAAGCAAGTGTGCCTTTTACAGATGTCACCTTATGGACCTATCTTTAGATGCCACACGTTCATTTTGACACGTCACTCTTAATAACATGGCTCACTATTTACAAAGAGTCTATTAATTAATTTTCTTCTAAATACGGACTAAACAATACATAGTAATCTACATGTCTGTAATCAATAGAAGAAGTACTGAGTTTTTCAGTATTAAAAAAATACTAGAAATTTTTCTCATGGGTAAATGTGGGAGGATTATATTTAAAGATTAAATGGTCCATATTTATGTAAGAAATAAATTATATCTTAACAAATTTTGTTTTTTTAAAAATTTGTGCGTATTAAAATATGGATTATGAAAATAAATATAGTGATAAAAAATTCCACAAATATAATCCCCTCATATTATGGGGTACATATCCAATAAATAAAAAGCTCGTGACACATATCGTCTAGACCAGAAGAAGATACTTACGGCGGGAAAAAGAAAGCAAAAGAAAAACTGTATAAAGCTCTCTCTCTCTCTCGCTCTGTATGTGTGTTTTCCACTATTAAATGATTTAAAAACTGCCATTAATGAAAAAGCAAATTGAATTTCTTTCTCTGCTTATTTTCGGCCGAGCTATATAGCTTCTCCCATAAACAATCAATATCCTCCCTTTTTCAGATCTCGAGCTCCACAGATTCTTTCACAGGTATTTCATCCATTGTTTTCTCTTTCGAATTCTTGGATTTCTTTCAGTGACTTTGTCTCTTTCTTATTGATCTTTGATTTCTCGAAGTGTTCTAACCTATGTTTTTCGGGCGGATCATCACCTTCCTGGAACTACTAGTTTCTGAATTTTGTGGCCTAATGAGTCAGATGATTTGTGTTCATAGTAGCTGGGTTCTTGGCACACGCTGTTTAATTGCAAAGAAACTAAAACAAAATACAAGAAAACAACAACAACTGAAATTACGATGGATATCTCTTCGTTCTTGTTTTAGTCGTAGCAGTAGATTAAAACTACATTCTAAAAGTAATTTTGTCCTGCACTGGTTTGTCACGTTTCTCATAATTTAAAGCATAGAAAGCATCTGGACTTAGCTATATCTTTGATTTATCCATTTTTGACAAACAGAATAGTCAAGCCATGGTTTTTCTATTCATCTCCATTTTTTTATTAATTTCTCTTGTCTTGCTCTCCGACTGCTCTATTATCTGCCCTCTTCAGTGCAAACGGCAGAGCAGCTTTGCTCTCGGTGATGAAATTGAGTGAATAAAACGTGCAATGGCCAAGCTGATCCTCTTTCAATCGCCGATGAAATGATATTCCCTTCAGAACTATTTATAGCCTAAAGGTCTTAGGGATCATATAGAATTTTAAAAGTCATTACACCAGAGGACCTGTTCTCCAAGCACAAATGGATTTTTTAAAGAAAACCTGCTATATCTCACTAAAACTTAGAGACATCCAATGAACTTATTGTTTAATAAAATGATAAAACTCTCAGAGTTTTGCTGTTTGTGCATCAGGGGGTTGGGGATCACAATAACTCTCAGACATGCAACTTAAGAATTGATCTAACGGTTTTGATTCTATTCATCAGAAACAGTAGCTGGTCTTCTCCAAATGTGATTACCAAAGATAAATGCTGCAACGTGCAACCGTGGATTGTAGAGGCTTCAGTCCGGTTTTTTTTTGCAGTGTTTAAAGCCCTGTAATGAACAATCACAGAAAACCATGGTTGACGTAGAAATGGCAAATGGTGGAGACAGGAGCCATGAGAGCTGTGCTATATTCAAGGGTGACACATGGTTTAGCCAATTTCGGAATGGCTCCAATCCTTGGATGGCTAGATACGTTTACGGCTTGATGTTTCTTGTAGCGACTCTACTTGCATGGGCCGTCCGGGATTATGGCCGCCGTGCTTTGACAGAGATGGAGAGTGAGTTTGCTTAGTTTTTTAAATGCTGGTGTTGAAGTTCTCTTTACATAGATCATGTGTCTGTGGTTACTTGCTCATTTCTAGATGTATCTTAGTATTCTCAACAACCTACTCTTTACTGATAAGAAAAGTATTCTCAGCGATTGTACACAAAAACAGTTTTTATCTCCCGAGGAAAAGAACATTTTATGTACTCCTATTATAACAAGATGTGTTTTTTCAGATCTCAATGTATTGCATTTTGAACGGCTTCAGTATGAGTAATGACTATAGTTATGAATGCCACTTGTAGGAATGAACATTTATGGATTTGGGTGAAGTTACATACATTTATATGCTGAACAATGTTGATAAAGATTAGCGTATCCACATTTGTAACTAGCGTTGGCAATGCCTTCACTAAAATGCGAAAACATATCACTTCTAACTATTTTATTAAAATATTTTACTATTACTAACTATAAACTAAGACATATTGGGTGTGGGCGTAGGATTAAAAGGATGCCAAGGTGCACGAGACTGTCTTGGAGCTGAAGGAGTTCTTCGTGTGAGCTTGGGATGCTTCGTATCCTTTTTATGATTGGAATAAATGAAACTCAGTTATGATAATTTTGATCTTTTTCTAGCTTGTATAAATGTTTTACTGAGACTTTTTTTTTACTCCTCTTCACTCTTCAGTTTACTTCTCTCTCTCTCTCTCTCTCTCTCTCTCTCTCTCTCTCTCTGTGTGTGTGTGTGTGTGTGTGTGTGTGTGTGTGTGTGTGTGTAATATATATGTATTTCCATGTGTAGATTGCCCACTCGGAAAATGCCATTTATGAGTGTCAATCAGTTCTTGAATTTTTGGTTTGAAAATCTATTACTCGGTTTTCCCATGTATTGAAGTATAAGTGTCAAGGAGTCTGCTCCGTAGCACTGTGGTCCTCAGTATGTTTTGTTAACATGGAAGAGAGCCTTAACATCAAGTCAGGCGTTCTATTTCACAATGTTTCTTTCAACTACTGGTACTTCCAAAATGCACAAAGGAAGGGATTCCTGGCATTCTGGCTGGTGGTCTGCCAAGATTTTTATGTGGCTTGCTTTCACGATTATTTCATTTTTGCTTCCTTCTGCATTTATTCAGCTCTATGGTTAGTTCTGCAGAATCTAGTATTTTAATTTCTCCCTTTTACAAAAATCTTAAAATAAGATCACTTTTTTATTAAACAATGTCATCCTCCATCTAATGCAATTTCTTATGGCAGGAGAGATTGCACATTTTGGTGCCGGGTAACTATTCTTGTCTTTACCCTTTAGTATCTTATATTCCTACTTTCAGAGATAAGCTTTACAGATTAATTACCCAAAAGGTGGAAATAAACGGTTGAAATTTAATTGAAACATTAATACCTTTTCCACTTCTTTTCTCAGGGTTTTTCTGCTAATTCAGCTCATAAGTGTAATCAGTTTCATCACATGGTTAGATGATTTTTTTCAGTCTCGTAAGGATGCAGATAGATGGTAAGATTCTTGATCCAACAACATAATTAAACCTTCTTCTTGGTTTTCCAAACATAATAAATATGTATGACGTGACTTGCAACAACGTATGCTGCTCTGCATCTATAACCTGACTAAGAAAATGTTGTCTTAATCAGTTGCTAACATATTTTTGCCTAAGGAAGAACAAAGAGAAAGGAGAACAATAAGGAAATGTAAAAATTCAAACAGGTAGTGAGATTAAAAATAATATTCATTTTTGGCCTTCGATTGCGTTCAACTAATTGATGTATGAGATATCTTAATTATCCATTGGAGACTTTGGCTAAGACAGACTTTGCAGTTTACTGAGTATCACCAAGCTTCTTTTGCATGATAGATGAGTGGTTTTCGTATTCGACACAAAGAAATGTTGTTGTTGTACCCTTCATTTTTTTACCACTGAAGTATTGCAATTGAAACTGAATATGTTGTGCAGCCAAATACATGTGACTTTACTTGCAACGACTGCATACGTTATGTGCTTAGTGGGGATCATCATGATGTACATTTGGTATGCACCGGCTCCATCTTGCCTGCTCAACATGTTCTTTATTACCGCGACTCTTGTCTTTCTCCAAATCATGACCAGCGTCTCTCTCCACCCAAAAGTAAGCTCAGTTATTAGTTGTTACTAGCACTTTCATTTCATTTATTTTCGAACATAATATATTAAAAATGACTAAGTCATCCCTGAAACAGGTGAATGCTGGCATCTTGACTCCAGGGCTTATGGGGCTTTACGTGGTCTTTATCTGTTGGTGTGCCATTAGAAGGCATGGTTTCTATTTAATCTTTGTTGTCGTACTTTGATCAGTTTCCTTAAGGCAATAAAACTGTGCATAAATCGTCGCATCTTCCTCTGATTCCTTATGAAAGATATTCAGACACGTAATGGATCTTGAAGCACTATTTCCGCAGACCAACAAAAAGATATTCATATTTTTTTTTTGATATTTCTATCAAAAATGATATATGAAAAATGAACGAATTCTGTCTTTTAAAACAATGTGGTTGTCAATTCAAACCCATCTCAAATGCACAGTTGAAATATTGATTTTAGGTTCCTTTTTAGAATAAGGGAGAGAATTGGGACGGCTACGCAGAAATCTTTTTATCCTACTTTTGATTTTACAAATGAAATAAAAGAACCACCAACACCACAAGGAAAAACATGCATAAGTTACTCATGTACAGTTCCATACATTTACCATATTTTAAATTTATTAGATTTTGGTTTTACTTATCTCTATTTTGTTTTCCAGCTAACCAGCAGGAGGAAACTGCATCAGAAATGCAGGGGCTTCAACCAAGACAGACTGGCTCACCATCATAGTGAGATTTGGGCTCATTTCTTATTCTCTTTCAGACTTTTGCAACTGTTGAAACTGTGATAGCCCTAAAACCATGACTATATCGACCTTTCATACACTTTTTCAGATATATTCTTGTGATGCTGAGCGTTCTTGCTTTACGGCTTTTGCTGCCATTACTTGATCTTCCTGTTTCCTGACAATGATAGCAATTCTAACATCTTAACAGAGTTTTATTGTTGCTGTACTTACAATGGTGGTTGCAACATTTTCAACGGGAATAGATTCCAAGTGCTTTCAGGTGTGTGCTGTGCGATCTGAATCGTCTTCTGATTCTCTTTTAGTATTTCCACCAAAGTTGTATTGTATCTGATAAAAGCTGCAGTTCAGGAAGGATGACATGCAAGACGAAGATGATGTACCATATGGTTATGGGTTCTTCCATTTTGTTTTTGCTACAGGCGCTATGTACTTGGCTATGCTATTGATTGGTTGGAATAACCACCATGCGATTAGAAAGTATGTTCTGTTTCTACAGTTATTCTGACAAAAAGCGCACTTAACCCATTTTAGTGATAAATTCCGAAGTTCCTTTGATTCTGCTGTAAGATCTCATTACCCGTCGCCTATAGGTGGACAATCGATGTAGGCTGGACCAGCACCTGGGTCAGAATAGTAAATGAGTTGTTAGCGGTCTGTGTTTACTGTAAGTACTCAAACAATAAAATATCAATATAGGAAGGAACAGTTTAAAATGGCTAGATTTAATAACATTGAAGAGTTTATGCGAATCCATGCTACGATATTTTTAGTTTGTTTCAGGCCAATTCTGCAAGAGATATATCAAAATGCTTGTTTTAAAATGGATTTCTCTATTGTTTTGCAGTATGGATGATGGTGGCTCCCATTGTATGGAAGAGCAAAAAAGCACCTGAGTGTACATGAGAGTAACAACATATCTCTGAGGTGGATTTCTCAGTCCTCCATTCTTTGCAGATATCAATTATGGCATGCTTACTTAGCGGAATAGGAATAGACGACATTCCAATTAAGGAAACGAGCATTTAGAGCCTCGAGGTGATCATAGAGGATTTGTTTCATTTTTTAATGCAGAAGACATCAATTCGAATTCAGTGAGAGGTTAGAAGAGAATGCATGAATATTCAAATGTGGGTCTACAGAAATCTTGAGAACTGTATACACAAACAAAGGAGCAAAAAATACACTGTATAGGAATACTTTTTTGCAAGGAGAGCAAAAGTCTGTAATGGAATGAAGTTGGTCATGGTTTGGAGACTTGAGAATTTCTCTATTTTTTGGTCAAATTGGAGTTACAGATATAAACTTGAGATCTTATCTTTTGAGGAGAAATGTGATTTGAGCTATGCCATTGATCACCAGCATTTCTATACTTATTATTTGGTAAAGTTGATCAAATAGGCGGGGCAGTATTCTGTTGTAGTAAAAAAAGTTAATAATTTAAAAAAAAGTCGATTAAATTTATGAAAAAAAAAAAGAATCAATATGATCATGATAACATAATAATGTTAACTTCAACCTTTCAAATTCACTCCATATTGTTATCTTCATGTAATCTTTAGGTTAATTTCTAAGTTAAGTGGTTGAATGTGTTTCCTTCGATTCCGACTATTTCTTTTAGATCTTGAAAAATATGATGAACAGAAAAATGACAAGAAATTTGAAAGGAATTTGAAGAAAATGGGAAAAAATTGTGAATGTATTGCAATAATCTAAATAATGAAATTTTAATTTTTCACATTTTTTATTTCTTCGTGTTCTTAATATCCAAAACATATTATTGTGCAAAAAATTATCCAAAACATATTATTGTGCAAAAAATAGTTGACAGAACGTTGAAAGATTGAAATTTAGCCTTGTCATAATAATTAATCGAATGATTGGATCTATTCTTTCGATCCATAGTTTGATTCCATTTTTTTTCAATGATTATGAGGGAATCAGACCTAGAGAGTATCTATTTTAATGTGATGATATGTTTAGTTAATCTGAGACGTTCAATAAAAAATTAATTATTTAAATCAGTGCGACACATAAATCAAACAAAATCGAGTTGTGAATTTTTTTTTTGCCTTCTTCTAAAAATTGATCTTTAAAAATACATTTTATAATAAATTATCAACATTTTTTTATAAAATATTGTTGTTGACAGAATCAATAGTTACACCTGAACAACTCAATCGACTCAGTCAGATTGACATTTTCATAGCATATATGTTGATTAGTATTTTTAAAAGGTTGATCTAAAGGTAGAAAGATCATCCTCCTAAGTCGAATGACCGATAGACGTTTCCTACGAACTAATGTTACCCATGATATTCTCCTCCTTTTCTTCTATCTCTTTTACTTGGCAAATTAAGGGACTCATTCCAATTTCCAAGACAACTCCTCAGCAGGAAAGAAGGAAAAGAAGGAAAGTTAACTTTTCATCCCTCATGTCTTCTAGAGACGTTAGTGTACGGGTACATCCCCTATATTGATTATGTATTTTTGTACATTAATACTTTAAGTAGTAGACATATGCGTATTGTATGTTATAGGGGCTGTACATAGAATTATCTCCTCTATCTCTATCTTTATTATACTAAAATAGACTTAAAAAGAAGAAACTTCTCATTTCCTCTTTTACTCTGTAAACACTATTAAATATAGTTAAGATTAAGTTTTTTTTTTCTATTTCAGTTATTTAATTCATTTATACTTCTATTTACTATATTTTATAAACTTCAGTATTTCATATTATTATGTATTAGAAATATGATGGATTATATATATGATTTTAGAGATATTTACATCATGAACATTCTTTTAGTAATAAAAATGAGTTATTGTCTATCTACAAATTTTTTTTATTATATGTAGTTATATGGTTAGTACACTTTAATATTTGCTTACATTTTTAGTTTTAAAATAAATATAATAATTTTCAATATTCATTATCACTACTAACATACTTGGTCAATTTTTACTTCTCAAATAATTTTTTTTAAACCTCATCTCATGATATAAATTTATTAGCTACAATGGTGCATTCTTTAATTTAAAATTATTGTAGATAATTTATCATCTCCAAAATAATGTAGTATTTATTCAAATTTTTTTTCTATATGTTATATTTTAATTATAAATAGATCATCTATAGATAATACATTATATATTCGAGTTTCTTTTTATTTGTAATAATTTAAATATAAATATAATAAAATAATATTTTTATCATTATTATTTTATTTTTATTTTAGTATAATAATTTTGGAATTTAATATATTTATTTAAGGTTGATATCAATTTAAAAACATATCTTATAATTTTATAAGACTTCAACGCGTGGTAAGCACGTGTTTTACTAGTCTCTTCTAAAACTAAAAGCATCTGAAGCTATCTGCAGCATTAGCCGACTCCTCATGCCTCTGTTTATATATAAAGTCGCTTTTCCCACCTTGTTTTCTCTTCCAATTCTCATTTTCTCTCTCTCTGTCTCTGTCTCTCTTTCTGCAAAAATGTCTGAATCAACCTCTCCAGCCGCTAGAGACCAGAACCTGACGGCAATGCTTCCTTTTCTTATCGGTGTGGCTACCAACATGACAAGCCTCAGCCATCTAGAACAAGTGGTGATAGTGAACCACGTTGCACGAACCATGATTCTACTAGAAGGCGCTGAACTTGATTCTCTTCTTCGCGAGCTTTCTCAAAAATCAGGCCCAAAGCCGGCGACGAAGGACTCCATTGAGGCGATGCCGAGAGTGGCGGTGACGGAAGCAGGATTAGACTGCACAATTTGCTTGGCAAATTTTGAAGTCGGTGTCGAAGCAAGAGAGATGCCTTGCAACCACAGGTTTCATTCGGGTTGTATTGAAAAATGGCTGCGGATAAACGGGTCGTGCCCGGTATGTCGGTTTGCGATGCCGGTGGATGATGAACATAGTGGGGGTGGGGGTGGTGGTGGTGAAGGAAGAGCGTTGGCGCGTGAAAGGGTTGTATTTGTAAATGTTTGGACTAGTGAGGGTCGTGGGACGGGTCCGGGTTCGGGTACTGTAGGTGGGTCTGCGCATGGGAATTCTGATCCGGAAGAGGGAGATGGAGGTGGAGTTGAGTCAGTTGATAGCTCGTCAACACAGTAAATGTAATTAGTTGAGGAAATTTTGTTCTTTAGTTGTTTGCTCTAGAAGGTGGTGGATTTGATGACAGTATGTATGATGAATGATATATTTAGATTGTTAAGGTTGGACGTTGGAGTTTGATCTGTCTCTAATTCTGACAGAATTGCCACTGAAAAAAGTATGAACTGTTTTTTTAAGCTATAATATAAAAACAAATGAAATTATCAATGAAACTAGAGCCAGAGTATAATCAAGTCCAAATCAAATTGAACTATATCAGACGAATCTGTATTAGGACTTAAAACAAGGCAGTAGAGTTACGTGGGCTTTCATTATTCAATTTGAAGATCACAAAAATATATATAAGACTTTTAAGTAATTTAATCCTAACTGAGAATGAAAATGAACAAAAACAGCATTCACCAATAATCACCACAACAACAAACCCCATTTCGGAAATGGTGAAATCTGCTGGCATCCCTCACCGCTATTTCCCGTCCGGTTACCATAGCTATTAACTTCATTGCAGAATGACAGTCGCTGCAAATCCGATGACTCTGCACAATTTGCAGAGGCGTCTGATCCAGAGTATTAATCAGACCATAAGCTACGGCTAGTTTCTCCCCATGGTATAACTGTATCTTCTCTTCTTTCTCATCGACGTCTGGGAGCAAAATCTTCTTCTGAGGAGCATAACCGTTTTTCAAAATCTCCACCATCAATTCATCCACTTTCTGGTAAATCTCCTCCGTTTGGGCATTTGATTTATCACCAGAAAGGAAGGCGTGTGGTTGTTTTTTAACTTCAATCCAGCTGCAAGCTGGAAGCATCTTCAACCCCTTCCTTTTCAAAGTCTGAAGAACTTCAGCTGCTTCCCTCAACTTGCCGGTACTATTGTATATATTCAGAAGCACAATGTAATTATTGAGCTTCTCAGGCTCCATTCCGTAAAGCTTTTCAGCCGCGAATTTCCCAAGTTCTAAATTCTCATGAACCCTACAAGCAGTTAACAACGCAGCCCACATGTTTGCCGTGGGTTTAAAGGGTGCATTCCTTATCAGGGCAAAAGCTTCATCGAGAAGACCTTCTCGACCTAACAATTCAATCATGCACGTGTAGTGCATTGCGCGTGGCTTAATCTTATAATCCGTTGCCATCGATTCGAAAATCTCCCATCCACGTTCGTATAAACCTGAATTACAACACGCAGACAAAACGGCAAGGAATGTCACATGGTTTGGTAACATGCCATCCTTAAGCATCATCTCAAACATTTCAATGGCTTCTTCTCCCCGACTGTGGTTAGCATATCCAGCAATCAAAGCATTCCAAGATATAACGTTTTTGCACTTCATCCGATCAAAAACACGTCGGGCATCTTCGATCTTGCCCCATTTGCTATAGAAGTCGACTAGGGCCGTGTTAGCTACTATATCCAACCCGAAACCATGACGAAATAACCCAGCGTGAGCTTGCTTGGCGTGAGCTAATGAAGCTAACCTTGTGCATATCCTTACGATTATTGAAAACGTGAAATGGTCCATTTTCACACCCAAATCACGCATCTCATAATACAAGTCAAGAGCTTCCTCACTATAACCATGAAGTGCATAACCTGCTATAATGGTATTCCATCCTACTGTCGTCTTCTCAGGCATCTCATCGAAAACATAATGAGCATCTTCAATGCTCCCACACTTGCTATACATGTCAATTAGTGCACAAGATACAAAAATATTATCCCCAACACCCATCTTCAAAGCACACGAGTGTAACTGTTTTCCTGTGAAAATATGTCCTAAACCAGCTGATGCACGAATCATTGTTGCAAAAGTACGAGGTTCTCCATTCGAGAGCTCCTCCCACATCATCAGAAAGTAACTAAAGGCCTCTACATAGTTTCCGGAGTCCACGAGCCCAGATATCATTGTGTTCCACGAAACTGAATTCCTCTCAGGCATTTCATCGAACAGTATACGAGCATCATGCATCATCCCACATTTGACATGCATAAGGAGCACTCTGTTTCTCATATACTGATCGGGCTCAAACCCATTATTGGTCATATAACCAAACACCCTCTTCACCCCTCTAATAGATCTCAAACTGATACACGCATCGACTAATGCATCAAATGTGCTATTACTAATATCAAAACCTCCCTCAAACTCCAAAATCTCAAACAATTCAAGAGCTTCTTGGTACCTTTTACACAAAACCGACTTCTCTATCTGTGTAGACATCCCAGGACTTGGTTTCTTGATTTGGGTCTTCTCCAAAATCTCTGTTTTAATGTCATCGGGATCGAATTTTGAAGGTTTAGGCTTGGGGCGAGGATGTAGTCCTGGTTCTAACAGAGAGCATTTAATCCAAGAGAATGGGTTCCTTCGTTTTCTTCTATCGCACAATAAAGAACATCCAAATGGTTTTTTCCTTAAAAGCTTGGAGTCCGAAAATCTGAACGAAAAGCTAGAAATTGAACAAGAGCTAGAACTACTCTGAACCTGATCCAAAACAGTGCTCTCGTAGCGAGCGAGTGGGACTTCCATGCTCACAAATCAAAAGCAAACCAGTGAAAACCAACGGGGGGAAAGAGAATATTGTACCTTGAGAGGTTAAGGATAGACGAGGCTTGTCAATTCCAGTAGCTACAAGGAGGAAGAGGAGCAAATATGTTAATGATGGTGATAATGTTGATTGGGATCGTTTTTCATTCATGTTATGTGAGAAAGTTTATTGGTTTTGGCGTAGAAGACGGCGTTTGGTCTGTGAAAGAGAAGATCAGCATCGAATACTCCGCCTGAGTCGAGCCGGAAGTTTCAACTTCTCCAAAAGAAAATATCAAAGCTGCTTTGGGTCGGGCGGGAAATTGGGAGGAGTGTGTCCCGAACCGATTTCGTCGGTTCTTCTCTTTTCTTGAACCGAACCCACAAAAACGGTAAAAACAGCATTACGGAGAAATTCTAAGAAATGAAGGCGACGATGTGACTATCTTTGCATTGACATTAAACTAGCTGTGATCGGATGTAAGTGAGCTCATTATTGTCATAAATGTTGGTTTAGTGGGCTCGGTGGCGACAAACCTCTGATGGATTGATAACATATGGTTTTATCATTTATGCGCATGTCGTTTGATGCGCAATAATACCGTAATTCAATTTTTAGTGTTACAGGACGTGTATTTCAACGGTTCACATCAAAACCCAAAGCTCAAAGAAAACCATTAAAAAAGGGTTTTCATGGGTCTTGGTCGAAAAGATATTTCATGCTGGATTTTGAATTCTTAAGCAGGAAGATTGATAAGCAACTGATATTTTAAATTATATGATTTTATGCAACAAGTTTCCTTCATCAACTAGTTTAGCGTCATTCTTTCAACTGAAGTAGTTTTCGCAAACACTTCAACTTGGCAGGTTGACGCGGGTGATGTTCATAATGATCAACATATGCCGGTATGAAGTAGGTGATCAGTTTCACTAACTTTAAATTCCCCAAATCCACAACCTTACACCATATAATAAAATGATTATTGATTTGACTTTGTAATTACATGCTAATAAATAAATAAAAGCATATCAGAAAGATGGGCTGACAAGCAGGATAGTAACTTATCAAAGAACTGAAAATTTTGAATGATAAAGAGGCCTTGAATCTGTATGCAAAGGCATCAACAGAAGAACTTGAAGCTTTGTTTCAGAGTAGGCTATTGTTCGATATCTTCACATCCTTGTTATTACTGAAGCTTATGAAAGACATTGAATACATTCAAAATTCTCCCTTTACATTTTGCTGAATTAACATAAACATGCTTAAATATGACAAAAGTTAGATATTGTCAGATTGATCTTAGTCAGAATATAAACTTTTCAAAAGGCCACCTGCCAGCAACCATTCACAATCATAAGAATGATAAACTTCGATAACTTTGATTACATTCAAGCTGAATACACAAACCCAAATGCATAGATAATATACATAATAGAAGCATAACACTCATGAGCTCAAGGTATTACTGATTAAACACAATTCATCGGCTTAACCATCCCCAAAATGCAAAAGAACATGCCAATAGAACAGTCAGACAGTTATTAAGGGAAATTTAATCAATACGTAAAGCCATCTGAAGCAAAAGAATTATCAAGTCCAGATCAATAATGTAGAAATCAAAATAACAATGACAGTAAAGTAGACCACCAACTAAGTATACATCCAATAATAAAGATCAAGTAGGCTAAGAGTTCAATCAGTCCACAAAATCCAAATCAACACCAAGAACAGGTTTGCTCACTCATTAGTCTATTTCTATATGCTTAATTGAATCAAATTAAAAAGTTTAGCACAAGAGCTACAAGAGTACATAAACAAGGATTACAAATGATGGTAAACTTACATAACCAGCATATTTGGTTATTCGAGATATCAACATTTGAAAAGACTACTAGTAATGTTGCAACAAATATTTAGACAAGAATCAAACCACCATATAGAATTAAATCACGTTAGAGAAATATGGGATTTTATATTCCGTACTGTAAACCAAATGTATATATATCATTCCTTACAACTCACTACCATGAGCTTATTTAAAGATAAGAAAGTTGAATGGGAGGAGCATAATCCTCTCTGCTGACTATATACGTATCCCTTTATCCTCTATAGTTTATTAGTCTTATTGGTTCTATTCTACTACTTCTTGATCTTTCTGATCTTCCTCGGCCCCGGAACTTCCAATCTACCAACAGAACAACCACATCTTGCTCGAAATAGAAGTACAGCTCTTCCATTAGCCGGTGCCATCTTCTTAAGTTCCAATTCCAATTCACGGTGGTGATCGCGGGGCAACTCGAAAAGCCCCTTCTTAACACCATTTCTGACCAATGAACTTGACTTCTTCACACACTCCTCTGTTTCCAATTGAATATCGAATTCGGCTGCCTTTCTTAGACCTTTACAACTTGGATTCCCACATTTCCTACCCGTACATGTCAAAACTCCAAAGGTAGCAATTGCAGCAAAGAAAAAGCTAAGTCCTACAGATCCATATATCCATGGAGCAGTTGAAACTTCATCCCCAACCAAATACAGAATTACACCAATATTATCAATAAGTTCGACAGCTACAAACTTGATGTAGGGGAATAATAGGAATCCACAAGCACTAACCACAACAATCAGGATTACAACATCGACGGCGGCTGATTGAGATCCATGGCAAGTTGGGCTTTTCAAGCAATTGGGTGAATTGAGCACCTTTCTGTTCCTCGATCTAGAACATGGGTCTGCTGAATTCGGAGAACCAGCCATGAGTTTGGGTTGGTCAACGGACTTGCAGACCGAAATTGAGCTATGGTAGTAGACCATTTCAAATTCTTTCCAATTTACAATCTGCAATTTAAACCAACCAATCCAATCAGATTAAAAAGCATATTATATCAAACCCACCAATCCCAATCCCAGATCAGATCGACCCACGCCGTGAAATTCAAAAAGAATAAAAACCTTGAATGCAACTTAAAAAATCGATAACACTGTCGGTACCTCAAAATTCAACTCACTTCCGCTACTAAATCGCAAAAATAAGACTCAAGCCGAACCCAAAAAGAGAAAATCTGATGCAGATTCGACTGTAGAATGGGTTTACACAAGAAGAGAGGAAAGTCATTCGCAGCTTTAAATCCACATCCGAGATAGAGAGAGCAGAGGGATCAGCCACGCCAAGCAAAGAGATACTAAATAAGCACGTCACGTAAGAGGCTGACGTGGCTTACTTAATTCGTACTATGGGCTTGGAGTTTTCTATGATATGTGAATGATTTGGTGGGGCTACCTATGGGCTTGGCCCACTTATTCTTTTATCCAATTTATAACTCAAACCTCACGTTTTTTTTGTGTGAATATTTGACTATTTGTCGAAGTAACTGCTAAACTAATTTACTTTTAATTAGTTTATTAATATTTTAATTATAACTCTTTTGTATTTTGAGTTTCAAGCAAAGCATTTCAACCGGCCTAAACACATAGTTTAATCTTCTTAATTTTTTATTTTATTCTTTCAAAAATGCATCAATTTTTAAGATTTAATCTAACATAATACAATTCAATTAAGATTTAATCTAACATATAGCTCTTTGTGGGCAAGATGGTCATGGCCTATGACGTTTCCTAACGTCTAACCTTCACATCGAATAGTTGAATACACATTTAACAGTTCTGAACAAGCAAAAACGGTAGCAAAATACACTAACAACCAAAGTACTTCCATAAAGTCGAAGACTTTTTTTTCTTTTCACACAATTCATGAACTTCCATAACATTGGCACGATTCAGTTTGAGCAACGGATCCTAACGTTATACATCTTTGTAATGAAAAATAGAGTGAAAACATGAGTTAATGACACTTTTACTAACTTTTCTTGCTCTTATGGAAGTGTTTTAAGACACATCACTACCTTTGAGGTTTTTATTTTTTATTTTTATGAGTTGTTGGATACATATTCAATGACTTGACCTTTAACGTCCGGATGATCAGAGACAATTACTCTTTCTATATATGTATGTGTATATAGAATAAATTATATTCTATTATGTATAAAAGTATGTTTATGAATAAATACTTATAAAACAATAATGAAATTGTACACATATAAAACAATAATATATAATGTTGTAATGAAATTCTTCAAGAGATTGATACAATTTTACTACTTCTTCCCACATTTTTAGCAGGCTTTGGATGATGTTGTTATTATACTAATGTTTAATTAGAGATTATGTTCCATCCCCTAATTTAATTATGATGGTTGTATATGTTAATAGGTTTAATAATTTCTCTTCCATAAAACTCCAATTCATAATTATGCTAACTTTTTAATTCATTGACTTTAAAGAAGAAATTAAATTGCTGTCTTGTTATGATAGTTGTATATGTTAATATTTTTGTGTTCAATGGTTTAATACAATTTATAGTAGAGAAAGTATTAAACTTTACGAACCAAAATCTGATTGACTTGATTCTTCATGTTAAAATACGTTTAGATTAGAACAACTACTCTTTTGTAATGAAAAAAGTATTAAAGATTGAGTGATAACAAGTCAAAGTTAAAAAATTAATAAACACAATAGCTTTAAAAGTGTCTTAATTAATTAATTATTAATCAAAATTAATGATTACTATATTAATAAATAATCCAAATATTTTTATTTAATTTTATATTTGAACTTATCAACTAATAAATAGTAGCGTTAGAATCGTGAATAGCTTAGATAAAAGCATCTATAAAATATTTTTATTCTCATTTGACTTTTAATGTATTATCATTCAAGATATGTCTTATAAATAGATGTATTTTTTAACCTATAATATATGATTTATTTTTATTGAACTCCTTAAGTAGTTTTTAACATACTCATTTTCATAATTACTATTAATGACACATCAATCTTTTTTAAAGTTAGTCTAGTTATTCAAACTAAAATCATAAGTATTCAATTAAGTTTTTTAAAATTAAATTTTTTAGTCTAAATGTGTAAAAAGAACAATGTTAAGTTAATTTATGATAACTCACTAAGAGCAATTAATTAATAGTATTCTGGATGTTTATGAGAAATAAATTTTAAAATCTATTATTGAATTAATACCTTGATGGTCATTTATGAAAATTTAAGATTTATGGTTGAATAAAATGATCTAAAAATGATTCTCATTGTCTAGTTTAGAGAGCATAAATTACACCCTACTATTCATATTAATTTGCTGATTATTTCATCGAAATAATTTGAAATTTCAAAAAGTTTAATTGCTTATAATAATTTCATAATATAGTTTGTTTTTTCTTGAATTTAAATAATTTAATTAAGTATGTTTTTCTTCATAGCCTAATCCCCCTAAAACACTAAGGATTTGAATTCCTTTAAAATTAGATGTAAATCTACGTCTTATTGTTTACCGTTCGATTGCCCTCAAATTTCGATCCCAACGTAGGTGTGATGGAAGGGACATCAACACAGTAACGGATGAGCGTAATATTTCCTATCGAATAGTGGGGTCAACTCTCCCTCCTACTTTAACTTAAAAAATGGATGTAATATAACCAATTTAGCACAATATTCTTCATTTATGGGTGTGGAAAGAAATAAACGTTAGAAAGTGCCATACTTTGACTATAGAATCTAAACTGATGACCGATTCCGTGTTTGGAAGAGTAATTTCTAGTCAATGGGATTGGTGGGTTTGATATCACGTTAGTCACAGTGGTACACCTTAGTAGTCAATCACACAAGAAATGGAAAATTTTTCAAGATGATGATGTTTGAGAGGACGAGATTGATCAAATATGTATTAGTTTATGATATGTTATTGATTTGTATAACCATATATTAAATTTCTATTACAATAATTACAAACAATGAAGGCTTATTTCAACTTCTTATAATCGTTTATTATTTAAGAACTAAATTTACTATTAATCTCTATTTTACTTGATAAATCTAAGTTTTAACTTCTGATAAAAGTGTATTAGGATACATTACAGATATAATATAAATGACCTAAGACGATACTCTCTAACATATTTATTAATTAATAGTATATTTACATACTCAATTATTAGTTTCACTATATTTTTAGACTCGTACGCTAGACCACTCCATAATTTTTTAAACCTTTCATAACATTTTTTTATTAATTGGTGACAAAATTTATATACGTTGAAGAGATAGTCTTCTCTTAGATCACTTAATGTGTAATTTAATATACAATTGTCAAGAGGTGTAAGTAATCACAACTAAGTATCACCCTTTCTTTTTATATTGATTATTTGAGCGTTTTTAAAATCTTAATAAGCTACTAACAAAAAATCTTAATAGCTTGGCGGATTGCGTAATGGTGACCTAACCATTAGGTAAAAAGTTTGAAAAAATGACAGGAGATTGTTGAAGGGACACATAGGTAGTGAGAGTTGGGACAGAAAATTGACCACCACTTTTCCATCACTATAAACAGTTAGCGAGTTTAGGTCATTTCAGTCTCTTTCTATATGATTTTATTTAAGCTGATTTTGGCTTTTATTTAAGCTGATTTCATGTAATGGTACAATGACTTTTTCTTTACACACATGGGTTTCATGTCACAATTTTCTTACATATGTATTCAAAATAAGCTTTGTGTTGATACAAGATATGTAAGGAAGGATGACTCACATTTTTCATAATCGTCTCTCTGTTAACAAATTTTACTATAGTGAATGTAAGAGACGAGAGGTAGAAGAAATAATATAGTAGATTCTTTTTTCAGTATGATATGAGATAGTGTATGAAATGAATTTATCTCTGTTACTACTTTCAACTTTGAAAAAGATATATAGAAATTTAAAGATAAATTTTAAAATCAATTAGAGAATCATTTTTTAAATATAATATGACTAGACGTGGTGGTACAATGTTAAGCGTTCACACGTACGTGGTGAGGTAATTAGCATTACTCTAGGATATGTCAATCTCAGTGGAATTGTAGCTAAAAAAACTCAACTATGAATACGAGATCGTTCAAATTTGGAGAAGAGTAGGGTTAAGTTTGGAAATGAAACTTTCTAAAGGGTCATAAGCTGGGCTGGATCAGTAGGAACGCCTACTGGAAAGGAGAAGATTACTGGACTTCAATAAAACAAACTGGGCCGCTTTCTTATTTTGGTCCGTCATTTGATTTTGATTTCGAAAGCTTTCATTCCAGACCTGGGAAGGAGGGGCTATACTGGACTGATAACAGGTAACCGTCACTTGTAATCCGTGCAGGTGTGTCTGCATCTCCCTAAATGGACAAGCTTTTCTTCCTGCCTCTTTTGTCTTAAGTGTGCAACTACTTATAAGCTGTTTGGGTAAAAAAATTACATCAACGTTCTATGTATTTTCCATTAATTACACTTTACTTCTTATAGTTTCAACACTTCACTGACACCTCGTCTATTTCTATTTACCTACAAATAAGTCCATATAAAAAAAATCAAAGTATTCTCACAACATGCATTTTCTTTAAGAAATTCTCATTCTCAAACAGTTATTTACACAAGTTATAGCATGTAAGTATATATATTTGAGAGTATGACACCATTAATATGATTTTTTATTTGTAGGTAAAATGAAACTAGAATGATTGTCGATAAGAGTTGAAAATCAAGGGATTGTATGTGTAATTAAGGTAAACTAGAAGAAATTGATGTAATTTACCCAAGTTATTTTCACAGTTGTAGATACCGTATTTTATCCGGTCTAATACATTAAATATACATACTTTATATTTTGACTCATATAATAGTCTAAGACTATATGTATAATTTGAAAACTAATCCAATACTAAAATAAGAAAAGTGGTCCAAGGACTAAAAAGTAGAAAGTGAGCAAAAAAAGACTAAAAGTAAAAAAGGCAAACCCTAATTTTACCTATAAATAGGGGTGAGGTTTTCACTTGAAGGGAAGTCTCTTGAGAGTGTGAGAAAAGAAAGCCATTTTTAGAGTGAGAAAGAGAGGGATTAGAGTGAGAATGATATGAATTGGAGTGAGAAAGATAGGTGATTTTAGAGAGAGGAATAGATTCTACACTTCTATTATTTTCATCTTCTTCCATTCTTTTTCTTAAGGCAGCTTAAATGTCTTGTACATTTGCTTATAATATATCTTGTTCATCTCTCTTCTTCATATTCATGTAGTTGATATCTTGTTGTATCTTTTTCCATACATAAGTTGATTGTTCTTTCTTTATCATTTCTCCTACTTTAAATTTTAACTCTTTAATTTCATGCATTGATGGTTTCTTTACAAATTGGATAATGAGATATTTTTGTCATCAATTCAATTAGTGAGGATGGAGATAAAGCTTTTGAGAGGTGGAAAAATTAACTCAATGTGAATCAACTCTTTAATGGGTTGAAGTGTACATTTGATGCAAAGATCCCCTAGGATAATTTCTCATACATAACAATGCATAAAATAGAGAGTAAAACCGCTATACAAGATTATGCAAATATTTAAGTTTTGAAAATTTTAATGTTCCTACAAGTCTTTTCTTTTTTTAAATTTTGTTCATCATTTTTGTGACACTTGTTTGAACTAATTAGCATCCATGATCATTCCCTTTGCTATTTGATTAACAATGACTAATGATGGGAGGAATGAAAAATGGTAATTAGTAGACTAAGTAGTCAAAAATAAAAAAATGGACATATTTATGTTCAAAAAAATATCTATTATTTTTCATCATTTTTTTGTCATTTATTTAATAATAATATTATTATTACTATTATTATTATATCATAATATATTATATTATAAAAACAAAAAAGAAAGGGTTAGTAACAGAGGAGATTTTCCTCTGTTGCAGCAACAGCTGCAACTGCAAAGCCACAGTAATTCCGTGGCTTTCTTGTATTATCTTCTTTTCCTTTCTTTTTATTATATAGTGTTTTTTTTTACTTTATGTTTGCATGTATTACTTTTTATGCATGTTTTATATAATCTCAATATTTTATGTTTTCTATAATTTGACATCCTATAACTTTATCTCTATTCTTTTACTTCTCTTTTGTTGTAATTATTAATATTTATTTTCTTTACATGTTTATTTATTTAGCATTCTTATATCGTTATATTTATAATGTGATTCTTGCATTATTCCTTTATTATTAGAGTTAATGTTCATGTATGTGTGGATTATAATTTTAACAATTAGTTTTAAATTTTGTTACTTCCATTATTTAATTTTTACTAAACAAAATCCGACGACGGACTTTAAGATTTTCAGGATACCAAACTTCTCGAGCTACTGAGGTGAGAAGTTATTCTTGGGATACTGAGAATAACTCTAATAATGTTTTGATTTAAAAAGATATAAGAATATAAAAAATAATTGTTTAATGGTCTTTGAACCACCCATTAAATGTAATTTATTTTGTTCATTTTTATGATACAAAATGCACCAAAATGGGACATTCAAAAATGAATTTCTTTAACCTTTTCCTTAAAATAAAAAATTGGATAGCATTTGATTAAATTTGGTAACCATTTTATAATGGGTGTTGCGGGGTGCTAATATATTCTTTACACACAAATGACTCCCATACCAATTTTGAGTTTTCGTAGACCAAAATTTTCATTTTAAAATTGGGTGACCAATTACACCCTAAAATGATTGGTGGTGACTCCAAATTTATTTTTCTTTCAAAAAATAATTTTTTTAATCGCCGCTCCGCGTCGCGTTCATGTTGCGACAACAGTATATATGTCAAATTCTAAAAGCAACCGTCACATATACCGCCAATATGTTTTAGGATATCAAAAATTTTCAGGAAATGATATTATGTATCTTGTTTTCTATTAGTTTCCGAAAATTTTATTGGCAAATAATATAAGTAAAACAAAAGAATAAAAATAAGAGTAATTCTACACCGATCAAGTTTTAAGTGATAAAATGACGTGACGATCATTCACAGTTTAATTTATCAAATCATTTTAAAAAATCATAAAATATCAATTTATAAATGATTGTCAAATCATTTAGTCACATAAAACTTTTACTTAAACATCGCAATAATTATTGCCAAAATTATTTAATTACATAACACGTTTACTTAGACACCGCAATAATGATTCTAAAAAAATGGGTCTTCTAACCCGTTGCTAATATGTTCCAATCAATGAGATGAATTTATAACTAAACTCTAAGGGGTTGAGGCTAATTTAATAATTTTTACTATTTTTCAACATTCTCTTTTGTTTTTTTTATTAATAGGTCTAACAAAGATTTTATTTGCATATTGTGAGCCTAAGCCTGATCATATTATCATCCTCAAAATCGTTTTTTAATATTTTATGGGTAAAAAATTTAATAAATGAATTATTGAATATGAAAACTTACTTAATGTGAATGAGTGTGAAAAGAATACGTTGTGATTTCAAATTAGTGTTAAAAAAGTTGAAAAAATCAAGAAAAGTCAAAATGTATGGACTGAAGAGCTACAACAAGAAATCCCAAGTTGCCTACCTTTATGCTTGCTGGAAAATGGCCTAACTTATGGTCTTCAATTTACGGCATGTGACATTCTGTAGTGCTTTAGTTATATGAAATTCTTTCAAGAATAGGTTATTAAATTATATACTACATATATCTTTTTATTTTCAATTTATTCAAACATTTTTCTAAGAGATTTATTGTCGTCCATGGGTCTTTTTTTCTTTCTTTCTTTTATTTACTTTGTTACCATTCAACTATTATTAACTTATGATAAGTAGAGTTGGCTTATATTATAAACCTTAATTTTCTTCTTTCAAAATTCGGACACATTAATTATTTATGTTTGTGACTTGGATAATAATTGTACTCTTAAAAAAATATATGGCTAATGTGGGAGCTTCCCTTTGTGCTAGGCTCAAACATGAAACAACCATTGGGCTATCAGTTAATTATCAATATTTGTATAATTACAATATCGCGTGGTAAATTAAATTTTTTATTTATATCACGAGTTATAGGGATTGTGGATAACAACCACTCAAACACAAGGTTTAATAAGTGCATATGCGTGTGTAACTTAATTAACCATTAATGTCAACTCATATATTTTTATCATATTTAACTTTATAAGATTACGGAAGTTAATTTGTAAAAAAATATGTACCAATGATTTAAATCCTCTGCAGTCGACGGCCGGATATCAGATGAGAAGTTTGATATGGGTCGTAGTTTTGATTTGATGACTCTGGGAAAAAAAACAGATAAAATTTTCTTTTAACCGTTTACCCTCATCGGAAATATAATCAAAACGGACGGTGCTTTCAATAAACTGCAGAGCGTCTGTTTCCATATATACTAATTGTAGAACTAACTTAAGTGCTAATTATCTTTGTCAATCTGAAATCACTGCGGACAGAATTAATAAAGCCAGGCCAGCAATAAAGTGACTTCTGCCAACATTTATATGGAGAAAGTGAAGTAGGAAATGAAAATAAAACATGCCCTACCTACCAACCAGGTTCACATATAATACTTTCTCAAAAAAAAAAAGTTCACATGTAATTGGTAGTACTCCGTTGACAATAGGAATTTGTAGAAACCAAAGGAAACAACAAGTTATTCAACATTATTTGATGAAATGTTTATTTTATTTTGTTATTATCATAAAATTTTTGGCATAGAAAGAATCCAAGTTGGTTCAAATCTAAAGAAAAGTGAAAGCATAAAAGTAATTTTATTTTTTATGAAGAGATTGCCAACTCAAAAGGATATATGTCAAGTGATCTAAAATGTTTCATTGGTAATATCGTTTGAATTATTTAAGATTTTAGTCCACTTGCTTGATGGCTCATACAAAGGGAAAAAGTTGACTATCTTTTTATTGCTTCACTAACAACTTTCTTTTTTTAAATGAAACTTTTGTTAATAATATTTCTTGATTTATTTTCGTCATCTGGATCAGTGGAAGTATAATAAAAAATGAAATGGTAAAGTCAGATATAGAAATATTATGTGAATTTTATATTCTAAAATCAACGAGCAGTCCCTAGTTCTTATATAGCAATCTTTTGGCCCTTTGAGAAACTTCATGAGGTAAAATTCTCCATCGTATAACTTAACCAATCGGGTTATTTTAGGGCGGTATACCACATGAGAGGATATAAAGAAAAAGAGAATTGAGGGACAAGACAGAAACTTTTTTTATTTTCTCTATCATATCTACTCACTTTCGTCCCATTTTCAACATGTGAGGTTGTACACAATTTCTTAATTTATATTACTGTTAAAGTACAAATCTTGAGCTGTTGTGATATTCTGTATCTAGCTGAGAACCTGTAAGATAATTCTGAAATAAACCTTAACAGTATAGTGATGCCTTATCAAAGAGTTTCGATAATCAGTTTAAAATTAATTGACTGAACTCAATATAAAGTTACTCTTGATAGTTTATATTGTTTGGTGTTTAGATAAAAGTGAAGAATATGTGGTGGTATGGTATTGAATGCGTGAGGGATAAATGTTGATCATTCAATACTTATTATCAACTTATTGGACAACCATGCAAACGTTTTCCCTATGTCTCATCTCAACTTGTATGTAATGAGCGACCAAGCTACTTAATGGTAGGAACACCACTGCTAAAATCTCATACTTACAATTAAGCGAAACATTTAATGTAAACCCGTTTCATTATTGAAAATATTAATTGTTGTCTGTTCTTTATTTGTTGAGTGAAGATCTGAACTCAGATTTTATTTTTCTTTTTTGAAGTGAATAACATCTAACCTAGATTATATTTCCTCCATATTATGTTTACCTTAATTTAAAATTATTTTTGACACATGACAGTATTTGAGAATGTCTAATTTCCTCTCATAACAGTTGCCATAATTAAAAGATGGATTAGCAATAAGCTGACTTACACTATGATTAATTAAACTAAAAATTGTGTCCCGTTTTTCCTTTGAAGTCTTCAATTTAAGTATCAAACAGCCTTACCCGTTTACATTGACTGTCGTATTTGATTCTCTCCCATTTGACTTTTAAAATTGTAATTCTTCGAAAAAAGAACCTTTAATTTCGCAACAGACAAAATCTAAAAAAAATCTGTGCTTAGAGTTTTGAGTACAAATAGGATCCTTGAACTCAGCCATTTCGTTCAAAATTGCTGCAACCTTTTAGCCTCTTATTTTTGGTACAGCGAAGAGAGTTTTTAGAGATCTGACAAATACCCTTTTGGCAGAATCGTGCTGCAAATAATGGGTCGTCCTTGCTTTTTCTCTGTTCTTCTTGTTTCTCTCTTTCTGGTCCTCTGTTTCTCTCACGGTATTGCTCTATGAACGTTTTCTTTTCCTTCTTATTTTCCTTTTCGTAGGAATTCCTCTTTCTGGTGATGTAAGTCTTTGTTTCAATGGTTAATTTGAAGGATTCGGAAGGAAAATGATGAAGAATGCCGTTGACCATGAAGATTCTACTAATTTTCAGGTGAAGGTGAGGTTTTTAAATTTTAAATTTTTCTCTTCCCTTTTCTTTTACCAATACATGTATTTGTACTGAATGATGTGGAGACTTAATATATGTTTGTTTTCCAGGAAACTGTGGTAAAATCAAGGGAGATGGCTGAAGTGATGGATTATGAAGATCCGGGGCCAAACACAAACACAAAAGGTGGAATAGTGAATCCCCCTCCTCAAAACTAAATGGATTTTTTTATATAAATCCAAATCAGAAAGAATAAAAGTTTATGATTTTGTTTCAATTGCAGCTTTTGCTTTAACTTATTTCAATTTTATCAAAGAGTGATAATATTCTGTTAATTACTTTTGCTTTTCAGTATATTGTAATTAGTGCATATAGTTGTTCTTTGAATGAAAGAAGATTCGGTGTTTTAAATGATTTTTTCTTATGTTTTAGTTATTTTAATCTCATTACCCTGGAAATGGATAAAATCCAAATTTCATTTGTAAATGAAAGTGGTAGCATCTTAATGACAGAATTAATCAGATAAAACTTATTATTATCGTGACCTGTTTGAGCAGTTCACCAATTAAAATTGAGAGAAAATAGAAAAATAAATAGCGAGAAAGGCAATAGATAGCCTCAAAAATTTATTTTGATTTCCGATTTAATCATTTTAATTGGATTTCTAAAAATTATATTATAGATAAATAATTTTATTTCAAAAATTAGACTTACAAAATCATAATAATTTTGAATGGCTACAATACAACAATTTAACAATTTAATGTTCTTATCCATTGAGTTTGTGGAGCATGTACTCTGCTTAATAAGTCAACCAATGCCGTCTGTTCAGTGTTCATTGGGATTTGGCTCATAGGTTCGATTATTCATTGAAGGATTCATTTTGAGAAATTGATATTGAGATTAATCCTAATTATGATTAGATTAATTTTAATAATTAAATAATTTTTAATTTTATGGTTTTTAGAAACTGGTAGAGTAAGTTGTCGATCTCCTCCATCTCTCCATTTTCCCATTTCCTCTTCTTCGTCTACAACCAAAAGTTAGGCACTCAAAATCGACAAGCACGATTTTTTCTCCAATCTCCATCACGAACGACGAAAGCAAGCACGATTTCTTCTTCTGCTTATTGATCAAACTTAGGCTCTCTCCCTTGTCGAGCAAAGTCACTTTCTCCTCATTCGCAACTACCGAACTCAGCAAGTCAGTGCACTCGTCTCCCTCACCTCCTCTCTCAGAACTGCCTCTCTTCGTCTCTCTCGCCTCTCTCATGTCAGTTCTGCCTCTCTTTGTCTCACTCGCCTCTTTCAACTCAGATATGCATTTCTTCATCTCCCTCGTCTCTCTCTGTTTCAAGTTCACATTTATATGATCGGGTGAGTTCGACCCTATTTTCATGATTTGGTTGTAGATATGAATATTTCTATGATTTTACTTAAATATTTTTTTTTCTGATTTTTTTGTATTTGCTAAGATAAGAAAACAGAGATGATTATTTTACACTTTACCTTCTCTCTGCCGCGATTTTTTAGGGTTTTGTAAATCTAGTTTATTTTTCATTTGATTTTGTTTGGGTTTTGTTCGATTGAGAATTTCCAACTTTGTTTGAGACATTTTTTCGATTAGTAGAGGGTTTGTTTGGGATAAACTCAACAATCACTCGCGGATTTTGAAAAAGCTTGGACAAATTGATTATGATGATGTTGTTCAATTGAAAGGAAGGGCAACCTACTTGTTACTGAACTGATGTTCAATGGTAATGGGTTGTTTAGATTGGAAAAGCATTTTGAATGGTGGGACTGACTTTTTTGGCATTTTCTTTGCTTTTCCTTTGTTTATTTTGATGCTTTATTTTACTGATTATGTGTCTTGTTCTGTAGTTGCAAACTTGCAATAAGACATTGCTGTGTTGGTCTCTTTTTAGCTTTACTCATGTATGAGCATAAGTATCTAACCGTGTCAGTCCTTGTTCACTTCACATCTATAGTTGAATAATGGTTTGATGGATTTTTATGCTAAAAATGGTGATATAGATGAAGCTAGATTAGTTTTTGATGGTATATAACTCTGCCGGTATGCTTGTCTGTTCGCATTAATTTTATTTTCTTGCAATTTTTGTTGTATTATTTGTATTTGAGAATTGAGTGTGTTAATCTTGACCGGAAACATATTAGTTGTGCCTAATATTTGAACAATTATACTAGTTGTAAGAGTAGCTTATTCAAAGAAAGGTCAAAGAATTACAAACAAACTAGAAATTATTTTTTTAGAGTTTTTACTGGAATTTTAGGTTCGCTTTGGTGCTCATCTATTCGGTGATTCTTTTTACCTTTTTGCAGGATGAATGATCTCTTACATGCTTTATGATTATGATTTTAGTCGAATTTTATATTTTTTATCAATGGATTTCAGCATAGTTCTTCATTATAGTCTTAATGTTTTCATATGCTTTACAAAGATAGGCTATACAAATGATGTTATGCATATAGTCTTAATGATTGTATGTTATACACATGCTTTCAAATGTCACTCTATTTTTTTTATTTGTTATATAACTCTATTTAGTATATCAACAAATCAACATGTAAGTGTTATCATATGATCTGGATGGTTAGTCTTACTAATCCTTCTTTTATTGTCTATTTTTATGATATTTGGCTTTAGGTTCCTTTTGAATCCTGCCTATTTTTTGTGATATTTGGCTTCATGTTCTAAAATGGTGCAGCTGAAATAGTCATTAAAAAGCATCAGGATTTGCATATTTTTCTGCTACTTTCTAGTGTAATGTTTGTGTAGTTACGTATTGACGTGGGTTTGAGGGTTGCCAATTTAAAGTTCTTTTCTTGAATCTGTGTGAAGGGTTATTATGAATTTGTGAAATCAACTATTACGTGTCTGCGTAGAACATTGTTGAAATGCATGTTTCTAATGAAGAGACCAAGCTGAATGGCCCATCTTTGGAGACATTTGATGTGGATCATTTCGTTACCAATGGCCAACCTTTGGAGATATGCATATTCCTAAAACCCGTCAACTTCTTTTTTTAAATTATAGTGAATTAAAGAAATGAAAGAGCCTCTATGAATAGTAGAGTACATATTGGATATGAGAGACATATTACACTTGGAATGAAACGATGCAGCTAAAGCAATTATTAAAAATTCTCTGTATTGCATTTGTGTTGTAATATCCAGAAAGTAAGTTAGAAGTGTTTTTGTAGAGTTTAAAATAGAAAGGATTTGTAACGAAAAAAGAATATCCATATGTAGGGATACCGATGAATGATTTAAAAAGTCTGAATTGCATTTTTTTATTTGGTAACGAGTTATTATTTGATAAAAATTTACAATGGAATTAGTACGTGAAAATGATCGAGTATATAAATGGCTAAGATGTAAACATGATTAAGTATGTGAAGTTTTTGAAGAGAGCTTGAAGAAATGGAAGGACTTTTATGAAGAGTATATATGTTAGACTAAGTATATGAAAATTGACCAGCATTTGGGTTATATGTGCTCATCAAATTGATAAATATAATTTATCGACCATCATAACACCACGACCTATAATTAGACATGGTGAAAATGGTTAAGTGGGTGAAACTCGTTAAGTGTGTGAAAATAAGCAAGTTTGTGAAAATGGTAAAGTATTTGAAAATGACTGAGTGTGAAATTGGTTAAGTGTATGAAAATGGTGAATATCACTAAGTCCATGATAAAGAGGGAGAAAGAGACCATGAGTGCGAATATAAGTGTGAAAATTGCCTAAGTGTGTGAAAATTATTAAGTGTGAAAATTATTAAGTGTATGGAAATATGCCCAAGTGTATGCAAATATAGCTATGTGTATATAGGTGGTTAAGTATGTAAAAAATGACTAAGTGTTTCATAACAACTACATGAAAATGACAAAAATATGAAAATGTGTGAAAATCACAAAAATATGAAAATGTGTGAAAATAATCAAGTGTGTAAATATAGTTAAGTCCATGAAAATGACTAAGTATATGAAAATGACCAAATGTAGCAAAACAACTACATGAAAATGACAAGTATATGAAAATGTGTGAAAATGTCCAAGTGTGTGAATATATAAATTGCTATCCTGGTTAAATGTGCAAAAAATAACCAAGTGTGTGAAAATTGTTAAGTGTAAAAATAAGATATTTTGTGAAAATAGCTACGTGTTTGAAAATGAATAAGTGTGTGAACATGGTTAAATTATGAAAATAAGCAAATATGGAAAAATGATTAAGTGTGTGAAAATAAAAAAATTGAGAAATTGACTAAACGTCATCACTATATGGTGAGTCTCTTGTGTTTAAGTTGTTATGGGTCCAAATGTGACCAGTAGGCCCCGAACGCCATTCGTGACAGGTGAAACACCAGTCATGAATGGCGTTTGGGGCTTTCGGGTGGCGTTTTGGTCCCAAACGTCTTTGTGTCATTCGTTTGGGGCACGACCATCAGGCCCCAAACGCCATTTGTGACTGGCGAATCACTAGTCATGAATGGTGTTTGGGGCATGCTGGTCGTGTTTGGACCCCAAACGCCTTGTGTCAAGCATTTCGGGCGCGACCATCAGGCTTCAAACGTCATTCGTGACAAGCGAATCGCTAGTCATGGATGGCGTTTGGAGCCTGTTGTTCGTGTTTGGACCCCAAACGCCATTGTAACAGGCGTTTGTGGCGCGACCACCAGGCCCCAAACGCCATGCGTGTCTGGAAAATCGCTAGTAATGAATGGCGTTTGGTCCCAATACTCGTTATTGGATCGTGGGAAGTGCAGTTCAACTTCTGGAGGGCGTAACTTTTGATTCAGGTGTAACCACGTAGGTCGCATGATATCAAACCGAAGCTTATTTAGAGATCTATATGTGCGACTGGGTACTCCCATCGCAGCCCTGTTTCGGGTCCAAAATACTGGTCGTCAAGGCGCGTGCACGATGAAAGCATGGAGGCGCGTGGCCTTTTAAAAAATAAACTTTTAATAAAAATCCAATCTTTCAATAAAACAAAACTTTTATCGTGGCGTTGCTATAACCAAATAAATGTTTTTTATTGGAATCTCTTTTTCAATCAGTCAGGATGCATTATATATTTATAAGTTAAATCTATAACATACAATGTAAGGAATCATATACCTCTTGTAGTCTATATTAAGTGTCCTTGCAAAAATCGATCGATCCTCCGTTCCCACGAAAGCGTTCCAACGATCAGTAGACTCTGACATCCACATCAAGATCTTACAAGTCAATCCCCAATGCACTAGGACGTGCGTGGGCACGTAGAATATTACAAGATAAATTTTCTATCTCTAGATGTTCTCAACACATGAGATCTAGAGATTTACTGAGAAAGATTTTAGTGAGACAATTCTCTAAAAGAACTTGATAATTATTCTTTTAGAGATTTGATTAATGTTTAATCAGAGAAGAAAATCTCTCTGACATCAATCGTGTTCTCAATTCAACTTTTGATTGACGAACTAATGATCTGTCAACTGATTCTCTCCTCTTCATTCAACAACCAATGCCATTAGAATAGTATCTGTATATATTCTAAATAATAGCGCATCAGATTTTTAGGGATAAACTAAAATAATATTTAATTGTAAAATTACCAATTGCATTGGGACTCACTGTAATTGTGCACAACCGCAATGCTGCAGTGTGTCGTGAGCCAGCACAGTGTCTCGCGACACCATTATAGTGCCACACGACACCATTATAGTGTCATGTGGCACTACAGTGTTGCACACTCAGTACTGTAATGCCATGTGCCATCACAGCAGTTCATGTCAATTTCTCATACCCTATCAGTGATTGACACGTGGTAATTACTGTGAATTAAATATTTATTTTACTTAGATAATTATCTAGATATCAGTTAATTCAAAATTAACATATCTGATTATCCCCATCAATTATTTTATCTGTTATTTCACAAATAACAGATTTAGTTGATTTAAATTATTATCTAATAATAATTTAATTATCTAATTTCACAAATTAGATATATTGTCTCACTTATCGATAATTAAAAAAATCGATAATTATATATATATAATTACTGAAAATTATATTTAAAAATATAAATAATTTAATTAATTAATTAACTCTTAATTAATTAATCACAGATAATTATCTTATAATTATATACTTGTCCAAGAATAAAAATTCTTTTTGCAAGTCAATATTTTTCTCTTGTCCTGAAATATTTACATCTTAGACAACGTAATATAGAGGTGACTTGGAAATCATGGACCTATAATCCTAAGCTCGAATAAATCAGATTATTAATTAAACTCTTTAATTAAATAATATTATTTATTAATTCCATTATTACTCCACTATAAATATGGAATTGCATTCTTAGAGATTATAAAATGTAATTACAGAGTATTCTCATGTAGTCTATTGACATAATCATTTCATGTAGTTCTGTCCTCCAATTATTGGTTCGTAAATTAGAATTGGTCAAAAATACCGTTTTACCCTTCTAATTACCTCTTGATCCTTAAGTACCATTAAACCACTAGTGAGTGATTTTTTTATTATAAATTTGAGCTCAATAACCATTTAATTCCTGAATTAACATTTAAGGGAATTAATATATGATCCGTTAGGAAAACTTAGATTCCAAATCTTGTAAGATCATGTCCCCAGCAATCTACATCATTGACTCTCCAAAATAAAAGTCACTAACCTGATTAACAAACAAACCTTAACAAGTGAATCAAAAGATTTAGTATACATCCATAGGAGTTCCATTTACATTTAATGGGTCTGACATCTTCAGTTGGATCTACAAGTTCTCAGACGAAATTGGAATACATAGATTACATATCCTAGTTCATGGCATCTTACCATTTCTCATTTTTAGGATCATCTATTACTTCTTCATAAGATAATGGATCATCTATTACTTATTCATAAGATAATGGATCATTATTATGTAAATAATGCAAGAAAATCCACACAACATTTAACATATAAATATAAAGACCGCTCTGATACCACTTGCTGGTCGCCACGGCGCGTGGAGGCGCGTGACCTTTAAAAAAAATAAAATTTTTAATAAAAATTGAATGTTTTTATAAAACAAAACTTGCGCAACGGCACGATAACTAAATAATTTTTTTTGGAAAACTCTTTTTGAATCAGTTAAGATCCATTATATATTTATAAGTTAAATCTACAACATACAATGTTAGGAATCATATACATCTTGTTGTCTATATCAAGTGTCCTTGCAAAAATTAATCGATCCTCCATTCCCATGAAATTGTTCCAACGATCAGTAGACTCCGAGATCCACACCAAGATCTTCCAAGTCAATCCTCAATGCACTAGGATGTGTGTGAGCACGTAGAATATTACAAGATACATTTTCTATCTCTAGATGTTCTCAACACATGAGATCTAGAGATTTACTGAGAAAGATTTTAGTGAGACAATTCTCTAAAAGAACTTGATAATTATTCTTTTAGAGATTTGATTAACGTTTAATCAGAGAAGAAAATCTCTCTGACATCAATCGTGTTCTCAATTCAACTTTTGATTGACGAACTCATGATCTGATCAACTGATTCTCCCCTCTTTATTCAATAACCAAGGCCATTAGAATAATATATGTATATATTATAGATAATGTCGTATCCTATTTTTAGGGATAAAATGAAATAATATTTAACTATAAAATTATGAATTTAAGTGGGACTCACTACAATGTGCCGTGAGCCAGTATAGTGCTTCACGACACCACTGTAGTGCCATGTGGCACTACACTGTTGTACACTCACTACTGTAGTGCCATGTGGCACTACACTGTTGTACACTCACTACTGTAGTGCCATGTGACATCACAATAATTCATGTCAATTTCTGATACGCTATCAGTGATTGACACATGGCAATTTCTGTGAATTAATTAATTATTTTAATAAGATAATTATCTTGGTATCAGTTAATTCAAAATTAACATATCTGATTGTCCTTATCAACTATCTTATATCTTATTTCACAAATAACAGATTTGGTTGATTTAAATTATTATCTAATAAGAATTTAATTATCTAATTTCAAAAATTAGATATTCTGTCTCACTTACTGATAATTAAAAAAATCGATAATATATATATATATATATATATAATTTCCAAAAATTATATTTAAATATGTAAATAATTTAATTATTTATTTTTTAATTAATAATCACACATAATTATCTCATAATTATGTACTTGCCCCAGAATAATTTTTTTTGCAAGTCAGTCATTTCTCATGTACTGAAATATTCACACCCTAAACAGTGCAGCATAGAAGTGACTTGGGAACCATGAACCTATAATCCTAAGCTCCAATAAACCAGATTATTAATTAAACTCTTTAATTAAATAATCTTATTTATTAATTCCATTATTACTCCATTATAAATATGGAATTGCACTTTTAGAGATTATAAAATGTATTTACAAAGTATTCTCATGTAGTCCACTAACATGATCATTTCATGTAGTTATGTCTTCCAATTATTGGTTCGTAAATTAGAACTGGTAAAAACCGTTTTACCCTTCTAATTATCTCTTGATCCTTAAGTATTATTAATCCACTAGTGAATGGCTAATTTATAATCTTATTATAAATTTGAACTCAATAACAATTCAGTTCCATAATTAACACTTAAGGGAACCAATATACGATCCGTTAGGAAAAGTTAGATTCGAAATCTTGTAAGATAATGTCCCCAACCATCCACATCCCTGAATCTCATAAATAAAAGTCGCTAGGCTGATTAACAAACAGACCTTAATGAGTGAATTTAAAGATCCAGTAGACATGCATAGGAGTTTATGACTACTCAAGATTCAGACGGATTTACATATGATTATCGAATTGATGTGTATTAAATCTTTACGATAAACGACACGTTAATAAAGATATTAATTCACATCGGTCCTATCATATATAGTATTATTATATAAAGTACATTCACTAAGATGCCTATCCACATCAATGATCCAGATCTAGATCACACGTATTCATAATGCTTAGTGAACCGTAGTAACAACCATTCATTTAAGATTTCATACTTTAATATGTTCCCAATAATTTTATTCATGATCTATAATCTTAATCCTCTCTTACTAATATAAGATCATAGTCTCATTAATAAGTATGAAATTTTCAGATATTTATATAAATTATTACCAAAAATACTGTTTTAAGCACTTTCAGAGGCCTAGAAGCTATTTCGGTCTTAATTTTGGGCTTTTGTGCAATTCCCATCTCTTTTAATTTTTAAGGGTTTCTTATATGCTTAAAAATTAAAACATTGTTTTCCAAATTTTATGGGGTCATAATTTATAAAATAAAAGGTTAAAAATTAAAATTTCAATATTCAATTTCTAAATTTTAGCGGATATGTTTAATTTATAGATAGAATCTGATCTTGAGGGTTAATCGTGTTTGTCAAACCGATAAATAGGATTTATCGATCATCATAACATCATGACCTACAATTATATATGGTGAAAAAATATCTCGCTCGATACTTACACGAAAGTACAACATTATCAATGACAACTTTTAACGAGTTTATGAATAAGTGTTCAATTGTATCAAGAATCCTTAATTAATCCAATCTAATTTCACATAATAATTAAGTATCATGAATGTTTTCATTGAAATTATGAGGTTTTTTCTATTTTTATCAATGATTTTCTCGCTATACGGTAAATAATTACAAAAATATCAATTTTACGGTTGATTGTGAAGAATGGCGATTAGAGTCATATAAATGGTGATTAGGCCCAAAAACTGGCGATTGGGAGGGAGATTGGTGATCGCCTTTTTAGACATTGCGTTTAGGGATGAAACAGACGATTGAAGGCATAAAACTAGCACTTGGCTTTGAAGATGCGATTGACACCTTTAGGGTTTAGCACCTTCAGGATGACGTTTAGGGGCTAAAAATAGGTGATTCGTCTATTAGATATGACAATTAGGTTGTACGTATTTGGTGAATCCCTCCATGAATTATTATTTACGAATTTGGTGAACCATACTATGTAATTGGTGAACCCTAGTATGTACAAAATTAATAATTCTTCGAGGGGTTCACGAAAATATTTCATGTACAAATTAATAATTCTTCGAGGAGTTCGCAAAAATATTTCACGTACAAAATTAATAATTCTTCGAGGTGTTCACCCAAATATTTTATGTACAAAATTAATAATTCTTCGAGGGCTTCACCAAAATATTTCACGTACAAAATTAATAATTCTTTGAGGGGTTCATCAAATTATTTCACGTATAAAATAAATAATTCTTTGAGGGATTCACCAAAATATTTCACGTACAAAATTAATCATTTTTCGAGGTGTTCTTCTAAAATATAGTGGAGAAATATGATTTTATTTGATACTTGTTGTAAAACGACAGCAACATAATCAAGAATACATTCTTAAGTGTTTATGATATGAATAGGTGTTCAATTATTCTAACAATTCATAAATTCAAATCTGATTTGAAATATAAATGAAGATACTTAATGTTCTCATAAAAAACAAGAATTTTAGTAACTTTGTTTGCGATTCGTCTAGTATACCTTGATCAACTTTAAAAAATCTAATTTGTTGAAAGACTGTCATAAAAAGGTCTTAAAAATCATTGTATTGATCCAAAACCGCCGAAAAAACAACAAAATCGCTAAAAAATGAAAAAAAATCACCAGGAATCGCTGGTATTAGGCAAAAAACCACCGGTATTGGATAAAAACCTTGGGTATTGGTTAGAGCAGCCGCCGGGATAGATTGGTGAACTCTAGTATGTAATTGGTGAACACCAGTACGAATTTGGTGAACCCCTCCAAGAATTATTAATTTGTATTTTTTTGGTGAACCCCACTACGTAATTGGTGAACCTTACTACGTATTTGGTGAACCCCTCCAAGAATTATTCTTTTGTACGTAATTGGTGAATCCCAGTACGTATTTGATGAACCCCTTCAAGAATTATTACTTAGTATGTATTTGGTGAACCCCAATACGTAATTGATGAACCTAACTATGTATTTGGTGAACACCTCCAAAAATAATTAATTTATACATATTTGGTGAACCCCACTACGTAATTGGTGAACCCTAGTACGTAATATGTGAACCCCTTCAAGAATTATTTTTTTGTACGTATTTGGTGAGCCTCACTATGTTATTGGTGAATCTCACTACGTAATTGGTGAACCCCACTACTTAATTAGTGAACCCATCTAAGAATTATTTTTTTGCAAGTATTTGGTGAACCCTACTACGTAATTGGTGAACCCCACAAACATAATTGGTGAACCCCACAAACATAATTGGTGAACTCCACTACGTAATTGGTGAACCCCTCCAAGAATTATTCTTTTGTACGTATTTGGTGAACCTCACTAAGTAATTGGTGAACTCCTCCAAGAATTATTCTTTTGTACGTATTTGGTGAGCCCCACTACATAATTGGCGAACCCCTTCAAGAATTATTCTTTTGTACATATTTGGTGAACCCCACTACATAATTGGTGAACCCCTCTAAGAATTATTTTTCTATACGTATTTGGTGAACACCACTATGTAATTGGTGAACCCCACTACGTAATTGGTGAACCTCACTATGTAATTGGTGAACCCCTCCAAAAATTATTATTTTGTATATATTTGGTGAACCCCAGTACGTAATTGGTGAACCCTAGTATATATTTGGTGAACTCCTCTAAAAATTATTATCTTGTACATATTTGGTAAACCCTAATACGTATTTAGTGAACCCCTCCATAAAAGAAAAAAACTGTTACCTACTGGGCTTTGTGTGGCTCAGATTGCTTGAAAAGTAATCTAAGAGCCACAAAGGCCCAGCATCATTGCTGGGAAATTACTCGCGGCATTGTAAACTTTCCTATCATTCAATGCCATTAAGTATTTCAAAGTCTGTCTAATATTGAGAAGAATTGAAATATTTTTGAATAATTTCCTCAATTGAGAATTCTCATTACTTTGAATTATATTTATGCTAAATAAATTACATAGAAAAAATAAATTACAAGAAATAAATTAATTATAGAATAATGAAATACATTGAAAGAAAAAAGTTTGATGGAAAGAGAGTAATTACATATTAATGTATTTCTATCTAATAAGGAAAAATGCTATACGAGGAGAAGACTAATTGCATGATTTATGTGGAAAACCCTTAACAGAAAGAAAATGAGAGAATAATAATACCATGATTTATATGAAAAACCCTTAAAGGGAAAAAAATCACGGGAAGATTTATGATGTTCGATTATATTTTTGATTGTACATCGTTGTATCGATCTCAGTTCCTCTCCTTTTTTATTGTTACATATGCCTCTATTTATAGCCTGCTCATATGATCTCGCTACATCTCTTAAAATGAAAAATTTCCCCTAAGAATGAAATATTCACTGTATTATAGGGGAATTCAACCATAATTAAGAGATTATAACTTAATTTGGAAGATTTACGAGCATAATTAACAAACTACCAGACTATTCTCCCAGATTTGGGGGAATTCGGCTGTAACGGCTAAACCACCCTTAAATGGGTATTCTTTCCATTATTTATACGCTCCTGTCCTGCCACGTTGATGGCCTTCGTGGTTTCCTTCTTCCTGCTTACCTTTCCTGCTTGTTCTTCTATTTTGCTACATTGACAGTCCATGCGGCTTCCTTTGGTTGGTCCTTTCTGTACAAGTGTCTTAGGCGGGTTTTTCCCTATTCGGTGATAATTAGATAATAACAAATCTCCTTATTCTGTTAGAAGATTTGGGGGATTGATAATTATCTCAAATGAATATTCTCTTTGATACTTTCCTTCACAACCGTCTGATTGATTTAATGACCTTAATTGATTTCCTTAGATTACCACATTGGCTTGCCATGCACTTTCTCTGATCACTCTACTCTTTATAACCGCCAAGTTGGTCATATGGTTCTCGTTTTATCTTCTCTTCGATCAAGTCTTCAGTCCAGAACTTACCATATGTAATGTGAGATTTTTTACTGTACATTTGCATATGACACCAATGCAACTTGTACGAGGAAATTGGACAAATATTACATTCAGTTTGTCCCTTCAATAATTATTATTAAGAATGTTATTTTGCAGATCCATAGTAAATTTCTTACAAATTGGCATTATTTAACTTCACCAAACAGATAGATGTAACCGACCACTTTTCGTGTGACTTTAGCCTAGAATATTTACCACTTTTTTTAAGGTGACTATTAACATTGCATGTGAGATTATTAATTAAACAGTTTATTAGCTAAATATCAATTTTAGAAATAAAGTACAATGTATCCTCGTAAAATATTGAGTTTGTAACCAATCGCACCTTAAATTTTTCGTTGTGGCTATTTAAATATTGAAGTTCCAAAATGTTACAAATTGGAAATTCTGTCAAATTTTCTTTCATTTTCCATTTAAAAACTCTCACGAGCTTAACACGTTTTTAGCACAACCTTACTTTCAAATTGTTATCCTCACAATATCAGAAAATGTTTTCCGAATTGAGTGGTCTAGACCCATGCTATCCTCATTCCTTCGTGAAAATGAAATTGTATCTCTTAATTAGTTAACTCGAGTGAACTACCCTTGTTACAGATTATCAGGGCATCACCTCAACATTCAAGGACTCCTTTGGACATGTCAAGGTAGCAATTAAACATGTCAGGATCACCACTCCTCGGGAACACTTAGTGCAATCACTTAGGCAATTTGATAGTATCTCAATATTGTCAAACTGATGCATCAACTAATAACTTATGTTTGCATTCGTTTTTGTTAGTTAGGTTCATTCTTTGTAACTAAATATTGCAACCAATCAAGTTTGAGTTAGTGAAGTGTTAAATACTAATGAGAAATAATAGTCTCAGTATGATTCTTGACTGAGAGCTTCTTTTGACATTTCTAATTTCTTCTCCTATTGTTGCTGTCAATTCTTTCCTCCTCTTTTTCTTCTTTACTGTCATTTCATTATTGCAAATAATGAGAGAAGAAAACACGACAACAAATAAAGCAAATGCAAACATTGAAAATAACTCAAGCTTGAGGATGAACAACATCTTCAGTAACATACTCAGTAGTTTCCTTTCGATTAAACTGATTAGAGAGAATTATCTGATTTGAAAATCACAAGCCCTACAAGCCATTATTTGGCATGGAATGATGATATAGTTCTTGTATATTGATATAGTTCATGGATATTCCAATATACCTGAAAAAACAATAACAAAAGGCAATATTAATCTAGAATTCAAAATCTGGTTTGAGAAAAGACCAACTCCTATTGAGTTGGCTTAGAGCCTTGATGATTGAAAGTATCTTGGGGATTGTTGCCCAATATAGTACTCCAACTGAAGTATGGAACTCCCTAGAGAAAAGTTTTGCAAGTCAATCGAAGGCTAGATAAATGCAACTGAAGAAAAGTCTTCAGGCAAAAAGCAAAGGTTATTCTTCAAACACTGAATTTTGTAAGAAAAATTGCAAATGCTTTAGGTGTGCAGGCTAACCTATTGCAGATCAAGATTTGGTGATGAATATTCTAAATGGTTTGGGACCAGAGTATGACCCATTCGTGGTCAATATAACCTCAAGAACTAATGATATCTGTAGAAGAAATGCAGTCTCTCCTTATGTATCACGAAAGTAGACTTGAGTCAACTTGTGCTAAGTTATAATGCAGTTAGGATAAGTGTAAAATTGACCACCAATTATGGAAATAAAAGAGGCTCGTTTGGAAATAAACAAAGCTTTAATGGTGGATCACTGAACTAACTCAGTAAAATAGTAACAGTACATAACAATTCTTTAACAAGAATAGCAATCAAGGTTTTGTAGGTGGTTTTAATGGAAAAAGAGGTGGAGGCCGAAATGGCAGAGATGGAAAGATCATTTATCAAGTATTTGGTGAGATGGGTCATTCAACCATTATTTGTTACTATATGTATAAGAAAGGAACATCACAAGGAAGCTTCAATGCCTCAAATAGTGGGAACAAGTTCAATCAGAATGGTAACTCAGGAAATCCTTCAACTTTCATGGTTTCCCCATCAGCTTACATTGCTTCACCAGACTCAATTTATGATCAAGCTTGGTATGAAAATAGTGCTGCTATCAATCATGTGACTTCAGATCTTCGAAATTTCAATCTGGCCCAAGAATATATAGGTGCTAAAAAGCTTGCAGTTAGGAATGGTAAATGCTTGCATATTACTCAGGTTCAACCTTGCTTCCCTAAAATTATTTTCCTTTGAAACTCAATTCCTTGATGTTTATGTTGAGTTTCATGCTGATATTTGATTGATAAAGGACAAGGCCAGGGGAACAATCATTTTTTAAGGAATACTTAAATATGGCATTTATCTACTGGTATACCCAAATGTGAAGAACCCCTATGCTTAACACATCTTTGTTCAATCTATCATTCCTTTACAAAATATAAATTGTAATCTGTCTTCTACTTGTCAAACTTATAAGAACACTCTTTCATGCTGTGAAAATAGGTCACCTTATCTGTCTTTGTATGATAATGCACCAATTTCAAAGAATACAAACCTTATCTTTTCTGAGTGTACTTGTTTTCCCTCTGTTTATTCTACTAAAAAATCACTTCATGTTTCTGCTGATAATGCAAAACCAAAAGAATGTGATAAATATGCAACAAGCATTGATTTATGACATAACAGACTGGGACATCCATTATAGAATATACTTGAAAAGGTACTTTGATCATGCAACATCTCACTAAGAAAAATGTTTTGTTTATGCTTAGCATGCCAGAAAGGTAAGAGCCATAGTCTACATAAGAGACTGGGACATCCAACCTTTAGAGCATGTATTTTCTTACCTATGGGACCCTCACCAATAACCATTAGGGAAGATTTTAGGTACTATATATCATTCTTAGATGATTATAATAGATCCACATAGATTTTTCCTCTAAAGCTTAAATCTAAAGCATTCTAAGTGTTCAATTCCTTTAAAGTCTTTGTAGACAAATAGTTTAAGATACAAATTAAGGCACTTCAATCTGACCGGGGTGGGGAGTTAAGAGTCTTTGCTAGTATTCTTAAAAAACATGGGATAAAATTCAGACTTCCTTGTCCCTATTTCCATAAACAAATTGGAAAAATAGAGAGAAAACATAGGAACATAATAGAGACAAGTTTAACCTTACTTGCACAAGCCAAACTCCCATTATCTTTCTGGTGGGATGTAATCCAAACTTCTGTATTTCTCATAGATAGACTGCCAATCTGTGTTCTTAACTTCAAGACACCATATCATAAGCTATTCGATAGGACACCTAATTATAAGAACCTGAAAATCTTTAGATGTGCATGTTTTACACATCTTAGGCCATATAATAGACATAAGTTTGATTTTGAAATGTGTCTTTCTTGGGTACTCAACCAATCATAAATTTTTTAAATGCTTACATCCTTCTGACAAAATCTTCATATCTAGAATGTAGCCTTTGATGAATTGTTTTTTCACTACACTTCTTGGTTCAATGATGCCCACCTCAAAGTCTCTAAAATATCAGCAGAGAGTAGTCCACCACCTACTATTATTTCTGAAATTAACCAAAACTTGATGTACATCTCTCCCAATAATTCACATTTGGACTCCAATAGTGAAAGAACATATGAGAATTCCTTTCAAAATGACAATTCCCGACCTAAGTCCTCTTCCCGTTCAACCTTTCTTTGATTTTAAACAAACACTCAATTTTCCTTCTATATCAGATAATCTAGCAGTAGATATTAGTTTTCCCATTGGCAGACATCTCTCTTGTAATAATACTATTGCTTCTAGACCAACGATCAACATATATCCAATAATACACACCAGATGACCACTAGATTAAAAAAACATTGTCAAACCTAAAGCCTATATTGCTACTAAACATCCATGTCCAACTTTTGACTATCTTCTGAACCAAAAATGTTAAGGAAGCACTCACTAGTCCAAATTGGAAGCAAGCTGTGATCGGTGAATACAATGCCCTACTTAGGAATGACACTTGGGAACTCACTCACTTCTCACCCTCAATGTCTATAGTAGGAAATACATGAGTATTCAAACTTAAGCTTAATCCTGATTGTAGCATCTATAAACATAAAGCTAGTCTTGTCGTAAAGGGGATTCACCAAACCCTAGGCATAAAATTTATTGAGATATTCAGTCTAGTCATTAAATCTACCATAATAAGGGTCATTCTTCATCTAGCAGTACCATGAAACTGGAAGATCAAACAACTTGATGTAAACAATCCCTTTCTAACTTGAATCTTAAGTGAAATAGTCTTTTTACCATAGTCTGAAGGGTTCATTGACTCACAAAGGCCTCACCATTTTTGCAACTTAAAGAAGGGATTTATATGAGTTAAAAACAAGCCTTTAGGCCTTGGTACGATAGGCTCAAGACTGTTCTGTTGCAGTGGGACTTTGTCAATGCAAGGTTAGACATTTTTTTGTTTATTTTTAACTATGGAAGACATGTTTTATATCTCCTAGTCTATGTAGATGATACTCTACTAACATGAAGTAATGGTAGTCTAATTAAGCAACTAGTTGCTTACCTACATAAAATCTTTGGTTTGAATGATCTGGGAGAAACTTTCTGGGTGTTGAAGTTTTCAAAAGTGAAAAGACATGTTTTTAACCCAAACCAAGTATATTACTGACCTCCTAAAGAAAACCAAAATGGAGGGTGTCAAACCTGCCTCTTCACCTGCCTCTGCATCAGTTTAACTTAGCCTATCTGAAAAGAACCCATGCTTGATGTCATTATGTTTAGAAGCACCATAGGTGCCCTACAGTACTTATCCATCACCAGACCTAATATAAGTTTCATTGTCAACAAGCTTAGTCAGTTAATTCAACAACCAATTTTGATTCACTAGAAAACATGTAATAAAATACTGAGATATCTCAAAGGCACAATTACAGAAGGTTTGACATTGAAACCTTCCTCTAAACTTATCCTAAAAGCTTATTCTGACTCAGATTGGGTAGGGGATAACAACATAGAAAGTCAATAAAAGCCTACTTAATTTTCCTTAGAGGCAATCTTATGTCTTGGTCATCCAAGAAGTAAGTGATTATCTCAAGGTCCAGCACATAGAATGAGTACATGGCCCTTGCTAATGCTTCTTTCAAGTTACGATGGTTCAAAAGCCTCGTGTCTGAACATGGTTTATTTTTCTCTCAGCCACCAATGCTTTAGTGTGACAACATTAGTGCTTTAGCACTTGCCCCAAACCCTATCCTTCATGCTAAGACAAAATATATCGAGATTGATGTTCATTTTATAAGGAATATAGTTCAGCAAATCCAATTGGAAGCCAATTTTGTAACCTTTGTGGACCAACTAGAAGATTTTCTCACAAAACCTCTCTTAACTCCTAGATTAACCTACCTTAATGATAAGCTTCAGGTCGAAAGCTCACCCTTCAACTTGGGGGGGGGGGGNGGGGGGGGGGGGGAGGGGGATGTCAATGAATCACCTCAACATGTCAACGAATCATTTGGACATATCAAGGCAGCAATTGAACATGCCAAGGATCACCACTCCTCGGCACACTTAGTGCAATCACTTATGAAATTTGATAATATATCAATATTGTCAAACTGTTGCGTCAACTAACAACTTTTGTTAGCATTTTTTCTATTAATTAGCTTCCTTCTCAGTAACTAAATGTTGTAACCAATCAGGTTTGAGTTACTGAAGTGCTAAATGCTAATGAGAAACAATAAGCTCAAAATGATTCTTGACTGAGAGCTTATTTCGAGTATGTCATTTCATTATTGTTATACAAATCTTGCGCCTTAGTGAGCTTCCATTGTCATAGAATTTTCAATCTTCTAGCACATATCATAATTAGCATAGTCAACTCAATGAGGTGTATCAATACATACATAATGACACTTTATTTAATGCATTTTTTTTATTGTGCGCGATAACTCATAAAACATATAATATTTACCAGCTAGACACTAAATATATGAAGTGATGTCCATGTTGTAGATTGTAGATGCTGGGGGTAATGCCCTCAAAACATGTGTATTGACATTTTAATATGAAATTTAATAGAATTACATTTTTCTCATAATGTTTCTTTTAAATTGTTGTTGAATAATTTATATAAATATCTGAAATTTCATATTCATTAATGTGACTATGATCTTATATTAATACGAGAGGATTAAGATAATAGATAATGAATAAAATTGTGAGCAACATATTAAAGTATGAAATCTTTAGTGAATGGTTGCTAGTATGGTTCACTAAGCTTTTTGAATGTATGTGATCTAGATCTGGATCATTAATGTGGATAGACATCTTAGTGAATGTACTTTATATAATAAGATTATATATGATAAGATCGATATGAATTAATATCTTAATTAACAGACTATTTATTAAATATTTAGTACACATCAATATGATGATCATGTGCAGATCAGTCTAAATCTTGAGTAGTCATGAACTCTTATACATATCTACTGGATATTTTGATTCACATGCTAAGGTTTATTTGTAAAACAAGCTAGTAACTTTTGTTTTGGAGATTCAGTGATGTGGATGGCTAGGAAGATGATTTTATAAGATTTAGAATCCAAGTTTTCTTAACGGATCTTATATTGGTTCCCTTAAGTGTTAATTCTGGAACTGAATAGTTATTGAGCTCAAATTTATAGTATATTTATAAATTATCCATTCATTAGTAAATTAACGGTACTTAAGGATCAAGAGATAATTAAGAAGGTAAAATGATATTTTGATCCATTCTAATTTATGAACTAATAATTGGAGGAGATAACTACGTGAAATGATTATTTCAATGGATTATATGAGAATACTCTGTAAATACATTCTATAATACCTAAAAGTGTAATTTCATATCTATAGTGGAGTAAAAATAGAATTAATAAATAAGATTATTTAATTAAAGAGTTTAATTAATAATCTGACTTATTGGAGCTTAGGATTATAGGTCCATGGTCTCCAATTCACCTCCGTACTACGTAGTCTAGGGTGTCAATATTTCAGGACATGAGAAAATAACTTACTTGCAAAATGAATTTTTATTCTATGACAAGTACATAATTATGAGATAATTATGTGTGATTAATTAATTAAAAAATAATTAATCAAATTATTTATATATAAATTTTGAAAATTACACACACACATACACACATAATTATATCGATTAATTTTTTAAGTATCGATAAATAAGATAGAATATCTAATTTGTAAAATTAGATAATTATAAGTATTATTAGATAATAATATGAATCAACTAAATCTGTTATTTATGAATTAACAGATAATTTTGTTGATAGGGATAATCATATATCCTAATTTTGAATGAACTAATATCTAGATATCTGATTAAAATAAATATTTAATTAACAGTAATTGACACGTGTCAATCATTGATTCGAAATTAAAAATTGACATGGACTACTGCAGTGCCACATGACACTACATGAGTGAGGGTGCAACACTGTAGTGCCGCACAACACTACTATAGTGCCATGAGGCACTGTGATGACTCACATCAACTGTAGTGCCATGTGTCACTGCAGTTGTGTACAAATTATAGTGGGTCTCACTACAATTGTAATTTTGAAATTAAATATTATTTTTAGTTTATCCCTAAAAAATTGATATCCATTATCTAGAAAATATATAGATATTATTCTAATGGCCTTAGTTGGAGAATGTGACTGAACAACACAGTTGCCGTTAAGGTGATTTTTCTCTGTGATTAAAAGTTAATAAAAAACTCTAAAAAAATAATCATCGTATTCTTTTAGAGTGTTGTCTCACTAAATTAATCATTCTCAATAAATCTCTAGATCTCATGTGTTGAGTACATGTAAAGATAGAAAAAAATGTCTTTAAATTATTTTACGTTCTCACACACGTCTTAGTGTATTTAAGGATTGACTTGGAAGATCTTGGTGTGAATCTCAAAGTTCATTGTTCGTGGGAATGCATGATAGTTGATTTACGAGGACACTTGATATAGACTACACGTGGTATATGATTCTTATCCATGTATGTCTTTGATCTAATATATAAGTATATAATGAATCCTAATTGAAAATAATTTTCAATAAAAGTTTTTATTTTGAAAACCATTGCGTCGCGCTTTTTTTTGTTTTATCGAAAAACTTACAATTTGTTTTTAATAAATTTTTAAAAGCTACATTAACATGAGATAAGACCAATCACAATCACAATAATGTCGTCCAAAGAACAAGTATGAGCGGTGTAAGAAGTACTTTGTTAACTAACTAAACAGTAAACATATGCCTTTGCTTCTTTAGCTTCCCATTTGTAAACTTGTGAGCCAATGATTTTTTTTTTGTTTTTATTTTGATCAATGGACAACACATTATAAGATGCATATAAATGCCTAGAAACACAATCATCCCGTGTAGAAATTATAGTAAGAGTGTTTAAAATGTTGGACAACAATGCTTGTCATTTTTATGTGAGAGCACCATTTTAAAGGTGACCTTGGTTTTAACAAACATTTTATTTCGTAGTGATATTGATAACTCTCTGTCAGTCAAGTTGGATAGAAGCAACTACATCTTGTGGAAGTCACAAGTGATTCCTACCATAATAACGCATGGGTTAGAAGACATCATGTTTGGAGAAGAAGAAAGACCAAGAAAAAATCTTATAAATAGAGCAAGAACCCAGACTATGCTACGTGGGTTAGAAAAGACCATATTTTGCTTAGCTAGATCAGATCTTCCATGACTAAAGAATTTTTAGGCGCATTGGCTCAATAGAGTACGTCTGAAGAAGTGTGGAGCTCTCTTGAAAGAAATTTTGCAAGCTAGTCTAAAGATTAGATGATGCAACTCAGAAGTATGTTTCAAACATGTAAGAAAGGTAATTTGTCTATTACCGATTACTGTGACAAGTTAAGAAGTATATGGGACAGTTTGGCAGCTGTTGGCCAACTTATAAATGAGCAACAATTGGTGTTATACATGATGAATGGTCTAGGACCTAAATACGATTTAGTCGTGGTGAATATCACTGTAAGAACTGAAAACTTGGGAGTTGAGGAAGTCCAATCTCTTCTACTTTGTCATGAAAGTAGAATAGAAAAAAAATTGGTTGAAAGTGAAAATGTCATGAAATTAAGTGCTAATGTGATGTCAAGTGATTTCAATAAGAAGTTTGGATAAGGAAATCAATCTAGTTCAAACTAGAACTAGTACAGAAATCAAAGTAGTTTTGGTCAAGGTAATAACTTTCAAGGTGTAGAGGCAATTTCAATCAAATAAGAGGAGGTAATTGTGGTAGAGACAATTCAAACAAAATAGTGTCCCAAGTTTATGCAAAACCTAGTCATTTAGCCTCTATGTGTTACTTTAGGTATGAGAGAAGTAATAACTCAGCAAGATTTCAACCTCAGTCTCAACAAATTCATTTAGGCCCTACAACACCTGCTACCTTTATGGCCTCACCTTCAGGTTATGTAGCTCCACCAGATTCATTGTATGATAATGCTTGGTACGCTGACAGTTCAGCTGTCAATCACGTTACTGCAGGCTTAAGCAATCTAAGGTTGTCACATGAGTATACTGGTGTTGAGAGGTTAGTAGTTGGAAATGGTAAGAGTTTGTTTATTTCTATATTGGTTCTAGTCTTTTACCCTCAAAAGCTTACCCTTTAAAACTAAACTCATTGCTTAGAGTACTTAAGATTAAAAAGAACCTAATAAGCATATCCAAACTAACATAAGATAACAATGTAATGGAAACACTGCTCTTGCAAGGGAGACAAAAAGATGGGTTGTATCTGCTGCAATATCCAATAATCAAGCCCTCTACACAAAGATGTTCTCTTCAGTCAAAACCATCAAAGAATGTGTCAAATGTCATTGTTCAGTCCTATTCTAGTAAAGTTTGTAATTCCTTACCTAGTTCTGTTTACATAAAAAGCCCTTTCATTTACAAATCTAAGTGTTGTGATTCTATAAATGATTTATCATCTCATTGTACTTCTTTTGATGTTAGAAATAAAAATTCTCAATGTTCTGTGCTTCCTGTAAAAAACTGTCTTTGTTATAATATTTCTGCCGAGAATATTTCTGAAACTAGTCAAAACACATCACTAAACTTGCCAAACCAGGATATGATAATGTTAATCATAGGTTTCTATATGCTTAAGGAAAATTGGATTTGTAGAGTAAAGTCTGAAAGTATATTTATATACAATGGATAGAGTCATAGCCCCACAACTTGACTGAATCTAAAGTAGTGAAATTCCAGTCACGAGCAGGACTCGAACCTGCACTATCGGAACAATTACATCCAGCTTTTCCCATTATTCAAATCGTGACATGAGTTGCTTTTTACAATAGGCTTTGAAACAATAATAAAGGAGATCTGAGTGCACTATCTAATTAAAAGCAAAACCCTTCTAATACTTTTGATCATAACAAGACTGATATATGGCACAGAAGACTTGCACACCCCTCACCTAAGATTTTGTGCAAAGCCTTACAACCTGTAAACATAAAGTTCCTAAATAGACTACTCATTTCTACAATGCCTATCAAAGAGGTAAAAACCATACTTTATCGTTTCCAAAATTTGATTCTGTAACCAGTAAACCACTAGAACTCATACATGCAGATGTATGGGGACTATCCCCTGTCCAATCCAAAGATGGTTACAGATATTATCTCAGTTTTCTAGATGACTTCAGTAGGTTTTGTTGGTTATTTCCACTTAAACTAAAACCTAAAGCATACCGGACTTTTGTCATTTTAAAAAGCTTGTTGAAAAATAATTTGAGTTGCATATTAAAACAATTGAAACTAATTGGGGTGAGGAGTTTAAACCTCTAGCCGAATTTCTTCAAGAGCAAGGGATTTGTTTTAGGCATCCTTACTCACATGTGCACCAACGAAATGGGAAAATAGAGGGGAAACACATATACATAGTGGAGATAGGGCTAACCTTACTTGCTCAAGCTAATATGCCTCTCAAATTCTGGTAGGAAGCATTCCGGTTTACACTAAAAAAAGACTTCCAACATCTGTTTGGCATCTATCATCTCCTTACCAAGTCTTATATAAAAGGTTTAAACTTCCTAAAAACCTTTGTTTGTGCTTGTTTCCCTCATTTAAGGCCATATAACAGTCAAAAATTTGCTTCTCACTTAGATATGTGTTTATATCTAGGCTACTCTTAAATTCATAAAGGATATAGGTGTTTGCATCATACTGATAGGGAGTATAACACCGGGAATACTATTTTCAACGAAAGTATTTTTCCCTACTCTACAATGTTTACAAAATCTTCACAGAATATTAGCTCATTCTCCTTACCTAACCAAAATTCCTCTATGTATACGTCTTTTACAAAGTATGCAAGTCCTACTCCAAATCAGAATCTGGATACTATAGAAAGATCACCATCTCAAAGCCTTACTTCAATATGAGTTCTCAAAACTGAACAAACTTCACTAGATGAAAATTTACAAGATGATTCTAATAACCTTCAATTATCTTGTGTTCCAAATTTTAATTATAATGAGTTTCTTTCTATTAATGATGCTTTAACCATTGACTTACCATTTTGTCAACCTGATACACCTATTGGCACACAAATCACCAAAACACTCATAATATGAAACTAGATAAAAAATGGAGTGTTTAAACCCAAAGCATTTGGTGTAACAGAACATCCTCTACATGATTCCAACATTCCTTTAGATCTTCCATCTATCAAACAAGCTGTTATCAGTTCCAATTGGGTTAAGAGGTTCTTCCCCCCACTGCAACTAGAGTGTGAAAACTATCATTTTTTTGTGGTTGGATTAGATAAAGGCTTCAAGAGTTGATATCACATCATGTAGATACCGTATTTTGTCTAGACCAATAATTTAAATATACACACTTTGATTATTAGCATATTTCCTAGTCTAAAACTATGTGTAATTTTTGATAAAACAAAAAAAAAAGAAAATTCTAAAATAGATAAATAGCCCAAGGACTAAAAAGGAAAAAAGTGTCCAAGGACTAAACATTTAAAAAAAGGAGCAAAAACATTAAAAGCAAAAAGGTAAACCCTAATTTTATCTATAAATAAGGAGTGAATCTTTCACTTGAGGGAGGTGATTTTGGATAGAGGAGAAGAGGCTTTTGGAGTGAGAAAGAGGAGAGCCTTGTGAGAAAAGGAGAGTGATCTTTTAGAGTGAGTATGTGAGAAATTTGAGAAGTTTTAGAGAAAGAAAGAGAGATTTCATTTCTATTCATATACTATTATTCATCTTCTATCATTCTTTTTGTTAATGTAGTTTAAATTTATTACATATTTACTAATAATATGTTTTGTTCACTATTTTCATCCTCTAACTTTTATACCCATGTAGTGTAAATCTTTGTTTCCTTTTCCATATAAGTGTTTGTTCATTCTTTATCATTTCTCCTACTCTTAATCTTAAATTTTATTTTCATGCATTGATGATTTCTTTACAAGTTTGATAATGAAATGTTTTTGTCATCAACTCAATCAATGAGGATGATGATATAACTTTTGAGGGGTGTAAGATTAACTCAATGTAAATCAACCCTTTAATGGGTTGAAATTGTACATTTGATGCAAAAAATTTCTATGATAATTTCTCATGCATAAAAATGCATAAAATAGAGAGTATAAATTCTATACAAGATTAGGCAAACATTTTAGCTTGGAATTTTTTTTATGTTCTTACAAATCTTGTCTCTTTTAGATTTTGTTTATCATTTATGTACACTTTTTGAACTAATTACATTCCATGTCCATTCCTTAAAAATGAAGAAATAAAAGAAAATGATAATTAGTGAACTAAGTATGTAAAAAATTAAAGGGTATATTTATATCCCAAAAAATATTATATTTTTATTTTAAATTTTGTTCATAATTTTAGTGACACTTGTTTGAACTAAATACCATCTATGATCATTCCTTTGCTATTTGATTAGCAATGAAAGAAAAAAAGAAATAATGGTAATTAGTGAACTATGTAGTCCAAAATAAAACAAATTGTATATCAAAACCCAAAAATATTTATACCTTGAGATTTCTAATATTAATTTATTTATAATATTGTAGTTATATTATATTAAAATAGTTATATTATATTAAAATAGTTATATTATATTAAAATAGAAATAAATATTTAGTGATATTATAAAAAAAATAGAAAATTAAACTAAAAACAAAAAAAAGTAAAAGGAGGGTGATATCACCCTCTGTAGCTGAAACAGAGGGTGACACACTTCGTAACTAAAACAGAGGGTGACACACTGTGTTAAGAAAAAGGGTGATGCACCCTCTGTACACTAATTCCCCTCCTCATTTTGTTTGTTTTGTTTTCCATTATTTTTTTTTCATTTGATCTTAATTTCCTTTTTTTTTTCAAATATATGTTTATTTTAATATTCACCACTCACATCTTTTACATGTTTTTACATATTCATTTTCTACTTTATATATTTTCTTCACTTTGTCATTCTACAATTTACATATGGCTCTAACTTTTTTATCTATTTATTTTTTATATAGTTATTAGTATATTTTTTATTTACATCTTTATTTATGTAGCACTCTCATATTGTTATGTTTATAATGTGATTCTTCTTTCATTCCCTTATCATTAGCGTTAATATTTATATATGTATGGATCACAACCTTAACAATTAAATTTAAATTTGGTTAACTCCATTATTTAGTTTTTTATTTCATTAAAGAAAATCACTATAACATACTTTAGGATTTTTGGGATACCAAATTTCTTGAACTACTGAGGTGAAAAGTTATTTTTGAGATACCGAGAATAACTTCAATAATGTTTTGATTTTAAAAAAATATATAAAGAATAAAAAATAATTTATCAATGATCTTTTCTACCACCCATTAAAGGTAATTTATTTTGTTCATTTTCATGATGCAAAATGTACCAAATAAGACATTCAAAAATAAATTTCATTAATCTTGTTTTAAAATATAATTTGGATAGTATTTGATTAAATTTGGTAACCATTTTAACAATGAGTGTTGTGGGGTGCTAATACCTTCCCCACTTACAAATGACTCCCGAACCAACTTTGAGTTTTCATAAACAAATTTTTTAATAAATACATTTCCAGTTCTTCATTCATTGATGCATACTCTTGCATCTCTCTCATATCTTTATTTTCACCTAATAAACCAACCCATATAAAGAATAATGATTTTGAGAATAAATGCATAAGCAATATCAAATATAGTTTTGATGATCTTATTTTCAGTGAAGAGACAAATAAAAGTGAAAATAGTCTTCTTTCTGGTAAATAAAGACATTGCAAAAATGTGTTATCATTATATGAGGTCATGTTCTTGTTGAATTTACTTTTGATTGAAAATGATAGAGAGACATTCTTTCTGCAATCCTAAACACTTTTATCCATTGTATGCCCAATTGAGCCTAAAAATAATCTTCATTTCATGACACCCAACCAATGATCACTCCCTACACTAGGGAAATTATCATTATCAAACTAAGCGAAATTCCACTGATGAGTAATAAGTTAGATTTTCTAGAAGAGAGGTTGTGTGCTATTGAAGGAACATATGCATACGGTACCATTGATGCCACCCAATTATGTCTAGTATTAGATATAACCATCCCACACAAATTCAAACTTCATGAGTTTGAAAGGTATGATGACAATAAATGCCTGATGAGTCACCTTATTATGTATTGTAGAAAAATGACTACATGCAAGTATGATGATAAGTAGTTGATCCATTTTTTTCTCAAGACAGTTTGATTGGGGGCTACATCTCGCTGGCACATCCAGTTGGATGGTCAACATATTCAGAGATGTAAAGACTAAGCTGATGCTTTTATGAGACAATACAATTACAATATAGACATGGCTTTTAATTATTTTGATCTACAAAGGTTGAAAAAAAAGCATACTGAAAGTTTTAAGGAATATGCTCATAGGTGGAGGGAATTAGCTGCTCAAGTATAACTCGCCTTGTCAAAAAATAGCTGGAATGTTCATCAATACCTTGAGGTCTTCATGATAGAATAATTGGAATAACTCCAAGCGATTTTTCTAATATTATAATCATTATTGAAAGAATAGAATGTGGGATAAAAAGTGATAGAATTCCAAGAGCTATGTCGGAAGCATCCTCTACAGAAAATGGGTTACCGTCAAAATGAAAAGAAGGAGAGATACATACGATCAATTTTGGGTACCCATCACAAGTTGTGAACCGCGGATCATGCCTTTCAAAGTACATTGAATGACCAAATCCACGACATCATGTGTGGAGAATACCTCCTAAGTGCCACACAATTATCATTCCTAACAACTAACATTTTAAAAGAACACAAGATCTTATATGAGACCACCAACTCACTAGCAAAATGTTGGTCGAGTTGACCAGCCTCAAAGGAGAAATAGGAATAACCAACGGTTAATCCAATACGACCAATTCTGATGTCCTATATAAAATTATCACCACAATTAATATAGAATAACCAGTTGATGTCGGTCCTTTACGAGCCTCTCCAACTACCATATCTTAGATGGTACAATCCAACTACTCAATGTGATTATCATGTAGAGGCTATGGGATATTCAACTAAAAATTGCACAATGTTGGAAGCTAGACTTTAGATGTTATCAAAGTCGGTTGGCTAAACTTCAAGAAAGATGATGGCAACTTATACCTAGCCCCAACTCTCCACCAGAGCATGGGAATGCCATGGAAAATTTTATGAAACTTATCTCTTCATATGATAATGGAACAACTTGATGCGGTGAATGTTTTAGTGGTTGCAATATATCGATGTTTTCACATATCATTGTTGTCCTGACTATAAGTTCAATAATTGAGGTATCAGCGAATTACCATTGCTTCTTAGGGACTTTCAAGAGTGACGAGCTAATGTCAAATTCCTCAAAGCTTTACCCAATGTCTGAGAAACTTTTATCATACATCTTCTTATCATGTTTCATCTATTTTTAGAAATCTCCTACTTTCAATTCTAGTTTTTTGTCCTATTTGGTTTCTGCGCATTTCAAAGTTAATAAATGCATTTTCAAATCTTCATTCATCGATGTCATACTATTGCATCTCTCTCATTTCTTTCCTTTCACCCAATAAACCAACCCAGATTAGGAATGATGATTTTGAGAATAAACGAATAAACAGTATCAAATATTGCTTTCATGATCTTATTTTCAGTGAAAAGATAAATAAAAGTGAAAATAGTCTTCTTTCTCATGAATGAAGACATTACAAAAATGTGTTATCCTTATCTGAGGTGATGTTCTTGTTGAATTTACTTCTAATTAAAAATAATGGAGGGGCATTCTTTCTGCAATCCCAAATATTGCAGATCCATTGCAAGTCCAATTGAGCCTAAAAGTAATCTTTATTTCATGACACCCAACCAATGATCACTCTCTACTGGGGCAATTATTATTTTTCTCAATATATATGTCTCAAAAGATGAAAAATTTCCCAAACTGGCGTAAAAGAAAATGACAAAGGGAAAAAAAATCAACAAAAAAATATAGCAAATGCAAAAAAAAGGTCAAAGCCAAGTGAGCCTTGTGATTTTTTTTTAGATTGTCTTCTTACTTTAAGGACATATATATTGTCAAAAATATACTGGGGTAGTCTTTATTTGAAAAAATTCTCAATGGATCATTGGTTTTGACATATTTTTTTCAAGATGAGTTTTGAGCCTTTAATATCCTTTCTTTTGGCAGCTAAAAATTCTAGCCTACATTACAACCTAAATGAAAGTCCTTTCCAGACCAAGAAGATCTATCTACAATAAGAGTATAGTTTTAAATAAGTTAATACCTCAATATATATATATATATATATATCATGAGCAAGACATCATCTCTCAAAAGAAGAAAAAGAAAAAAAAAAGAAAAAAGGAAAAGAAAAATAAGGAAAGGATGATCACTATGAGTGAGAAAATAAGTATGTGAAATGATTTAATTCTCAAAAGAGTCATTCTGAAACTAAAAAAATCTTATTCCACAATTTGTTATCTCATAAGTTCTTTAAATCCTTGTTTATCAGTTTTTTTGTCAATAAAAAGCCTTTAATCACAATATTTACTCTATCATTCTTACTTTCTCCATTTATTTTCTCCAACATCTAGAGGATGTAGATGATATTGAAAATTACTCTTGAAATTACTTAAGAGCATGACTTTTGGCATAAAAAGGAGTTTGGAGGCATGGTGAAAACCTGAAAAGGCATCATGGAAAAAAAGAGTTCAAGGTCATCGTGAAACCTTGAAAGGGCATCATTGGTCAAAGAAAAGAGGAGGGACAAATGTTAACATATCCATATATAAAGAGGGTTTGAAGTTATGTAAAAAGATGCCATGAACGAGAAGGAGAATGTAGCTACAAAATAATATGATACGTACCAAGTAAATTTCGTCGGCAAAAGTTCTCTTTGGTGACGAAATATATGTTTCGTCAATAAAAGTAAAAGTTTTATCAATGACTTGTGCATGTCCCCGCTAAATAAACCCACCAAGTTATTGGCGATGAAAACTTTCATCTAGTTTTGACCTAAGTGATTCGTCAGTAAAAAGTGTAGTAGAATAAATACATTTAGCGGCAAAATCGTATATTCATCGGTAAAAGAAGATATTGGCGACGACACTTAATTTCGTTGGCAAAAGTTTTTCCGGGGAAAAAATGATTTTCACGCCAAAGTGAAAGGGATTTTACCGCTGAAATTTAAATTTCCTCGATAAAAGTCTACTTTTGACCGGCGAATTGAATTATCATCGTGTACTCATTACCGCCCAGCCAACATGTTCGTAGGTAAAAGTTAGACTTTTACCTACGAACGTTTTGCATTGTCGTGATAAGCCAATTCATTTCCTGGTTAAAAGGACGTCGTTTTAACCAGGAACCATTTTCTCTTATTTTTTCATAAATTTTCTCTTACTTCAAATCCCTTTTTGTGTAATCAAACCCCATTCATCAAAGCCCCTCTCTGCGTGAAGCCTTTCTCTATCGTCTTCTCTCCGTCGCAGTCAGTTTGTGAGTCATCTTCACTATTGAAACCCCTCTTTGTGTGACATCAAATTTTCTCCGCTGCTACCTTAAGGTAAGCATCTCTTTCATCTGATATTGTTTGATTCGGTACATGCATGTTAGTGGATTTGAGTCAATGTGCTTCTGGAGTTTGGAGATTGGGCTACTAACTGCTTGGAGAGTTTTTCTTCTTTATTTCTCTCATTTTGATTGATAATTTTGGTGGGTTGATGATGGGTTTTCCTTTCAACATAGGCGTGTTCTTTTCAACTCAAATTGTTGCTGGGTAAAAATTGTTAAGTTTGCTGCTTCTGTCATTTTTCTTCTTTCCTTTACCAAGCGTTTCCATGGCTTATGGAACTTTGTGATATATAGTGCTTGAATTAGAGGAGGGACCATTTTATGGTTAAACAAATAATTACCGTTTTTGACTATTTATGATGGCTATCAATGCTCTCTTTTAGACAATATGTTTTTAAGATTGCTCAAGTGAGTGATATTTTCTCCCCTTTAGAACCTTAAGCAGCATTAAGTGAGAGACATGCATGATCTTAAAGCCATATGCTTTGGTGTTGATGGAAATTGAACTTCGTTCTACTGGGAAATATTTTCTTTATAAAAAATAAATTTAGTTTGTAGTTGTTAATTAATAGATTTATTTCTTTTCCATAGAACGGGTAACATCTTTTGTATAGGAGGTGAAAATTTCTTGGATTCATGTTCTCTAATTTGAGGTTTTGCCAAGTCCATCATGAAAAAAGATTATGTCCATTATGTGGTTTACGAAAATGAGGACGAAATGGTAAAATTGTCTGGTATTACGTATTTATTTATTTCCATCATGTTCGATAGTATGACCAGTTCTTTAATTTTTATTTCCTTAATCTTTTACTAATCTTTTAGTTATGTAGGTTACATATCTATATCTAGATTTGAGTATCTAATGATTGATATGAAATGGTATTAAGTATTTATTTTTTGGTGCATAAGTAGACATTCAATATGTGAGCCACTCTTTTCATTTTTGTTTCACTACATTACTTTTACATTGTATTAAACATGAAGTTTTAACTCATAATAGTGTCTAACCATTTATTTCTCATAATTGTCATCTTATTCAAACCCTTCTTCTATTTCAAGATTTGGGTTGCGTCCAATTGAGTCGAACAAGAAATCTCATTATATTTTTTCTGTATACGTATATTCTATTTTGTTTAAAGAAAGTACGCTACAACTGTTATAATTCATGTTTCAAATTTACAGAAAAGTATGAACATCGACAAGAGTAAGATTAAAAATATGAATATATTGTCTAAGGAGTATCTTGACGGTATCAAATCTTTTATCAATGTGGCTGGTAATCACCTCAATAGAGAAGGGTAAACTCGTTGTCCATGTAGAAATTGCCTTAACACAAAAAAATTGTTCTTACGGGAAGTTGAAATTCATTTGTACACACGTGGAATGTTATGGACCTATCAAACTTGGGTATTCCATGGTGAAGAGATACTCGTTAATCCACATTTCCATCATATACCCAATGTAGGTGTTGAGTTGGAGAGTGATGATGAACAAGGTGACCGCGAGACAGTAGAAATGTTAAACGATATGGGTGATTATTATGGGATGGACTGGACCGAGCAAGAAAATAGAGATGATGAAACTAATCAAACAAACATGAATCAAGAGACAATAAGAATGTTTGATGATTTGTTTAGTGAAGCTGAACAAGAGTTTTATCCTAGTTAGAAGTTGTCATCACTAAATTTTCTTTTCAAGTTGAAGCATATTAAAGTGCTTAGTCTGGAGCAACAAGTCATTTGATTTGTTACTTCAACATTTGAAGGATTCTCTCCTAGCCGACATAAAAACCCCATCATCTTATTATGAATAAAAAAGAAAGTTACAGGATTTAGGGTTGGGAAATGATACATCCGTGCTTGTAAATATGATTTTGTGTTATTTTGGAAAGATCATGAAGAAAAAGATGAATGTCCTGTATGCGGTGAATCAAGGTATAAAATAGATGATGGTAAAGGTAAAAAGATTCCACAAAAGGTATTACGCCACTTTCCTATAATACCTAGATTGTAAAGATTGTTCATGTCGAAGTACACATCGCCAGATATGAGATGGCACAAGGAGAAACGCATTATAGTTGAAGGTGAGTTAAGACATCCCGCTGACTCCGAAGAATGGAAGGAGTCTGATAAACGATATAATTAGTTTGCAAAAGATGCTCGAAATGTAAGATTAGGATTTGTTACAGATGGATTTAATCCATTTGGAAATATGAGCAACTCTTATAGCATGTGGCATGTAATATTAGTACCTTACAACATGCCCCCTTGGAAGTGTATGAAAGAACCATTTTTTATGATGTCATTGCTAATTCCTGGTCCAAAGTCACTCAGCAAAGAAATTGATGTGTAATTCTGATGTTTATTATATTATGCTTCTGATATTGAATTAATGTGTACAAAGTGTTTGTTGAATTTATTTTTATTTTGTTCTGATTAGTTGTTTGGTTAGGGGTTCCTTAATAGTGTGTGAAAAGAAAATTTTACTAACATAAGAGGGGACTTCATATGTTGGAACTTCATAATGCGCCGGTTGAAGAGAGGACCCCGGGACATACTGATGCTGAGATTTGTGAAGAGGTGTTGGGAAGACGGGCTGGGTATACTCGTGGTCTTGGTCGTGGAGGGCCAAAACCTCCACCCTCAAGATGAAATTTTAATGTCGATCAAGCTGACCGTATAAAAGCCATAGAGAGTGAACTAGATGTCACCAAGAGTGAATTAGAGGCCACAAAGATCGAATTAGAGACCACTAAGAACAATTTACAGGCTACTCAGAATAGCTTACCCGCTACAAATAATAAATTAGATATATTCCTACGATCAATAGCTTATGAAAACTAGAATATTTTGATACTTTAACTTATGTTTTGTGATGTAAACTTCAAATATTATCTTTTGTAATGCTTATTTTGATAGTTATATATAATTGATTGAAATTATTTTAGTATTAATGATTTATTTAATTATTTATTTTGAATATCATTAATTATTGATTAAATTATTAGGGCGGAAGTAATATATGGGGAACGACTTCTAATAGTGTTTTTGTAAGATTTTTAGTGACAAAATGACAAATTTTAAGTGTCGTCGATAAATCTTTTAATGACACATAAAATGTCGCTAAATAATTTATTGACAATTTCATTTCGTCAATAAAAGGTATTATCGATGAACTAAATCATCGTTGATAAAACTAATTAGCGACGATTTTACTTTCATCGAACAAACTATTATCGGCGATTCTATAGTCATTGATAAAAGTCATTGCTGATGAACATGCATTCGTTGAAAAAACTAATTAGCGACACTCCAACATCGTCGATAAAAACTTTTTATCGACGAATACTAAAGGTCATCGGTAAAAGGTATTACCGAGGTATTTTTACCGATGACTTTTAGTGACAAAAAAACATCGCCAAAATCGTTTCCCGACGATTGGACTTTTAGCGACATAAATTTCATCGCTAATAATGAAATTTCTTGTAGTGTATCATAAAACAATATCATTCATTATAAAAATTCTCACACACACACACATATATATACACACACACCCCCTCTTAATTACTGTTCAATTTCACGCCTTTTGGTATCAGAGCCAAACCTGGTGGGAATTTTTACTGTTCATTAACTGTTTCTACTTCAATTTCTGCATAATTTATATTGTTTGCCGCCTATTATGGCTGGTTATTGATATAATTATTTACTTATTTGCTTACATGAATAATTACTTATATATAATCTTACTCTCCGCCCAAGTGGCTGGTTATTCTTATAATTGATTATTTTTTTGTATTATTTATTTGCCTAATCTGTAAATTTGTTTATCAGAGGCTGACGTATCAGCTTCTATTTAGTTAGCTTCAGAAACCTAGGTAAGACCTCTTAGATACGTAAATCCTGAAGGTAGAGTTGTTGTAGAGGCACAAGGGAGAAGAGTGAAGCCTAATAAGAGGTTGTAGAAGCTTAGTAAAAAAATATACAATATGAAATTCTCAATAATAAGAATAATTTAGTTAGTTGAGCAATAAGTAGATTATTTAGGAATAATTTTTCTAGTATTAATAGGTTAATGATAACCTCAATACCTGACATAATAAATGATGAACACATTGAATTAGCAGATGATCAAGTGGATCATAGGGTATGGAATATACCTAAAATCTTCAATAAAAATATTTATAAATCAACATGGTCTGTTGCTTCTTTCAAGTCTCAGCATCATGTAAAAATAATTGAAAACATATATGCTCTTGGAAAAGAATATGAAACATGTCAATTACTTTGCTCTGATGCAATAAAGCATCATATTCAAGAAGGATATAATTTCTTTCATTTTTGTTTAGTCCAGATTGGAGTAAAATCACTCACAAGAATAGACCTAAATACCTCTGTCTTATTAGCCTTGCGAGATGCATGATTTACAAATTTTAATGATAGTAATTTATGATTAATTGAATTTTCACTTTGTAATGTTCCAATTCATTTTGATTGTTTTCTTGATTCGTCTGTTAGTTTAGCAGATCCTCATAGTTTAAAATCATTAACTTTAAATATTAAAGTCCTAGAAGGCACCCAACCTCTAGCTTTAATCTTTAGAATTCATTATGAAGTAACCAAAACAAATATGAACTTCCAAGCCATCAATAGAAGTCTAAAGAATCAAACCCTATTGATACAATCTAGTCAAAGTAATGTAAATATTAGAATTCCTAAAACAATTAGGTGGTCTGATATTAATTTACCAACAAATTAACTTTTAATAATGAAAGTCAACCTACCCAAATTCAAAGACCAATTGAAGATGTAGACTATATCCAGCAGTACATGGATGGTACTGTAAAAATTAACTTTCAAACATCTTCTAGCCTACAAATTAATGAATATAACCAGTCTAGTATCCCTAGGAATTATTTTTCTTGATCATCCATTAGTAATGATCAAAGTTTTAGGATTCAACATTTAGAACAAGAATTAAAGAAATTATAAATTTAAAATTTAAAACTTAAAGGCATAGCCACAAGTTCTCAAGTTACTCAGTCAGTCTTTGATAATAAGTCTGATCAATCTGATGAAACTGAAACACCCACTGAATCAGATTTTCAAGGAAGCCTTCATTCTGGCAATCTTCAACTCTAAGTTCTAAATATAGGAACCTTGAGTCAAGAATATAAATCAGATTGGGAAGGTCTAACCCAACACAATAATGACCCAGACAATCTAGATAGACGTAATAGATTCAGAGATTCATATGATATAGATCAAAGAAAAGTCATACTTGTTGAATGGAAGGTATTCATGCAAGAATTTAAAATTGATATATTTTTCCTGAATTATGTTGAAGATATTTACAAAAGAAATATTAAAGTAATTTCAACGTATAAATGAGTTAAGGAAGACTCTACTATAGTATCTATTAGTCATCCTCTTCCTGAGAAAATCATGATTAATCACAAAAATTTCTTAATCACTGCTTCTCCTTTCAAAATTGCAAAGGAAGAAGAACCAAACAAAATAGTAGTTGATCACTCAACTATACTAACCATAGTCTAATTACAGTAGGTAAACAGTTAGACAAAATTGAAACAAAGGTTGATGTTCTCAATGAACCTAGGCCTAGTGAAACCCTGAAAGAAAAATCTTTAATAAATTTTTCAGATAAAATCACTTTTAAATTTATTCCAATTAATAAAAAAATTGATAAAATGATTCAGGAATTAAAGAATAAATCTGAGTCATCTTCTTCTGCTAAAGGTTGTTAACCAAGACAGTAGTTCAGATTCTACGTCTGAAAAAATTGATGAAATATTTCAAGAATTGAAAGTAATTAACAAGGACGATAATACTGATTCAGATAATCATAGGTCAGAATCAACTTACAAATTATCTACAATAGATGAATTTTCAAATATTAACCATATTGAAAAAATATTTAAGAATCTGAAAATTAATAAATTAGAAAAAAATGGCATAAGAAGCCCATGCCTCCTGATATTCAGATTGCTGAATCCTCTCTTATTAATCAATTTTCTGTTTCTGCAGAAAAATTATATGAATGAAATATTGATGGTCTTTCTGAACAAGAAGTCCTCAATAGATTACAACACATGGCAATGGTAGCTAATAGCTACATTACTTCTCACAATTTATTTCATGAAGAAGTAATAAATCTTCTAGTCACAGGATTCACATGAGTGCTTCATTCCTGGTGGTAAAAACATCTCACACAAGAATCCAAAATTGCCATTCTTTCAGCAGTTAAGATTGATGCTGAAGGAAACCCAATTATTAGAGAAAATTAGGAAACAATACCTGATGGTATAAATACGCTCCTTTACACAATAATTGAACACTTCATTGGTACGTCAAGTAATAATACTTCGTGTATACATGATCAATTAAAAAATCTTAGGTGTCCAACATTAAGTGATTTTAATTGGTATAAGAATATATTCTTATCTAGAGTAATATTAAGAGATGATAGTAATTAACCATTTTGAAAAAAAAATTTATTAATGGATTACTCGATCTCTTTGCCCATAAGATAAGGATAGTCCTTAGTAATGACGTAGGAAATATAGACTGCGATAGTCTAACCTATGGAACAATAATTACTATAATACAAAAAGAAGGATTATAAATATGTGCTTATATGAAAATCAACAAACAAATTAAAAAAGAAAGCAAAGCTGCTAAATATGAGTTAAGTAATTTCTGTGAGCAATACGGTTTACCCTCTATTGCCTCTTCTTAGAAGAATAGAAAAAATTCTCATTTAAACCCTAGAAGGTCTCATAAGACCTATAGGAAAAACTACCACAAACATAAGAATAAAAATTTTGATCAAAACTTTTCTAAAAATAAAAACTTCTCTAGGAGTAAAAATTATTTCAGAAAAATGTTTAATAAAAAATTTGATAAAACTAATATTACGTGTTTTAAATGTGGTCAGAAATGCCACCTTTCGAATACTTGTCAGGTCAAAAATAAAATTAATCAATTAAAAATTTCTGAAGAAGATAAACAAGAATTGTTTAGAATCTTAGAAACAATAAATTATTATGACAGTAATAGTGAAGATTTAGGAGAATATGAAACCCCTGAATCATCTGAAACTGAATCCTCAAATTCTGACAGTGATTCTCCTAACATCACAATGTGGTGTAGGGATAATTGTTGTAAAAAAATCAATGTCCTAAATAAAAATAAAGAACAAGAAACCCTCTTGTTAGATTTAATTTGCAAAATTAAAAATCTTGAATTAAAATAAGAATAACTTGAAAGATTTAAAAAGATAATTCTAAAGAAAAAAATAGTAAGTCTAATAATAATAATACTGCAAGTCTTTCACAGACCCTTGAAAAACTCAATGAGATAAAAGGGAAAGAAAAGGAAATTACCTTACAGGAACTTCAAAAAGAAGTTAAAAATATTAAGATTGAGATAAAAGATTTGAAAAATTCAAACAATGAAATAAAAGAAGAATTAAATCTTTTAAAAATAGAAAATCTAATTAACAAACAAGAATTGTATGAACCTAGTAAATTACTAATTTCTGATAATGAGATTGAAGAACCCATAAACTGTCAAGATAATGATGAACATTTCATCCAAATCCTCAATCACATAAAAAAAATGGCACATAATGGTTAGAATAATCATACAAGATTTTGATTTCACAACAATGGCTCTTGTAGATTCAGGAGCAGACTTGAATTATATGCAAGAAGGACTAGTTCTAACCAGGTACTTTAAGAAGACAAAAGAATCTTTATTTTCTGTCAATGGTACCCGAATGCATATTAATTATGAAATCCCCAAAGTTCATATTTTCTAAGATAATGTATGTTTTAAAACATCATTTGTCTTAGTAAAAAATATGACGGATAAAATAATTTTGGATTTACCATTCATCTCTTTGTTGTATCATTTCACAACAGAGTATGATGAGATAATTACTTATCCCACAGATGAATCTGGTAAATTCAAATTCCTTTCTTTTCCTCACAATGAGAATTTAAAAAATTTAAAACAAAATTTTGTTTTCAAATCCATAAATACAATCTTCTACAAAAAGAAATTATTGGGATTTTTACAAAAAAAAAATAAAATTGGAAAAAATTAAAATCTTTAAACAAAAAATTCATTATCTAAAGATTAATTATAAGCCTCTTAAGAATATTATAGGATGGATAAAAAATTCAAAACCAAACAAAAGAAACTTAATTAACAGACTTAGAAATACTGATATATCCTCTAAATTTAACATAGAAACTAGATGTTGGCAAAGCCAGACAAATAAGATTGAGAAGATTATATTTGATCATTACAAATTTGCTCCAAGAAAAATTCAGAATATAATAAGTAAATACTTTAATCAAATTATTGATTTTCTGATTGTCTGTATTCTTATTAAACAATACTAGTTAAGTTTCTTGATTGTTTACAATTATGAATATGTTAAACAATATTGGAACTATTCTAAATTATCTGCCTGGAGAGTAAAAACCAAACTATCTCAGAATAGATTTCCAGGACCTAGAGTTTATTATTTCATTAATCAAATCATAAAATTTGTTTTAATTCAAAAATGTCTTTTAAAAATTAACTGCAAGTCTTTAGAATATATTTTGAATGAAAAAATATTACTCCCAAACAAATTCTTGCTAGGTAGCAACCTATTCTCAGTATTTTTAACCTCAATATCCAATTTATTAATCCAATTCTTAACCTTCTTTCTTATAAATTTATGCAGAGAATCATTCCAAGATTCAACAATGGAGGAACTTGAGAATTTTGATCAACTAGAATATGGAAAGGTAGAACCCAGAATACTCAATAAAAATTCTTTTAAAATAAAAAAACTTAATGGTAGAACAACCGCCTTTTGTTCAAAATCCCCACTTATTAATTATGGTCATAATGGATTTGAATATCCAAGAAATGACTGGATTAATGAATTGGATAAACTTTTAGAAGATGTTGGATTGAAGGATAACTTCAATGCAGTATTAATTCAGTGGTATGAAAAATGTGGAAAAATAGGTTTTCATAAAGATAATGAAATCTGTTATGATAACAGTAAAATTTTAACCATAAACCGTTTGGGCCAAACAATATTTAAAATTGAATTTCCAAATAAAATAATAGAAGAATTTCTGATTCCAGAATGAACGTTCTTCATCATGCCTGACGGATTTCAAAAGAGTCATAGACATGCAGTAGAATCTTCAACTGAAAGAATCAGCATTATTTTCAGAAATCATGTGAGAATGATGAATGATTTAATAATAGAAGAATTTTTGACTCAACAATTGACCCTTAAGGCCCAAATCAAAGAGAAGTCTTCTACTCCTAACCAAGCCCAATCAACAACACTTGGGTCCAATAGACTCAATCACTAATCAACCAACTAATTTGACCCATTCCCAATATTTTTCGATGCCTAATTAATTTCAAAATACAAGAAATCATCATTTGATGTTCAAAAAATGGTCAGTAAAAATCTCTTTCATATTGAGACACTATTTGCTCATTTGAAAGATCCTACCCAAATTGCCGAAACCCATTCCATCCCTAAATTCCACTATATCCCTGGACATAATAACAAAACCTTTAGTTTCTACAGAGACATAGTCTTAGAAACAGAATCCATAAAAATTAGCCCGATCAGAAATTTTGAAGAAAGAATCTTTTACCATTCTTTCTCTATCCTCAGAATCGTAACTATGAAGGATTGGAGAATCCATCCTTCAAGTTTCAAAATAAATTTAAATAAAAAATAATATAATTATTTTGACTATATTGATGCATGACACAAGATTTTCTTGCATCAAAATAATGATTTCTCTCACTTTTGGTTTTTAAATTTGAATAACAATTTCAAAATTGATTTTCCAAGCTGGTTCTTAAAATGGTGGTCCATTCATGATTTTACCTTAGAACTTTTTTCCAATAGATTTACAACAATGTTTCAATTTATTTTTAAAAGTTTACAAGCCCTCACTAATTGAGACTTTATTTCCTCAAATATTTTATTTTTCAATAAAATACAAAATACCTTGGATTTTGAAATGTCAATATTCGATTGAAAGAGGACTATTCACCAGAGAATATTATGTTAAATGATGAGATAAGTTTTTAATCTTACACCTTAATACAATTTTTGTAATTACTGTTTATTAATACAGTTTTTACTGTTTATCTTCTTGTCTCTTAATATCCCATCTTAATTACTGTTCAATTCCGCGCTTTTTGGTATCAGAGTCAAATCTGGTAGGGATTTTTACTGTTCATTAATTGTTTCTACTTCAATTTCTGCATAATTTATACTGTTTGTCGCCTATATATATATATATCATCAGAAATTTACTATTATCCATCTTCATATCAACAATATCCATCATAATTGTCATAACAACTATGATACATATATATATACTATCACTATATAATAATATAGTATGAGTACATAGTTGTAATAAACGTTGTTACATGATGTTTATAGTAATATACTATGAGTACATAAATATATACTATCAGTATGTAAATATAAATACCATCTATAATTATATGCCTATAGTATATAGTTATGTACTATATGGCATTAATTACGAAAATCTGTAGAAAATGAAAATTTATACCCTTATCACTATCTATAATAGAAAATTACAGAAAACGTAAATGGAACTTAAAATTCCTAAAATCTAATATACTTGATTTTGATTATTGATCAATTCTGAAAGAATCTGCTATAGAAAATTATTCATAAATTACAACTAAAATACAATTGCAAAATCATCACGATATTGCCGCGTAGAACACCAAATCAACAAAAAAAATCTGCTATTTTATTACAGATATGAAGAAATAAACGAATTGAAGAAGAAGATCAAAATCTATAGAATCGAGAAGCCTAAATTTTGAGGTTCTATTGAATTTGGCAAATGAGTTTTAAGAAACCTGCGAGAAAAAGAAAGACAAAAGAGAAACCTAAAATAATATTAGGAGCATATAAGTAAAATAATAGAGAATCTTAATTAATTAAATTACATTTTCTCAAAATCGATCATTTTTGGTAAAATAATAAAATAAGAGATAAAAGTAAAACTTAAATTAGTTTATATACCTAATTTCCCTTTATATTTTTATTAGACTCAAATTTCTAGCAAGCCGATCTGTCGAGCCATCAAAAGTAATAGTTTCATTTACAGGTGAAAATAAAAAGATAGAGTAGAATAAAATTGGCCCAGCAAAATATAAAGTCTAAAATATTTATTTTAGCACTTGATTTGTTTTTTAAAATTAATTTAATCCTTAAACTTTTACTAATTTCCAACGATTTCCAACGAGTCTTCATTATTTATTCCCTAAGTGAAACTTATAAAAAAGAGATGACATCTAAAATATAGAATTGACACAATACTAATTAAATATGCAAGTGTTAATTTCTAACTCATATTACATCATTTTCGTAATGTTTTATTTACGCAATAGATAATAAAGAATTGAGAGCGAAATCATGTGAAAAGACAAATGACCAACTTAAAAAATTGCGGAACAAAATGAGTTAAATTGTGTTAAAAGTCTTTATTTTTTTCTTTAACTTATAGTTCTATCTTTTTATTATTATTTTCTTTAATTTTTTAGTCCTATCCGTGTATGTTGTTGTCCTTCAATTCTAGAAATATTGTAGTCTTCTTCGATAGATCCAGAATTATAGCAGTTTCTTCCATAAATCTAGATTTGTGATTGTGTTCCCAAAACTTTGTGAAATTTTTGTGTTTCTTCAATATCTTGTTTGGTTTGCTCTGGATCTACAACTTTTAACTATGTGCCAGATTTTACAACGTATCAATAGACATAAGACTCTTAAATCATTTCATTCAGATAAGTTTTTGGTAGAGGTTATATTTGTTGGAAAATCTTAACGCAGGCTTACATTATTCGTAGGCTATCAGACAAAAAGACAAAAGGAGCAGACCATGTTGACCCTTCGCTATTTCAAGATTCAAACCAAGGCCTACGGTTTATGACAGAGCTTGGAAATTTCGTTTACATGAAACAACAGAGAGGTTTCCCTCTTTTGACACTTTCTTAACAATGGTCACCATTTTGCAACAAACAAGCACCTTCCTAAAATTGACCACTTTATTGACTTCTAATTCCCCTTCCATTATATATATAAACCAGGCCACCCCTCCTCATTTCATCTCAACATAATTTCATTCTTTTGAACACGTTTCCCCTGTTTTTTGTCAGCCTTAACTTGTTGCTTTACAATGGAGGAAATTGAATTAGGCACAAACACGCGGTCTTTCTCTTTGCTCGTTTTAGTCGATTTCTTGTTGCTTCATGCAATCTCAAACTGGGTAATTAGCATAAACAAGTTGATTTCAAGATTTTGGTTTTCCATTGAATCCCAGCCTAGTTATGGCAACCCAAACTGTTTGGTTCGGAGGAGTTTGACCAGACAGAAAGATTGCTCGAGTGAGAAGAAAGATGATGGGGGTTTATGCAAAGGAGATGTGGAAATTTTGATGGAAAATCTTGGAATGTTTTCCAGGCACGAAAAGGGTGAGGAATTTGAGGGATCCTTTGGTTGTAATGAGATTTTGACGATGTTTGATGAGAAGGAACCGAGTTTGGAGGAAGTAAAAGAAGCTTTTGATTTGTTTGATGTGAATAGAGATGGGTTCATTGATGCGAAAGAGCTTCAAAGGATTTTATGTTTACTTGGAAATCCGGAAGGAGCAGAGTTGGAAAGTTGCCGGAAAATGATCAAGAACTTCGATGAGAACCAAGATGATAGGATCGATTTTGATGAATTTGTTAAATTAATGGAGACTGCTTTTTGATCATTCTTTTATTATAATAGAATTGTAAAAAATAGTGTTTTATTTATATCTAAAATACTTTTGACTGCGGAAAGTTTTTATTATACTTATGTGACGTAATTAATTCATGTCATCGGTTAAAGGTAAATAATGATATTCAATGAATAATTATATTTTAAAAACTAATTAGAGATCATGACACAAGGTGATTAGATCACTAGTTGGGGTGGAGACTCATACTCACTTGATCAAGATCCGTGACACAAGCATAATTCTAGTTTTGAATAAGTTACTTTTTTTTAATAAAAAATTTATTTCCTTGCAACCAAAGAAAAACAAACATATACAGGCGAAGTATACAAATAGCATAAAAGTGTAAATATCTCGAAAAGCAACAATTCAACATCTCGACTCAATCAAGTTGAAACATTAAATTCAAGCAGCCGAGCTTGTGAAAGCCAGCAAGGACTACAGCTAAAATTCAGCTAACAAACAACATAAAACAACAAACACGATAAGAAAGACGACATGATGGCCCCTGAAAGGAGCAACCTATAAAAAAACATATCTTGCCCCTGTTGCTTGTCTGAGAAGAACGTCTTGTTGGAGGAGCTGAACGGGAACTGCCACCAGGAGAAGCCTCCACACGGTGGAAACAAGAGCTTGGGACGGCGCAATCCCAAACATGCGCTAAGACCACGACTGCCCACTGGGCGAAGTATTACAAAGAACTCAGCACAAGCATAGCGGTAAGCTTTTACCGCTACAAGAGAAAAACGCTACGATAGCGGTAAAAAAACGTTATCGTAGCATTTTCTAAAATGCGATATTAGTCAGTGTTATTAAAAATCAGAATCTACGATAGTATTTTTTAAATGCTATGGTAACCCTACCATAGTATTTTTTAAACGCTATGGTATCCCTACCATTGCGGTTTTTAAACGCTATGATATCCCTATCATAACATTTTTTAAGTGCTATGATAATCCTATTACAACATTTTTAAATGTTGTGATAATTTTTTTATAGCATTTTTAAAGCCATGGTATATCTTTCATTGCATTTTTCAAAGCTGTAAAAGAACTTTGATAACATTCTTTTGATGCTATAAATGATGTGAATAACTAACTCAGCGAATATACTTATTCTTGCAATTGTACAAACTTAAAAATAATAATTTGTTGACAAAATATCACAAAATAACATAATCACATAACATTTTGTTTAATTACTCAAAACTGTTATAGACTATTGTCCGTTAGAAATCATAGTTCCAAATGACAAATACATATTAAATTTTGACATAGAACAAGTGAAAGTAATATATCTTAAGAAAAATATTAAAATCTAGTTACGAAACTTAAGAAACTGATGTCGTTTGCTGTAGAAGAAGCCACAACACAAATACTCCAAGGTGCAACGTTTTGTAGCGAAGAAGAATTAGGGCCATCATTACCAGCTGAAAAAACAATAGTAACTCCAAGTTGCATTTCATGAAATGAACCAATTTGAGTAGCTGATCCATAAGAAGGATTAGGACCATCATTCTCAGCATACAATTTATTTTCTTTATTAATTCTTATAAAACTAATATATTTCATAGGTAATATAAGAATAATTAAAAAAGAAGAGATTAAGGACTTTAACTTATAATTAGCTTAGTTAGTTATATTATTGGCCAAGGTAGCTTCCTGAGTTGCATTAATTCTTGCTGAAAACCCTTAAAATCTATGCTTGTAGCTATATAACATGGTTTGCTTAGCATCTTCTTTGCTGAAAATTTGAAATTTACATTCAAAACAATCCATAAATATAGTGTATATTTAGCCAAACAAAAAACTAATTAAATATAAAGGAAATATTGGAGTGAACCAACATATGAAAAACATATGTTTTAGATTATAAATTAATGCAGAAAATCAGAAACAAAAAAAAGCTTAATGAAACAACATATTTGTTTCTAGTTTTGAATTTGATATTTATAAACACAAATTTTTAGATTATATTATATTAATATTCATTTATCACCATAGATATAAGAGCTAAAAGATTATACGTGTTGCTTAAGAAACTCTCTACCTCCATCGCAACAGGGAAATCGTCGACAAAATTAGATGGAAAAAATAGATCAGTTTGCTTCTTTGTGAACAATGTCTTTTCTGCAAAAATAGCAGTTTGAGGAGAACTGAAAATTATGTTGACATCACAACAGTCAACTAACTATTTTCTCACTTCATAGGCTCTCTACAATGATTTATCCTACAACAAGTTCATGGTAATAATAACAACTCTCTAAGAAAGAAAGTGGATTATGGCATCCCAAATGTGACAATATTACACTAGTCAAACCTCTCCAGCTTCATGTGATTTACTATGTGGGATATAATTCAACATAGCCATATTCTCCAAGAATTTTGTGAATTTCTTATAACCATTTGAAATATGTAATACTGCTGAAGACAATTCTGGGTAAATAAAATATCACCCACAAGTAATTACATAATAGTTAATGACCACAAAATCCATAACTAATTATACATTGAAGCACTAGCATAACCATGGAGGTATAAATATTTCTACTTAAGAACTACCATCCTAAGAAGCAACTTCAAATTGAAGTTCTCTTAATTCATATCTTAAAAATAAAAGAACTGCCAATATGCTGATTAGTTAATCATATATAAAAGAAACGCAACAAATTGGCGCTTAGGCAGGATGAATTACTATACCAGTGAATATATATTACATTAGCTATCAAAACTCTTTAAAAAAACATTAGTATGATGAAAAGAATTCCAAATCAAAGCCAGTTAATGACTAGAAAATAGGAAATTAGTAAATTTCAAGCAATATTGTTTAAGCAACCATTCTAGAGGCATATAAGATATATTAAAAATTAAAATATTGAGAAGCAAAAGTAAATCAATTAACCTGGTTGGGCACCAAGCTTAATGAAACTTTGTGTACTTTGTGCTTCAATCATTTAATTGGAATAAGTGCAATAAATCTAGCATTTTCACTGAAACTGGATAAATAAATGAAAAGATTATGAAACTCAAGTCCAAGGATTCTTTTTCATGTTTTTGTCTTTTGGTGTGTGTGTGTGTGTGTGTGTGTGTGTGAGAGAGAGAGAGAGAGAGAGTAGAGACTGCTATAGAAGTTACGTCTTAAGATTTGTTTCGAGTGCTCTCGACAAGTCATTTACGATACAAGGATTTCATTCTCCGAAAGACAATCATTGGCTTTTCAGTACTTTCACTTTGTGTAGCACCACTGCCTATATCAAAATCAAAGATTTTATACAAAAATGCATCCTCTTTGTACAAAATATTTATCATTAATATATTCTTCTTGTTTCTTATGGTAAAAAAATGAATAACAATGGCAACAAAGAATTTGTAAACATTCAAAAGATAACGTCAATCGTGTTAATTGTGAAAACATTAAATTGCTTTCAAATACTAATAAACTGGAGTGCCAGTAAACTATCAAAAGAAAAAGGAGTGCGAGCATAGCACATGTCCTAGTCCTTGCATAACAGATTACCAGAATTGTTGCTGAGAAAGGAGCTGCTGCTAGTGAGGTAATTGCATCAGTTTTTGTCTTTGCTGTATTAGTTGTTGTTGGTGATGATGCTGTTATTGTGTTTGTTGCTAGGGAGAAGGTGTATTCATAAGATTTGTGCTAGACCTCGAGGAGTTGGCATATGGCAATGGAAATTTTGTGGTATTGTCAAAGTAAGTGACAGTTGTAGCATTTATAACATTGATAAAAAGAATTATGAGACCTAGAAAACTAATATCTTAGAAAATATATCTAAATACAAGACATCAACATCAGTGCTTCGACTGATTTTAATCAAATATTATAACATTGATCAGGATACTAACTGAAACTTTGTCTAATAAAAAATTACTATCCATTAATGCCAAACCCTTTACATGAAAAAGTGTATAGAAAAAGAAGCATGAAATGAAACATCAAAAAAGAAAAGCAAAACAAAAATTCAAGTCACCAATAATGAAGATATAACACATAAATACCAAAATGAAATAGATTATAAGCATGGATCGGTTATAAACAAAGACCCCTCCCTAAAAAAGAAGGAAAAAATTAGCATAAAAAACTGTAAGCTGCTAGTAGGCGTGATCTCCTAATCATCTTTAAAAAAAATACCAATGAACAATTGTTTCAATTGATTTATCTGTAAAACACAACATCGTAAGTTCCAACAAAATAGAACCAAACTTGTCAGTACTACAAGCAAAAAGACACTTACCAAATGAATAATATCGATCCTCACATCACCAGCTTCTACACCTTCGATGGTTAGTAGCAAGCAATACATCTTCAGGAACATCACTAGGACTTTTGTTGTTCACAATTTCATGCATGTTTGAGTATTAAATATATACATTTTTACCATGGATATGTGCAGGCTCTGATGAAGAAGTACAATATGAAACCATTGAAATGGCCTGATTTAGGTCTACTTGTAAAAGAATATCAGAATTTAGTTACTCTGTCATCTTTTTTATGACAGACTAAGTAAACGACTTAAAAGTTAGTTACCTACAAAAACTACCAATGCTTGAGAAAATCCAAGAACATTAACAACTTTCATTTCACCAACCTGACATGCATTGTATTAATTCCTAGAAGAGACAATTATTGGTCTTCTCTTGGTACTTCTTTAGCTTATCATTCCCCCTCAAGATCAAGGGGGATAAGAACAACTTGAGCTTGCCTTTAAGGTATTTAAACCGTGCAATTGATAGAGGCTTGGTAAGTAAGTTAGCAAGTTGATCTATAAAGGAACAAACCTGACAGTTAAAGATCCTTACAATCTTTGTCACAAAAAATTGCACATCAAGATCTATGTGTTTTGTTCCAGCATGTAACACATGATTAGAGGCTAAAAGCTAAGGCACTTACACTACAGGAAAAAACATTTTTCCTGGCATTTTTTTACCCATATCCCGACACATAAAAACTGTCAGTTATCTCGCCACCAGAAAAGAGCTATTCCGATGATCACTTACCGATCGGAGTACCATTTCCGGCTGTTACAAACCGCTAGAAAAGACCAATGGAAGAATCTATCCTCGCGGTTTGAAACCGCTAGCAAAGTAAATTCAAACATTTTCCGGTGGCTACAAATCGCCATAAACCACTATCCTCAATCTTTCCTGGCGGTTGTAAACTGCCAGAAACCACTATCCTCAATCTTTCCCTATAGTTGTAAACCACCAAAAAAGACCCAGGTCATCTTACCTGGCGATTTTTAACCACCGGGAAAGACTAAATGTTTTCTTTACTAACGGTTAAAACCACAGTAATGATTATTTTCCAGTCTCTACCCTGGTGGTTGAAAACCGCCGGTATAGAGTCATTTCTAGCATGCTACAGCTATTTTGGTGCATATGCTGGAAATTTACATGCAAACACTGTTGGGGGTAATGCGCCCAAAACATGTGTATTGATATTTTAATATGAAATTTAATGGAATTACATTTTCTTATAATTGTTCTTTTTAATTATTGTTGAATAATATATATAAATATAAAAAAATTTCACACTCATTAATGAGAAAATGATATTGTATTAGTACGAGAGTATTACAATTATAGATAATGAATAAAATTATTAGTAAAATATTAAAATATAGAATTTTTAATGAATGGTTGCTAGTACGGTTCACTAAGCATAATGAATGCATGTGATCTAGATCCGGCTCATTGACGTGGATAGACATTTAAGTGAATGCACTTTATATAATAAGATCATGTGTGACATGACCGATGTGAGTTAATATGTTTATTAACTTACCGTTTATCATAAAGATTTAATACACATAAATCTGATGATCATATGTAGATCAGTCTGAATCCTGAGTAGTCATGAACTCCTATACATGTCTATGGGATCTTTTGATTCACTCGTTAAGGTTTGTTTGTAAAACAGGCCAGTGACTTTTATTTTGAAGATCCAGTGATGTGGATGGCTGGGAATATGATCTTACAAGATTTGAAATCCAAGCTTTTCTAATAGATGGTATGTTGGTTCCCTTAAGTGTTGATTCTGTAACTGCATGGTTATTGAGCTATACGAGAATACTCTGTAAATACATTCTATCATCTCTAAGAGTGCAATTCCATATTTATAGTTGAGTAATAATGAAATTAATAAATAAGATTATTTCGTTAAAGAGTTTAATTAATAATCTTGTTTCTTGAAGCTTAAGATCATCGGTCCATGGTCCCCAAGTCACCTTTGTACCACAAAATATAAGGTGTGAATATTTTAGGACATGAGAAAATGACTAACTTGTAAAAGGAATTATATTTCTTGGGCAAGTACATAATTATGAGATAGTTATGTGTGATTAATTAACCAAGAATTAATGAATTAAATTATTTATATTAATTGTTGATAATTATATATAAATAATTATATCGATTAATTTTCTAATTATCGGTAAGTGAGTCAGTATATCTAATTTGTGACATTAAATAATGTTAAAAAATTGTTATTAGATAATAATTCAAAATTTGAATCAACTAGATCTGTTATTTGTGAAATAACATATAAGCTAGTTGATAGGGATAATCAGATAAGTTAATTTTGAATTAACTGATATGTGGATATTTATCTGATTAAAATAAATATTTAATTCACAGTAATTGCTATGTGTCAATCACTGATTGGAAATTGAAGATTGACATGAACTACTGTAGTGCCATATGATACTACAATAGTGTGCGTGCAGTATTGTAGTGCCACACGACACTACAGTAGTGCCACACAACACTACAGTAGTGCCATGGTACATAGTGCCGTGAGGAACTGTGTTAGTTCACAGCAACAATAGTTGTGCACCAAATTATAGTGGGTCCCACTGTAATGGTAATTTGATGATTAAATGTTATTTTATGTATATCACTAAAAATCTGATGAGCTTAGAAAATATATATAGATATTATTCTAATTGCCTCAGAGTTGGTTGAGAGTTAAGAATACATTTGCTATGAGGGTGAGCTTTCTCTATGATTAAAAGTTAATAAAAATATCTGCAAGACTATTCATCATATTCTCTTAGAGGAATGTCATATTAAATTAATCATTCTCAGTACATCTCTAGATCTTATATGTTGAGTACATCTACAGACAGAAAAAATGTCTTTGAATTATTCTACATGTCCACACACGTCCTAGTGCGTTTGAGAATTTGTTTAGAAGATCTTGGTGTGGATCTCAAAGTCCGTTGTTCGTAGGAACGCATGATCGTTGGTTTGTGAGGACACTTGATATAGACTACAAGAGGTATATGATTCTTATCCATGCATGTCTTAGATTTAATATATAAATATATAATGGATCATGATTGAAAAAAGTTTTTCAATCAAAGTTTTTATTTTGAAAACCGTTGCGTTGCGTTTATTTTCTTTTATTTAAAAATATTCATTTTAATAAATTTTTGAAACCCCACGCTTTCGCCGCGCGAGCGCCGCGTTTTCAATAAAAATAATTTTTGATAACTTTACACACATCCTGAACATTCACAATAACACTAACATGATTCTCAATTAATAGAATGTCTATTTTTCATCCATCTTCTATTACACTTTGACAATCAAAATAAAAAAGGTAAATAAGTTAATTGAGTAATACAAATGTTATATCTAATATACCATTACAAGTTTGATAAACAAAAAACTGAGCTTTGAAACGAATAGAAAAAACAACCCATATCATACCTCTTCAAATTCCTGACAATAAAAATATATGAACCTATTTAAGGCGTGAATCATAAATAAATCAAACTTGAGAAAAAGCAAGTATTTCATTTTACCTAGTTCTTCTGATATCCTTCAATCAGAGTTGTTCTCTCGATGTATGACTTTCAGCTCATTAACTTCATCAAACACCAATGTTAATTGAGATGCCAGCATTGACCAGGTAGACTCCAATTCAATGATTTTTTTTACTGTAAATGCGTGTTTTCTTGAGCAAGCTGAAAGCTAGAGGAAGCACCACCATAACGTGCACTTGAGGAGGGCAAAAATAACCTCGATGGGGTAGGTCCTAATCCAAGCCCTCGCATACATCCATGATGTTCCTTTCCCAAGACTTGTGATAAACATCGTTTGTCAATATAACGTCTTCAGAAGGATTAGGAAGTTTCGCGATGCGATCCTGTATAGATTTCTGTAATGCAAAACATAAATATCAATAATTAGTATTATACTTAATGTAATAAGGAAATATAATGGAATAAGGAACTTTAATGTATTAAGGAATTTTAATTAATTAAATAACAATCATCGGGAACTTTAATGTAATAAAGAACTTTAATTAATATAAACAATAATCATAATTTTTTTAAGTAATAATCATTTCCAGTCACAACTTCAGATTCTAGATTAATAAAAGTTCTGTCTTTATGCTTACGAGTGATTACAAATAACTCTGCAAGCGACTAGGTCTTTTCCCAGTCCCTTTTTCCTATACTAAAATAATGAATACATTTTTAATTTGTAAATTAATCAAACTTTATTAAATATAAATAATCATTAATTACCATTTGATGAGATATTTGCACTATACTTGTCTTACCCAACGTATGTAACATTTTTCGTTGATTTTGATTCCCCTTATTGGTGGTACTACGTTTCTATCATTTAGAAAAAGACAAATGTCATAATTCAATTCATATTTAACATAAAATTTATTATCTAATGAATAATGATATAACCATTACCATTCATTCTTGAGAGTAGCAAAAGTGGACAAGAGTGGTCCATGAATCCCTATGCATTCGAGGGGGCTTATGTCGTAGACATTCTTTTATGCTGGCATATTTTGACTCATATTCTCTCCTAAGCTCATTTGTTTTTCTTCTCTCTATTTCTTGTTGAGCATATCCATCGTAGTCTTGTAGGAAATATCACAAACTTCATATTTAGACTACCACATTTACTTTAAAAAGTAAGTATTATGACCAAATAATAATTTATGATAAACTAAGAAGAAAATACCTTAATTACTTCCCAAACTTCGTCTACGTAGGACTTTGACATTTTTCTCCAATCCATAAAGTAAAATGGCAATAAGGTGTAACTCTTCACAAGAGTACCCAACCAACTTGAAATCACCTTCGAACAAAACACCAAATATAAAATTAACCCAAATCCTAAACTCATTAAAATTTCCCAAAATAAAGAAATAAAGTTCTAAAATTATTACTATACAAACTTCATCATCATCCACCGTTATTTTCCTTCAAACTCAATTGGTGCCACTAATCAAATTCAAATCAACAAAACAATTACAAAAAAGTACCTAATCTAAAATTCAAGCAAAAAAGGAAATCTATGTTCTTCAAACAAAAGAAATCACATTTAGTCAATGATAATGTATAAAAAATAGTTCACAATCATTAATGAAACCCTAGAACAAAACATTAAGAACGTATATAAAATCTAAATCAAACTCACAACAATTACAAAATTAAACAAAAGTCTTACCTCTATGGTTTTAATGGAGACCAAAAAGAGATATTCGCAGATAGAGAGGAGACCTAACAGAGATGAGAACATCGACGGAGAGAGAGGGAGACACCGACAAAGAGAGAGTTGAGGAAGGTAGTGAGAGAGAGAAATGGATGTGAGGGAGAGGTGAGTTTAAGAGAGAGGAGGTGCGAGTCTGCTCTAGTATCACCCCTAACCCAAAACGATGCCATTTTAATAAAAAAATTTAAAGAACTATACCAGTAGGTTTTTAACCGTCTATATAGCTTAAAAAACCTGCCGCTATAGGCTGAAGAACGGCCGGGAAAAGTTTCAAAAATTAAAACTTTTCCTAGTGGTTTCTTTTCCGCCGAAAAAAGGACCTATGGGAAAAATGTGTTTTCCAGTAGTGTTACATTGTCACTCCATAAAACTGGTTTAGAGATAGAGAAAACTTTAGCTCTATCCATAAGCTGTGAAACGACTGAATTTTAGTAGTTGCATTCATTAAAGCCCTATATTCACTATCTGTACTAGGTCTTGAAACAACTTTGTGCTTCTCAGAAGACCAAGACTTTAGATTCCCTCCAAGAAAAAACATGTAGGCACCAATGGACTTTCAATCATCTATATCATCTGCCCTAATTTGAGTCTGAAAAGGCTTGAATATCAAAGGAAGATGAATGTCTGATATGTAAGCCTTTACCCAATGTCCCTTTTAGAAATCTCGAAACTCTCTTGCATGCTTGCCAATGAACCAAAGTAGGCTTGTGCTTAAATTGACTGAGTTTGTTTACTATGAAACCAATATCAGGCCTAGTGATAGCTAGATATTGGAGAGCACCCAAAATATTCCCGTACAAAGTAATATCAGCTAAAGGCTCACCTACATCCAAAGCCAGTTTTATAGAAGCACTAGATCGTGAAGAGGCTGGCTTAATACCATCCATATTAGCTCTTTTTAAGAGATCAATGATGTATCTTTTCTGAGTCAAATGAAAACCATTATTGTTTATGTGAACCTCGACTCCTAAAAAATAGTGAATTGATCCAAGGCATCTTTTAAAGATAAGGTGTAGTTCAACTTAAATGAGCAAGTTGATTAACTCTTTATTACTTCCTACTTCCTGTTAGAAAAATATCATCACGATAAATTAGTATAAACACCATATCAGTACTTTATGACAGAAAAACAGTGAGGTGTCTGATTTAGAGTTCAAGAATCCCCAACTGAGTAAGGTGGATCTCAGCCTGTCATATCAGGATTTAGGTGCTTGCTTTAACCCATATAATGCTTTCTCAAGCTTGAGGTTGCACAATAAACACTAATTCTTCAATCATTCCATTGAGGAATGCATTGTTGACATCAGGTTATCTCACATTCGATCCATAAAATGAGTAACACTATTCTAACTGTAGTGGGATTAATAACAGAGCTAAATGTATAATTATAGTCTATGCTGGGTGTTTGGTAAAAGCATTTGGCCACCAATCTTGCTTTATACCTTTGAAGACTCCCATCAAAGCTGATCTTCACTTTGAAGATCCATTTATTGCCAACTCCTAAGTTTTATTTTTTATAAGTGAATTATACTCTCCACTCATGGTTATAAACCAATTAGGATCAATTAGGGCTTGTTTGGCAGTTTTGGGCTCACTAGCTAGCATATCAGGTGGCAAAGCGTGTTTGTGGCTATATAGGCTTTAAGTTTGGAGATACCAGATTTTGATCTAGTGATCGTGGGGTGAGTTAGCTGATTTTTAGTGTTTGGGTTTCGTTCAATGGGAAAGTCTATGACCAAATTTTTAGAAATAGAGGGGAAATTATGAGACAAAGGTAAATTTCCTGCAGAATTATAAGAGTCTAAAGTAGAAATAACAGCATTATTATAGACATCATGAGAACTCATATTAGTTGAGGATTGAAAACTATTTGATACCTAAAAATTTGATTCATGAGATGGAGAACTTGTGATAGCATCTTGAGTTGCATTGTTAACATGAATATAAGTAGTTTGAATAGTAGTAGAAAAAGGAGTTTGATAAGAAACAGTTTGGACAAGTTTGAACATGGATGAGTAGGGAAATTTTGATTCATTAAAAATATTTTGGGAGATATTACCTCTTTTAGAACTATGTAAACATTTATAACCTTTATGACTAGATGAATAACCTGAGAATATGCACAAATCAGAATGATAACCAAATTTATGAGTGTTATAAAGCCTCAAGGTTTTAAGGCTTTATAATGAGGGATTTTATTAAAGAGATTGTTCAAAAGGTGATTTGTAATCAAGGACATGTGTAAGAAGTCTATTTATGAGGTAAGAAGAGGTATAAAAAGCTTCCCACCAGAATTTCAGAGGAAGTTGAGCTTGAGAGAGGAGTGTCAAGCTTGTTTCAACTAGATGTTTATGCTTCCTCTCAAATTTATCATTTTGCTAGTGTATATATGAGCAAGGATGCCTAAATTGTATCCCTTGAGATTGTAAGAAATTCAGAAAAGGTGTAAATTCTACCCCTAATCAGACTGAACTATTTTAATACTCAAATCAAATTGTTTCTCAATGAACTTTTTGAACAAAATAAAGGTTTGGAGAGCTTATGATTTGTTTCTAAGAAGGAATATGCGAGAGAACCTGCTATAGTCATCTAAGAAGCTTACATAATACTTGAAACCTTCTGGAGTACATATAGAAGAAGGACCCCATAAGTCATTGTATATAAGCTCTAAGGGCATATTTGGTAAAAGATAATCTTATATAGCATACCTAGAATGCGAGGGTAAGTAGGACATTCCTTTGATTGGTTTAAAACTTTTGAAGGGTTTTAACATTGCTGGAATGAAAAGATGTCTTCATTTTAAGGGTATCTTAAACCCCCAAAATTGGAGGTTATCTTCATGTCGGACGTCTCTCATTTTTCTTTCTTCTTATTTTTACCAAACTATCCTCCATAAATAAATAATAACTATCAATACATATATTTTGGTCTAAGGATAAAATTGAAAATCGACAGTTATATATATAACATTTCTTTTAGGTAAATCTACAATGTAGCCATTATGATAAAGCAACAATTTAGTCATTAAAAATTAGTAAGCATGTAAGTAAAAATGAAAAAAAAAGAAATTCAAAAAATTATTTTACCAAAGAAATAAATTAAAGATTATATTTTACCCTATTATAAATTAAGTGATAAAATAACGAAGAAAAAAATAAAGTAATTAACAAGCCATACATAAGTATAATTTAGTTCAAGGGTAAAATTGAAAATTTATAATTATACTTATAAGATTCCTTGCAACATTCTATCAAAATAAACAAAGTAACTTAACATTCTCATAATTAAATCATGACACTCCTGTGTGTAACAAACAAAATAATCTTAACTTTCTAGACATTTACTTTCCCACAATCATATTCTACCAATCTTATTTCAGAAATTATTTACTCGAAATCTTATACCAAACGCACAATAAGGGTTTAGACTTGGTTTGAGATTGGGGAAAGGGAAGAGCATTGTTTTTTCCTTTCTGACAAGCAATACAAAATTCTGGTGATATTAGTGTTATAAACAATTGGTTTCACCTGATTTTGTGTAGGGATATCGGAAACAAATAATAAATAGTGATTCAAAGTCTGAGAATTTGATCTTTTATTGCAAATTGAGTAAGAATTGGATACAACAAACATTACATTATTTCTATCAGATTTACAAAAAGGAAAAATAGAAGAAGCAGAAGCTTTAATATGCCTATTGAGTACAAGAACACAAGCTTTGCTATACAGACTGACGTAAGTTATTTGAAACAGATATGCTAGGTTGAGTATCACAAAAGACAACAACATTTCCACTTGACTCAAGATATTTCAGTAGGTACAATCTATCTTTAAGAATCCCTTATAAAAGTAGAGTTCCCTTGGTTTTGTTCTTCACAAAATATGAATTAACATGAAATTCTATAAACACATTGCTATCTTAAGTAAGTTTAGAGATACTAATTATGTTCTTTTTGATTTTCGGTACTCTATGTATGCAATTTAGATTTAGGGAACGATCTTTAGAGGATAATAAAGATGGGACTATATGAGTTATAGATAGTGTCTTACCATTGGATACTGCTAACCTCTTCTTTTAATTATACTCTTGAGCTAGTGACAAATTCTCGGGTTCAGATGTAACATGATTTGTTGCTGCATTGTCGGTATACCATGCACAGTCACTAATTGAATCTGGAGACTCCACGTAGGTTAATGGTGAAGCCATAAATTCTAAAAGGAAGTAGTCATGAAGCCCTTTACCTAAGAATAACAAATTACTGCTAATTGTCTTGGCCTTGTAGAGACTTGCAAATGACTCTCCCATTAATCCTTCCACGTCTTCCTCCTTTCCTATTATGGATATTACCTATATTACCTTGATTAAAGTACTGAGGCCCTTTACCTAAGAATTTGGTGTTCCCATTCTGCTGAAAGTTTTTCTTTGGTACACATTCATTCTGATATGGTTCTCACTAATACCAAGCTGCCTCTCTAACCTACTTTCATGGCACATTAAAGGAGATTGAACTTCTTCTACGCTTAATTCCTCTGGTCTTGATGTTATACTCACCACTACAGGGGCGAATCTAGCCCCCAATCCATTCAGGGCATGCAAGATCAAATCTTGATCATTGATTGTTTGGCCAGTAGCTACCAAACCATCTGCTATAATTCTGATTTTGTTAACGTATTCTGTAATTGTAGAATTCTGAAGTGAATGCTCCAATTACATAAGTCTGGCCCTCGAATGGCTTGCAAATTATCTCTCAAGTGAACTCCAAACGTCATCCAATTTATTGTACTGAGTCACAGTACCTAACACACTTTCATTCATTGAGGAATCTAAGCCAACTTAGTACAAGTTGATCTTTCCTTACCCATATCCTATAATCAGGGTTCTCTTCACGACTAGCAAGCTTCTTGCTTGGTTTCTACACTGAACCAAACACTATTTCATCAAGATCATGTCTTATTATGGAAAGAATGACTTGGGATCTCCACAAAACATAATTTCCTCTGTCAAGTTTGACAGGAACTGACTTGCTTAGATTATTAGTAAAGAAGTTTTGCATACCTCCATTACCACTTGAGGTTACTCAAGTGTTTGAGTTGTACTATTTGTTATAGTTATATTGGACGCCATTGGTCGTGAGTCCTCTTCATGCACTTATGCTCTGATATCATGAAAGGAATTATATTCCTCTAATCTTAGTTGACTGACAGAGAAGAGGGAGAAAAAGAGAAGAAAGAAAGAGTATAGAAGAAGAACGATTCTTGGAAGAATCTTGAATGGTGAAAGCGAACTTACTTAAATACACAATCAAGTAAGGGTTTATATATTATATCAAAACAAGTACACGTAATGCACTAACTATTACAAGCATTTATACAGTGAGTTTACTTACACTGTACATATGAGAGGCAACAACTCATTAACTGATAAACTCAATTGATATAGGAAACATAATACCTAACAATATAAAGTCCAAGTCTTCTCTTGGCCCTTCTTTAGCTTATCAATCACCAAGTACTAGTTGTTAGGCTCATAAACCAGAGTGGAATGGACCGTTTGACATTGGCACAGACCGGGATGGAAACCATGATGCTTACAGTTAGACCACACACTAGGATATTAATGTTATTCAAAAAGTACATTTTTTGTAGTGTCACTTTTTTGCGATGTATTTCATAATAGTCTAATATATATTGAGATACAAACCCGCCTCAAACTTTTTATTAAAATTTATAATTGTCGTTGAAATGACAAAAATAACAACAATTCTCGACGACTTTTCATAAGTTGAAAACGTTATATAATTGCTTCATTCTTAATAATATTAAACGCATATGTTGCAATAAGCAATCATTCTTCCCTAAATCCCCCATCTAATTAGGAAATCGACCTTTTTTTATGAATTTCATTATAGAAAAGGATAGGTGAAGTCGTGGTGGTGGAAGGGATAAATGTTAGAGGTTTAGGAGATATCTCAAATACAGAATCGAGAAAGAGTGTAAGGAGATTAAAATTATGGATTTTAAGCAAAGAGGTTAACACTAGAAAAATAATAGGACTAAGATTGATATAAATTAAAAACTAAAATGTAAAAATGAGTGAGGTCACTTTTGAAATTTCAATAGGGTTAAAAACACTTAAAAATGTTGAAAGTAAAAAAATTTCTATACTAAAAGTTGAAAAAAATTTCCAGTGAGGAGATATGACCCCACTGGAGTGACGTGGACTCCACTGATTTTTCGTTAATAAAAACTCCATTGTCTGTGGCGGGAAAATACATGTTTTAATGGTGTAATTAAGTAAATGATCGTTATTTTCTTTTGCAAAAATGTCATAATTTTAGAATTTTTATATGAAACTATTAGTTATTCGATGAGTTACTAATTCATTCACATTAATCAAATACTTTTTCGGTCATTAGTGCCAAAATTTTTGTAGTTCTCTCCCAATGTGGAGGGCTTTTATGGATCCCATAAAACTAATTAAACATTATTGTGATAGCTGAAAAAATCACTGAAAATATGTCATTTTAGAAAAAAGTGGTCATAGAAAATGTAATTATAAATATAGCGGACATCAATCATTTATTTCTTTTGCAGTGTATAGTATGTGTGTGAGTATATGTATATAATTTTTTATTGATCCATTACTTATCTGCCGTAGACATTTGTCAGTTGATTATTACATAGTCCATGAATAAAAAGTATATAATTGATGTATATTACTAGAACAAACAATTTATTAACTAAGTTTAAAATTGCAGAGTGTTAATTAGTCTTTTATATTATAATTTTTTTTTTGGAAAGCTTCAATACTGGTTAATTCTTGTTATAACAAGAAAATAAAAATTGAATTCATTGTCTTTACAAGCTTTGCTTCGGTCATACACAAAACATGCGTTTAATATTAATACAATTTCTTCTATTTGAGTAGTTGACTAAATATAATTGGCTAGTCACAACTTGATTATAGAAAAGCTAAAATTTCATTGGTTGGTACACGATGATCTGTGCTTATAAGTTGTTTTAGAAAATTATAGATCATGGAAGTGACATTTAGGATTTAGTTAGAAAGATTGGAAACCTTAGAAATGGTTCGTGTAAGAGAGAAACTTCAAGTTGCTTTCCTACTTTTTCTGTTCTCTAGATCTCTTGCAGAGACTGAGAGTGAACATCGGTTATCTTATTTTAAACTTGTCTTTGTTTGGCCTAATAGCTATTGCAACAGCCATTACTTTGAATGGTTTATATGGTGTAAGAAACCAATTCCCCAAGAGTTCAAATTTCATGGCTTTATCCCAATTAAGCGTAATAATTTACACGTCGAACGTCATGATGATAGTTCTTTTCCGAAAGCTGAGGTAATTAACAGAGTTTAAATTGATTTTATCACAGAGTGATCAATCTGATCATTGTGTGACCTATAAATTGATTTTGCACTTGGGCTAAATATAGTCAGTCGATCTCTCCTACTACCTATCGTTATTTACAGTTTTAAATTTAAAATATATAAGATTGATATAAAATCAACAAATTAAGTGATATAATTAAGATTTAAAAGAATGTATGTGGTTTTATCTTACTGATTGGTCATGAAGAATTACTCACAACGGTCACAAGCCAAGCATTCTCCAAAAAAGTTCAGATACATACATATGTGTACATATATTTCCAACAGTTTTGTATTTTGAGATCTCATTATCAATTTTTTGGTGTAGTTTGGCAACTGGAATTTCTCTCAAGATCTATATTCTCTTTGGCCAAATCTTGACATGCGAAGATCAGATATTGATTTCTGGGAACGAGAGTGGGACAAACATGGTTCATGCTCTAAATTGAACGCTGAAGATTATTTCTATTTGGCTGTGCAATATGCCAAAAGTTACAGAAATCTCTTCAATTTACTATTACAGTCAAGTATATACATGAGTTACAAAACTATAAATCTTTATATGCGTGTGTATCGAGAATCAATTAATATGCAGCTTGATAACTTTACGTTGAATTTTTAGCATTTTTTCATTCAGGACTAACAACCACTCTATTAATTTATTTAGACGTGGCGTTCTCTTCAAATCATTCTTATAAACGAGAAGTTTTACATGACGGAATCACTAAAGTGCTGGGCTCTTCACCAAATCTAATATGTTCTAAAACAAAAAATGCCACAGTACAACTAAAAGAAGTTCAAATATGTATTCATGCTCGAGATGGTATGGCTATCCGCTGTCCTTTTAGGTTCTCCAAGTGTGGCAACCCTAATACACTGGTCTTATTCATTACCCCCGCCAGAAATAATAACCATTCATTTAGGTACTAATACTCACTGCTGTTACTTTTATTTGAGTTTAATTTTTAATTTTTGACATATATCCAGTCTTTCTATTTCATAAATATTTGGTATATTGAAGGAGGATATGACTTTAATTAATATAAATTGTGTGGATTAGAGACAGTGACCCTTGACAACTTGAGTATTATCCTTTATTCTTCCTCATCAACTTTATTTGTTTTCTGTGTGTATTAAAAAATTTCAAATTTCACACTCGGCTTAAAATATAATCTGACATATTTTATGATGACAAACTATATTAGATTTAAAAAAATATAATTTATGTATATATCAAATAACTTAAAAGTTATGTAATGTTATCAGAGAATCCGTTGTTTATTAGTTATCAGAGAATCCGTTGTTTATTAGTTACCATAATAATGTCAATATTTTCTGAAAAGTAGTCACTAGTTGAAGGTTGAACCATGGAAGATTTCATTTTTGATCAACATCTAGATAAACAAAAATTATGAACTAATATGCCTTTGTTGATTAAGAATAGTTCGTCTCTAGTTAATAATTAATTTGCTGATCAACTTGGTGTTTGTGCGCTCTAAATACATGGAAATCAAAAGTAAGGCAGACTTTCCGGCCTCAGCCACTCAGCAAAGCAAATTAATCGCTAATCAAACGCATGCAGTAATACAATAGCATGCATCCTATCCCAGCCGTTAGAGGTTTCCGACGTCAAAGTATCTTTTCATGATACATTGACATGATGCGTCCACTTGTCTTCTATCTCGCTCTCTGTAATCTAGAAGCACTTATGCTTAAATAAATAAAAAAGTATATGGTTGTCATGCTATAACCATTTGTCATTTGTATTTGAACTATTGGAAATTCAATAAATCTCACCTTTCAATTAATATTGAGATATAATTTGTTTTGTAGGTAATTTATTAAAACTGTTAGAAGTGAGAAATAATGATTATTTATTTTTATTTTTTTTGTAAATTTTATGTTTTGCGATATATGTTTGAGTTGTTGGGATCATGCATCTTAAAAACAAAAAATTAACAAGGAAAGAATTATCGTTGAGTTACATATAACATTCTTAAAGGAATGAGGCCTGAATGATCCTAAATTGATAAGAAGGGTAGATGTGGCTAGTTGATATCAGTTGACAGTTTCATTACTCAATTGATATCAGCTGCAACAAGGTAATCAAATAGTTTTGTAATCAATGTAATATGAGACTTCTTGTACCATCAAAGTCTATAAATAATGCAAACTCATAGTCTCGCATCATTAAGAATGTGACTACTGTTTTGCTGCAAAAATACTTCCTGTGTACATTCTTTATATGATATAAGAGCCTTTCAAGACTCATGCCCATGGCAGAGATTTCAATAAATGGCATGCACTCAAATTAACAATATTGCAACAATCTTCAATAATGTCTCCCCTAATACTTTCAACAGTTCAATTTCAATGAAGCTTGATAGGAACAATTCATTTCATTGGAGATCACAACTAGCTCCAATATTTATCCGCCACTGGCTTGATGAAATAATGTTTGGATAATGAGAAAAACCACAAAGGAAACTGAGAAATGGTAAAAGAAATCCAAAATGCAATTCTAGGCTAAGAAAATATCAAATTTTGTTAGGATAGTTGAGAGCATCGATGAGTGAAGGAATTCTTGGAATTGCTAGACACAATAGTTCTGCAAAAGTTTGAAAGTCCTTAAGGAGAGACTTTTATAGTCATTCTAAAGCTCGACCGATGCAACTCAAAAGTTCTTTACAACCAAAAGCAAGAAAAATAATGACTTAATCCTCGATTATTATGATAAAATGAGAAGAATAATAGCATATGGATTGGCCGTTGCTGGACAACCAATTAATGATCAAGAATTACTGTTTTATGTTTTGAACAATCTTGTACCTTATTTGACAAGATAGTATGGTCAATATAACTTTTAGAAAAGGTAATCTTGGTTTAGGTGGTAGAATATTTTACTCGTGTGCCATGAGAGTGTTGAAGAAATAATATTCAGAAACTGAGAAAATTGAAAAATGTGTGCAAATTAAATATTGCTACAAATATTAATTTCAAGAAGTTCAGAATGGAGAACAACAGAGTGGTAACATAAACTTTTACTGAGGTTATATAATCAAGGCAACATACACTACAAAGGTATGAGAGCGGCTAAAAAATACTATCATAACATTTTTCTAAACGCTATATTTTTCAATGTTATTAAAAGTCTGACTCTACCATAATGTTTTTTTCGCGGCTATGAAAACACTTTTTATAACATTTTTTAAACGCTATGGTAGATCTATCATAGGTTTTTTCAATGCTGTTAAAGATTTACCGTAACATTATTTCAACTCTTAACAGACCTAGCATAGTATTTTCCAATGCTATGATACACTTACCATAGCGTGTTTACAATGCTATGGTAGACAAATGATAGCATTTATAAACAAATAGTAAAAGCTTATCATAGCATTTTGTAAACCCTGTCAAAGACCTTTCATAACATTTTTATGTTATATGATGTACAACATTTTGTTATTATAAGTTTTTTTATATTACTTATTCTCGCCATTGTACAAACTTAAAAAATAATAATATCACATAACTTTTTATCTTATCGCTCAAAATTATCACAAATTATTGTCCGCTAAAAATCATAGTTTCAAATGACAAATACATATTATGATTTTTGCATAGAACAAGTAAAAGTAATATTCTAAGAGAAGGATTAAAATCTAGTAAGACTTTAAATCTAATTATGAAGCTTCAGAAATCGATATCGAGCTAACATGTGGATTGCTTGCTTCTGTTGACTTTGTTTTGAAGTATATTTGTAATTGTAGATTTTTAAATAATCCAGAAAAATAAAGAATTCATTTATACAAACTGAATCTAAAAAATAGTGTGAAAATGTACTATTCATATAATATGACTAAAGAGAAATAAATAGAGTAAAAAAATAATTATTAATGATTAATAACATACAAAAATTATTGATTAAATAAACCTAACGTACAAGAATAAATCAACACTAAACACTTATCTATGAGCTTTTGCTCCCCACCATCCAATCCGACATTTGCTCTCTCAATTCAATCATTTTGCTCCCTATGACACATTTACAAACAAAAGGCATAACCAAAAAGAATAACTACAAAACGTCTAAGAAGAACATTCCTTAAGACTGGTTAAAATAATTTTAAGCTAGCTCATTTAGTACTAAAAGAATGATTAAGCTACCTGATCTTATTTAACAAGTCATCCAGACAATAAACTTATCTGATCTTAATATCAAGAATTAAAACATGAGGTCCATCTATATATCAAATATGTACGTAAAAAAGTCAAAGAATAAAACTGGGCAAATTCAACAAAAACTTGAAAAAGCCATTTCACTATTTACAATTAAAAAATAGCAAATACACTTGAAAACAACAAAATTATCTCATGTATAAGTCATTTCTCAATATGCAGTTAAAAGAAAGCCAAGGATAAGATATTAATAAATTTCAGTGTATAAACACCCAAAATAGTAGAGCATAAAAGGTCAATAATCCTAGATATGTTCAACACTTCAATAAACAAAAATTGGTCCAATAATTGCAATTGTGTCTATAACATAGCCCCACCAAGAATCGCAAGTGTCTTATGCTCTTGGTATACCTGAACCACTATCTGTATTCGTTGACACCTATGGATCCGTTGAACTTTCTGACAAAGGAAAAATAAAACATAACTAGATCCTATGATTCATATTTCACACACTATCTACACAACCATCAACCTTCTATTAAACAAACACAGCCCATCAACCTTACAATAAACAAACACGATGCATCAGTTAATACGACATGTAATATAACAATAATTAGCAAATGTAGGCCGGCTAAATCCAACTCCAAGCTTCTCAGTTATCTGAATAAGTTGAGAAGCACATCCGTAAGTAAATGGTAAACAAGAATAGGTTAGTACAAACTTTAAAAGCCCAAGAGAAAGCAAAATTTGCCTGAAGAAGGCTTATTGCCATTAGGAAAACACATGTGATATAGTTTTCCCTCCCTAATGGAATTATGAATTTTCTGACATTAAAGTACAACATGAAGCATCTAAAAGAAACTGTCACCCAAGGTGATAGTAGTTATTTAAATCATGACAATTCAAGATTGTCATGATTTTGCTTTATATTGAACTGTTGTACAATAAGGTCTTCCGAAGTAATAGAACAATAATTTTAATTTATGATTACTGTGTTCCTAAGATCTTCCAATGTAATACAAAATAGTCAACTTTGAAGCAAGAAAATTAGGAATACAACTCCCACATACGACAAGCTTATCCTTTGTATTTCATAGCTATCACAACATAATAATTTTTAGTAGATAAGCGACGGATGAACTCGAGTAAACCCAATGTTAAATAATTTACCCCTTTCAAAAGAGAACGTGCGTCAATTGACAAAAATGCTAATAGCTTGATCTTATCTTTCACAATCTTTAGCTAGACTTTCTTCCAATCCTAGCAAAATGAGTCGAAATAGAATAATTAATCAGTGTTAAAATGTATCTAAATATGAAATACGTAAATGGCAAGAACCAAAATGATCTAGAAGAAAATACCTAGATATACAATATCACAAGTGAGACCTAGAAAACTAATATCTTATAAAAGGTATCTAAATAAGAGACATCAACCTCATTGACAAGTGTATAGAAAAAGAAACATAAAAAAGAGAAGCAAAACAAAAAAATCAACTCACCAATAATGAAGATATAGCTTAGAAATACCAAAATGAAATAATATTATAAGCATGGATCAGTTATAAACAAAGCCCTATAAAAGTATACAAGAACACAAGAACAATTACTTCAGAAGTTATCATCACAAGATATTTTCAACAAATCTAGTCTCTGTTATAAGAGAGAAACACAGTTGAAAAATAGAGAATTCATCATTTATATATTATTGATTAAAAGAGTACATTGTTTCCATTAATCATGTATAATACAAGAGAAAAGAAAAATAAAAAACAAGTAAGCCTTATTAGTGTGGTATCAAAGACAGTTAAATTGATATAAGGCACAATCAAAGGATAAATTTAGTAAGGGGCATAGACTATGTGGCATACATATTTTCTTTCCACTCTATGTGTGTGCAGGTGTACTTGCATATGTGGGTATTAGATTATCTCCCTGATAGAAACAACATTAACAGCCACAAAGATATTAACTATTAGATATTCTAACAATTGTTTGCATGTGGCATTGAATATCTACAGATATAAATGCCAAATAAACAAGCAAAAAAGTGAGTTTATTGAATTTGGTTAGCTAAAAAACATTATCGCATGACCATATGCATAGTGAGGAACAAATATATATAACCAAGCAAATATAGACCAACAAAAGAGAGAACGAAAACATATACTTTACCTCGAATAACACTCCCATGAGGACAACAACAAAAATATGCTTAATTGACTCTGAATTAGCAGCACAAAAAATAGAAACTAATCCCAGAACCATCACACTACCTAATGTTATCCAAAGTCTTAAAAAGAAGGTTAAAATCTTAACTCAATGTAAAGTTAATTTTTAACCTACAAAAGGTTTGGACTTTGGAAATTGCCTTATGGTATCAAGAATGCTTTCTAATACATAGCATATAAATAGTAATGCTGGTAAAAAAGACATATGATTATCATTGATTAAGAGATGTAAATTCAACGTCCAAAGATCATTTGATTTTAACTCTTAACTCAACTTATGAAACAGAGAAAAAGCTCTATAGTGTTACCTATTATACATAATAATATAACCCAAAGACATCTATCCACTACTCCTTGTTTTCTTTAAGAACTTAAACATGTAATAAAGAGAAATAGACTGAGAAACATGCTGGTTCCAAGTGATTATATAATATAAATCTAAACCAGTGATACAAAATAGCCATGTAAGCACTACGAAACATTGCTAATTTAAGGCCAAACACTAATGATATCATACTATATAAACCCATATATAAACCCAAAGCACTTACATTGGTGTTTGTTTTTAGACAGATAATTCAAGGCTCATTGTAGAAAAAACTACATAAAAAGAAAATGAATTATCAAGTCTTTAGAACATCAAAAACTCGTTAGAAATAAGACTCTAGAGCTATGAGAAAGAGCTCTAAGCTTTAGCATAAATCACATGAAGTCAGACCCTAGAGCTTTCATTAAAAGGGGGAAAAGAGAATATAAGATATCCAAGAAATAAAAATTAGCAATAAGATAATTAAGAGTTTTGTAGAACAAATTCTTATACGTACTTGACAATCTATCTCCCTTTAAAAGTACTTTACAATCTATCTCCCATTGAAAGGTCTCGTCCATACCCTGAAGGTGCCTCATTCTTCCCTTCTTTCTGAATTTGTCAAAGGCATCTCAACGAGGCCAATCAAATGAAACCAATATGGTAAACTAATAGTAAAAACAATCATCTGTCAGAAAAGATATCCAAGCTAGAATAAGAAAACCTTATCTTTCACTATTGGAATGGTGAAATTAGAATCAAGAGCTTAACCTGGTCAACCTGACGTTGATAGGTTGGAGTGAACCTAGGAGGGTAAAGTGGAGTATCGTTTGGCAGTTGATTTTGTGATGATTGAGCCCTTTGCGGATTTTCAAAACAAGCCTTTCCCTTACTTGCGGCGAGGAGTTCGAGAACTTTAGCCATTTGCTCTTTTAGCTCCCTAATCTCTTCCTTCATTTCCTCTCACGATTGCTCTCTTTCTTGCTCGTCCATGACCCTAACTTGAGCTCGAGTTTGATAGGGATGCCGAAGTTGTCGGGCTATCTTCGGAAAATTTCTTGAAATAAATAAAAATAAAGTAATGAGATGTAGATTTTTGCTAATAAAAAGAAGAAATAATGAGAGTAAATTTATGCATGACAAATGATACTGCGTAAAGTGAAAGTTCTGAAATAATCAATTTCATTCAATTGGTAGAGCCATCCACTACATTTGAGTATGTATGAGTCAATTACATTACTTCAAAATATTAGTTCATACAAGACGACCAAAATGACCCAAGTCCCGGTTGACTTCTTCCAAAAACTTAGACAAGGTCTTCCCATTGGGATGGCTGGGCAAGACATTTCCCCTAAAAAATGAAGCTTGTTCTGCCAAATTGCCCACTCTCACAGCCATGCCTTTAAGCCATTCCACAGCCTGCCCAGATCGTGTCGAATTGAGTTGTACTCTTGTTGTACCAACTGATAATCATATCTCAGTATATCAACATTAGCATCATTGTTTCTTGCCAACTTCTCTGCCACGTTCTGATAAACTCTAACTTGGTGCTCAAGGCTTGCGATGACTTTCAATAATTCTTCAGAATCATTTGTTGACTCATTCTTTTTAATTTTCTGATTCTCTAAATCAACTTGTAAATTATCAACGATTCGTCGTAATGCGTCATATTGCTCTTCTAACTGGACGATGTACGCATTTTTCTTATCAACAGTTCCCTTCACCTCTTCTAGAATTTCTCGTACCGATTTATTTTTTCTCTCTAACTTCACTATTACCCCTCGCAAGTTCTCATTGTTTTCCGCCATCTTTCTAATTTTGTTGCTCAATTGGCAAGTGTCAGTTCCCAACTCTTAATTTTTTCGCTTTAGATACGCCTAATCCTTAAACTTATTTCTTAACTCTTTAAGTCATTCTTCAGCTTCGATTCTATGTTTCTCAGACAAATTCGCCTCGACTGCTAGTCGTCTGTTTTCTTCGAAGAGGGCTAGAACTTTTTGACGCTCCTCATATAACTCATCCTCAACTGGTAAGGCAATAATTATTTTGTTTCTACTCTCAAGCCATGCTTCATACTCCTTTGTGCAGTTCATGCGATTCTTCTCATTTCGCATCCTTCTTATTATTTTCCAAGCTCCAATCAGCTGCTGTAGTTTTTGTTCAATTTCTTGAGAATCATAACTAACTTCAATATCTTTCAATGCATGCGTGGTGGGGACAAACTGTCTCATGTATAATTGACAGAGTGCCATTAGTGGAGCATAACTAGTACAACCCCATGGTCCCGGGAGCGGAACCCATTGAAAATCACCACATTTGTAGATCATTGGTGTTAACGGCATCCAATGGGCTTTCCAAATAACATTCTCATCTTTCAACTTAGATAGGTATGAGAGCCAAGCCCCTTTTGTGGGAAACTGCGGATTCCATTTGGCCATTCCAAATTCTGTAATAGGGATCCTCATCTTCATCCAAGAACTTGAGAACTTAACTTGAGGACATTTGAAATCTAGCAGACATCTTAAATGAGTGAGAATCCAAATACACAAAAGAGTTGTAGAGCCGATGAACTTTCCTTTTCCAGACACTCTGATGTGATTCAAAGAACGGATAGTCTCAACGAGAATTGAGATAACAGGGTTAACACCATGTTCGACTTGAAGGAACATTTTTATCACTTTATCATCCATATAACCTTGGATTTTCGGAAATAACACGGTGCCATAAATACACAGAGCATAAAGAGTAATGCCTTTATCCTCCTTCAAGAAATTTTGGGTGAGATCTAGGAGGTAAGCCAATGGCACACACTCATTTCCCCCTTTAATTTTCAAAATTTTCTCAATCTCAGACGCATGGACAGTACCCAAGAGTTTAGATAAAGTTCTTTTCAATGTGAGCTTCTTGACATAGTTATAAACTTTGTCTGCATTTTGCAACGGGACATTCAGTAGTGCTTGATATTCTTCAATTGTGGGACTAAGATCGATTATTCCGAAGGTGAAACATCTATAATGAGGGTCCTAGAAATGCATTAAAGTTTCAAGGACGGGAACGTTGACTATAATATATAATATATAAGCTATGTGACCATATTTTCCGACAAACAAACTTTTCTGCTCTGGTGAAAAATCCTCTCATATCTTCTTCAACCTCTCTAAGTCAATGCGTGAGAACTTTATCTTAGTGATTAATGGTAGAAGAACAACGTATTCCTTTTTCAGACAGACTCCTTTATGTTCCTGCGATTCCTCTGACCATTGAACTACCATAACTTGATCTTCTATCACACTCGAAGTGGGAGTCATGGTCTCTAAAATATGAATGAATTGAATACTTATTTACAATCCCATTACGCAGCATGATGCATGTATGCAAAATAGAAAGATAAAGTTAGAAGCAAAACAATGAAGAAAAGACATGTTTAAGTGACTAAGACATATATACATGCACAAAAATAATCATGATTTCAGCAGAAATCTAACGTTGGTCATGATGTGGGCTCTAAAAAAATAATACATATGTGGTGGGGCTCTAAAAATCTCTTAATAGGCTCCCAGGTTGTCCACACTATTATCTGAATAGAGTAACAGGGCCCCCCAAACGGTATCCCAAAAGGGTCGACCGGAGTGAGAACTTTCATGAGCCTGCACAGGAACCTCAATTCCACGAAGGTATTCCACTACTCATTCTCGCTAATCCTAAAGGGAAAGCCCAGGTATGGGGCTAGTATATATGTGTGAATATTAGGAATTATGCAAACAAACATACATCTAAAAACAAACTTTGTACAACTATAAGCATGAAAAAGAAAAATAATGAATCAAATAAACAAACAAAGAGCCATACAAGAAGGACAACATGTGATAAATTTTTAGCTTGACTCTCTATCGATCTAAAAATGGTTAGACCGGTTGCTTCCCCAGTGGAGTCGCCAAGCTGTCGCAACGTGCGCGCGACGCGGAGCGGCGATTAAAAAAAATCATTTTTTGAAGGAAAAAAGAAATTTGGAGTCGCCACCAATCATTTTAGGGTGTGATTGGTCACCCAATTTTAATATGAAAATTTTGGTCTACGAAAACTCAAAGTTGGTTCGGGAGTCGTTTGTGTGTGGGGAAGGTATTAGCACCCCACAACACCCATTATAAAATGGTTACCAAATTTAATCAAATGCTATCCAATTTTTTATTTTAAGGCAAAGGTTAAAGAGATTCATTTTTGAATGTCCCATTTGATGCATTTTGTATCATAAAAATGAACAAAATAAATTACTTTTAATGGGTGGTTCAATGACCATTGAAAAATTATTTTTTTGTATTCTTATATCTTTTTAAATCAAAATATTATTAGAGTTATTCTCGGTATCCCAAGAATAACTCTGCACCTCAGTAGTTCACGAAGTTTGGTATCCCGAAAATCTCAAAGTCCATCGTCGGCTTTGTTTAGTGAAAATTAAATAATGGAAGTAACCAAATCTAAATCTAATTGTTAAAATTATAATCCACACATACATGAACATTAACTATAATAATAAGGGAATAATGCAAGAATCACATTATAAGCATGACAATGTAAGAATGCTAAATAAATAAACGTGTAAAGGAAATAAATGTTAATAATTACAACAAAAGGGAAGTAAAAGAATAGAGATAAAATTATAGGATGTCAAATTATAGAAAACATAAAATATTGAGATTATATAAAACATGCATAAAAAGCAATACATGCAAGCAAGCATAAAGTAAAAACAATACTATGTAATAAATGAAAGAAAAAAATTAAAAAAAGAACAAATATATATATATATATATATAAAGGGCAAGAGCTGCAACAGAGGAAGACTTTCCTCTGTTGCACCAACAGAGGAGCAACATAGGAAAGTTTCCTTTGTTGCTGCAACAGAGGAGCAACATAAGAAAGTTTCCTCTGTTGCTAGTTTTTTTATAATATAATATATTATAATATAATATAATAGTAATAATAATAATAATATTATTATTAAATAAAAAAAATTGAAAGAAAAATGATGAAAGCGAACAATATATTTTTTTAACATAAATATGTCCATTTTTTTTATTTTTCATTACTTAGTCTACTAATTACTATTTTTCTTTCATTCTCTCATTATTCATTACTAATCAAATAGCAAAGGGGATGATCATGGATGATAATTAGTTCAAACAAATGTGACAAAATGATGAACATAATATTTTAAAAAGAAAAGACTTGTAGGAAAATTGAAAATTTCAAAACTTAGATATTTGCATAATCTTGTATAGAAGTTTTACTCTCTATTTTATGCATTTTTATGTGTGAGAAATTATCCTAGGGGTTGTTTGCATCAAATGTACACTTTCGACCCATTAAAGGGTTGATTCACGTTGGGTTAATTTTTCCATCCCTCAAAAGCTTTATCATCATCCTCATTGATTGAGTTGATGACAAAGACATCTCATTATCCAACTTGTAAAGAAATCATCAATGCATGAAATTAAAAGGTTAGGATTTAAAGGAGGAGAAATGACAAAGAATGAACAATCCACTTATGTATGAAAAAAATACAAAAGATATCAACTACATGAATATGAAGAAGAGAGATGAACAAAATATATTATGAGTAAATGTACAAAACATTTAAGCTATCTTGAGAAAAAGAATGGAAGAAGATGAAAATAATAGAAGTGTAGAATCTCTTCCTCTCTCTAAATCACCTCTCTTTATCACTCCAACACCTCTCTTTCTCACTCTAAAAAAATGGCTTCCTTTTTTCCACTCCAAAGAGACCCCCCCCCTCTCAAATAAAGACCTCATCCCTATTTATAGGCAAAATTAGGGTTTTCCTTTTTTACTTTTAGTCTTTTTTTCAATTTTTACTTTTTTAGTCCTTGGACCACTTTTTTTATTTTAGTATTGGATTAGTTTTCAAATTATACATATAGTCTTGGATTATTATATGAGCCAAAATATAAAGTATGTATATTTAATGTATTAGACCGGATAAAATATGGTATCTACACTATTTAATTAGGAAAAACTATTTTTATTAATTAAAATTAATTTCTATAATTATCTCTTTAAAAAATAGTTGACTATGACTTAGTTAAATAAATACTTTATTTGATTTTGTCAAACTTGGGTCAAACCCAATAAACCTATTAATTTTTAAATTTTATAAAATTAAAAATTAATTTCAAAATTTAAAAGATAATAGATAAAGATATGGTTATCATAAAACTCTGCAGTGATAGGGTAAGTTAGTATAAGGGTTTCTACAAAACTTCCCAAATTATGACAACATATGCCACCAACGATTGGACTCTCCTACCGCCGCTCATCACCACTGACAAACCCTAGCCACTGCCGACCACCACCACTGACCACCGGCGTTGGCTGCCTTTAGGCACGGCGGTGCAAGATTTTTGGCTAGCTCACCGTCGGAGTTGAATTCCCTTGAAATCATTTTTACTTCTTCCTCGTTCGTGATGCGCTCTTTATCTTCTAGCGATCAGAATAAGTACAATAAATATTCAAAATAAAATTACCAAAATTCCTACTCCCTAAAATGGCTTACACAAGATCTAAGGAAAAATTAAAAGACAAAGCCTAACCCAATAATCACCATATATATAACGATCCATTATTTTTCATACATTCAAAAAATATAATCATCCATCCATTCATACATATCTCATATTATATGAAAAATGCAAAAAAACCTACAAATCGTTTAACTTATAAATATATAAAGATCGCTCTGATACCAATTGTTAGAAATGCGGCACACGCGCGGCGGAAGCTTGTAAAAAAATTAATAAAAACAAATCTTTTACGATAAAAAAAAAACAAGCGCGACGCAATGATTTCCAAAAAATTAAAAACTTTTTATTGAAAACTCTTTTTCAATCAATCATGATCCATTATATATTTATACATTAAATCTACAACATACAATGTTAGGAATCATATACCTCTTTTAGTCTATATCAAGCGTCCTTGCAAAACTAATCTATCATCCATCCCATAAAACCGTTCCAACAATCACTAGACTTTGAGATCCACACCAAGATTTTTCAAGTCAATCCTCAATGCACTAGAGCGTGTGTGGGTACGTAGAATATTACAAAACATTTTTCTGTCTCTAGATGTACTCAACACATGAGATCTAAAAATTTACTGAGAAGGATTTTAGTGAGATGATTCTCTAAAAGAACGCAATAATTATTCTTTTACAGATTTGATTAACTTTTAATCGCAAAGGAAAATTACTCTGACACTAACCGTGTTGTCAATTACATTCTTTATTGATGAACTAACGATTCATCTGAGGCCATCAAAATAATATATGTATCTTTTATAGATGATGGTGTATAAGATATTTAGGGTAATTAAAAATTAATAATTAATTTCAAATTGCCTAATACAATGGGACCTACTGTATAGTGGTGCGCAACTGTAGTGCCACACAACACTCCAGTTGGCATAAATGAGGCACTGTGTGTTACGCCACACTGTAGTGTTATGCCACACTGTAGTGTTACACACCTACTGCATAGTATAGAGATGACATGGAGACCATAGACCTATAATCCTAAGCTCCAATAAATTAGATTATTAATTAAACTCTTTATTTAAATAATCTTATTTATTAATTCATTATTACTCCAGTATAAATATGAAATTGAATACTTAGTGATTGTAGAATATATTTACAGAGTATTCTCATGTAGTCCACTAATATGATCATTTGATGTAGTTCTGTCCTCCAATTATTGGTTCGTAAATTAGAGCTGGTCAAAATTAATGTTTTACCCCTCTAAATACCTCTTGATCCTTAAGTATCATTAATTCACTAGTGAATGACTAATTTATAATCTTATTATAAATTTGAGCTCAATAATCATCTAGTTCCAGAATTAACACTTAAGGGAACCAATATACGATCTGTTAGGAAATCTTGGATTTCAAATATTGCAAGATCATGTTCTCAGCCATCCACATCACTGAGTCTCCAAAATAAAAGTCACTAGCATGTTTTACAAACAAACTTTAATGAGTGAATCAAAAGATCTACTAAACATGCATAGGAGTTCATGACTACTCATGTTTCAGACTTATCTACAAATGATTATTGAATTGATGTGTATTAAATCTTTATGATAAACAACATGTTGATAAAAATACTAATTCTCATCAGTCCAGTTATATATAATATCATTATATAACGTACCTTCAATGATATGTCTATATACATCAATGATCCAGATCTAAATCACACACATTTATAATGCTTAGTGAACCGTACTAGCAACCATTCATTAAAGATTTCATACTCTTAATATGTTGCTGAAAATTTTATTCATTATCTATGATCTTAATCTTCTCGTACTAAAACAAGATCAATGTCTCGTTAATGAATATGGAATTTTTAGATATTTATATAAATTATTCAATAATAATTTTTAAAAAATTATAAGAAAAATGTAATCCTCATCAAATTTCTTATCAAAATATCAATACACAAACTTTAAGGGCATAACCCTTAACATTTTCTACTAAAGGTTTGAAGCTTTGAAAGCTAGGAGGGGCCCCAGACTTTTGAACCATAGGGAATATCCAAATGTACCTAGACATGTCATCCACAACTGATACATAATACATTATAACATTTAACAGAAACAATAGGTGATGGCCCAAAATATCACTATGCAAAAGTTGTAAGGGAGAAGTAGACAAGGTTTGAGATAGAGAAAACTTCTATTTTGATATTTTACTCATAAGGCAACTTGTACATATATAATTGTTAGAATTAGAAAAGGATAAAGAAGCACAAGATAATCCAGCCTTACTAGAATAATGCTTAACAGCAGAGTCTGAGGGGTGACCAAGTCTGTTCTGCCAGATTTTATCAGTAAAGCTAATGAAGAAGAAGATTTATTTGTCTTTTAGTGAGTTGATAGATAAGAGGGAATAGGGTAAAACTCATTTTTACTGAGGCCTTTATAAAGAACTTGATCGGAGGTCTTGTCCTGAATGAGGAAATAAGATTCATCAAATAAAAAGATGCAGTTATTATCTTTGAAACATTTGTAAATAGAAAGAAGAGTAGTATTTAAATCAGGGACACAATATACTTTAGGAAAAAAGAATGAATGAGAAGAAGTGGTTAATATTTTAGAACCTGAGTGAGTAATTAGTAGGGTTTGTCCATTCCCAACAACCATATTATCTTCACCATTGTACTAAAAAGAAGAAAATAAATTATTTAGTTCAAGAGTGAGATGAGAATTACAACCTGTATCAGATAGCCAGATTTAAAATCTTGATTTGCAGGTTGATTGACCATTGTGGCCATGGCACCAAGAGTGGGTGGGAGGTTCTTCCCCTAATAAGAGAAGTTCATTCTATAATAGTAGTCCAATGCTGTATAGCATGGCTTTTGACAGATTTGACACTGAGGGTTAGTACTTTGAGACCCATGATTCTGACCTGTACTAAGATTGATACCTCATTTGAAGTTGGTTTGAGTGAGTTAAGATGGTGGTGCTCCAAGAACGGAAGAAAACTGGCCAGATTGATTGTTGAAGAAGCTCTTTCCTTTACCAGAATTAATCTTTCTGAATTAAATCTACCCCCTTTAAAGCCTCTGCCTCTATTTTTTTGCCAAAATTTGAGCCTTGAGTGGTCATTAGTGTTGTGGTTGAAAAGAGTTTTTCATGCTGCTTTTACATGGAATCAAGAAATTGCTCCTCAAACTTGAGTAGCACATGAAGCACTTCAAGGGTCATTGGTTGAACCCTGGTCTTGATAGAGGTTCGAACCACATTGTATTCATTAAAAAGACCATTGCGAGTAAAGATTAGAATGTCTTCATCTTCAATTATTACAAAGAAAACTGCTAGTTTGTCTTTCAGTTCTTTGATTCTTTGGATATATGAATCAAGACTCACATTACCCTTCTTGGAGACATATTGCAAATGATATTTCAGATGTAGTATATTGAATCTTGAAATCGAAGAAACCTTTTTTCTATGGAGTTTCGAACCTCCATTGATGTTTTACACCCTTCAATGTAAGATAAAGCCATGGATGATAGAGTCGCATTGATCAGGGTAATGAGTTCTAGATCTTGGGCAGTCCATTGACTGAATCTTGGGTTGATATTGGTTATAATCTCTCCCTTGTCATTGGACATAAACTTGTTAGGACAAGGAATTGTTCAATCGATGTACCCAAACATAGAGTGTGCCTTGAGAATATAAGTTATTTGATACTTCCATAGCACAAAATTTGAAGTCCCCAGACAAATTGAGATGATGTTATAGATATTAGAAAGAAGGAAGAGTGAAGTTGAGCTTCAACCCCATTGGTGACATGAGTGGGAGTTTGAACGAGAGTTGGATTTTGAGGCTCAGTAGGAGTTTCAGTTTTGGAGGTTGCAGTTGAATCATTTGCCATTTGGAAGTTAGTCGTTCTTCGTTCTGATACCAAGAAGAGAATGGTGGAAAGATAGAAGATAGCAGAATTACCTTCATTCTCTCTCCCCCCCCTCTCTCTCTGTTCTCTTTCCTTCTCTACCCTTTCTTAATTCCTCCTTTCTATGCCACCTGGATTAGGCAGAAAAGGCACAGAAAAACTTTGTTCCATTATCTAGGATTATAATTTTTCATTTATGATTTTAATCTCTTGTTAATCTGGGTGTTTAAGCTGCTTTTGCCTTATCTTTTATTATATTAGTGAAGGGCGAATGAAGGGTGTGTGCAATAGTTTTCTTTCTTTCTCCCGCTCCATCGTTTCAATGCCTATACTTTGAGAGATAACAGGAAATGATGGATATTTGGTCGGGATTGAAACTTCATTTATATGAATTTGATTTAACCCAACCGTTAGAATTTGTAATGTTATTACTTTGGAAATGGTGTATTGCATTACAAGATTAAATGGAAATAAAGGTAAAATAACAATTTTATAAATATATTAATTACAATAATTTAATACATAATTATGAATAATAATGTTAATATCATAGTTACGAAATGTAAATAAGGTATATACAATCGTTAAATAAACCGGGAAAGTAACAGTATAATGAGAAATCAAACCGAGTCTCGTTTGCACATTTTCCTTAAAACAGTTACGCCCCATCACTTATGGTACTAAAGTTGATAATGCTGTCTGTTTTCTAAGATAAAACGGTTGGAGGCAATTGAAAAGCACCCGACTTCACCATCTTGATCGAACTGATGTGTTAGAATTCTACCACTAGTGTAACGACGTAAAACCAAGACTTGGACCGGAACATATTAAAGTAGGAAATCTCTAATGAATAAAATTGTCAGCAACATATTAAAGTATGAAATCTCTAGTGAATGGTTGTTAGTACGGTTCACTGAGTATTATGAATGCGTGTAATCTAGATCATGATCATTGATGTGTATAGACATATTAGTGAATGTACTATATATAATGAGATTATATATAACTAAACCGATGCGAAATTAATATCTTTATCAATGTGTTGTTTATCATAAAGATTTAATACACATAAATTTGATGATCAGTCTGAATCCTGAGTAGTCCTGAACTTCTATGCATGTCTACTGGATCTTTTGATTCACTCGTTAAGGTTTGTTTGTAAAACAGACTAATGATTTTTGTTTGGAGATCCAGTGATGTGGATGGCTGAGAACATGAACTTGCAAGATTTAGAATCCAAGCTTTTCTAACGGATCGTATATTGGTTAGCTTAAGTGTTAATTCTGAAACTGAATGCTTATTGAGCTCAAATTTTAATATTATTATATATTAGCCATTCACTAGTGGATTAATAGTACTTAAGAATCAAGAGGTATTTAGAGGGATAAAATGATAATTAAAACCAGCTCTAATTTACAAACCAATAATTGGAGTACAAAACTACATGAAATGATTATATCAGTGGACTACATGAGAATACTCTGTAAATACACTCTATAATCACTAAGAGTTCAATTCCATATTTATGATGGAGAAATAAGGAATTAATAAATAAGATTATTTAATTAAAGAGTTTAATTAATAATGTGATCTATGATCCTCAAGTCACCTCTGTACAACACAGTACTAGAGTGTAATATTTCAGGACGTGAGAAAAGGACTGACTTGAAAAAAAAAATTTATTCTGGAGCAAGTACATAATTATGAGATAATTATGTGTGATTAATTAATTAAGAATTAATTAATTGAATTATTTATGTATATAATTGTCCATTATTTTTTTAATTATCGATAAGTGAAACAAAATATCTAATTTATGAAATTAAAAATTAAATTATTATTAGATAATAATTTGAATTAACTAAATCTGTTATTTGTGAAATAACAAATAAGTTAGTTGATAAGGATAAACATATATGTTAATTTTGAAATAACTTATATCTAGATATTTATCTAATGAAAATAAATATTTAATTCGTAGTAATTATTACATTCCAATCACTGATTTGGTATCAGAGATTGACATGGACTACAATTATGCCATTTGTAGTGGGTCCAATTACAATTGGCTGTTTTATAATTAAATATTATTTCAGTTTATCCCTGAAACTTCTGATACGCCATTATCTAGAAAATATACAAATATTATTCTAATGGCCTCAGTTGATGAATCAGTTCATCAGTTCATCAAAAAATTGAATTGAGAACATAGTTGATTTCAGAGTGATTTTTCTCTGTGATTGATAGTTAATAAAAAAAACTCTGAAAGAATAATCATCACATTCTTTTAGAGAATCGTTTTAGTAAAGTCATTTTCAGTAAATCTTTAGATCTCATGTGTTGATTACATCTAGAGAGATAAAAAGTGTTTTGTGATATTTTACGTGCCTACACATGTCCTAGTGCGTTGAGGATTGAGTTTGAAGATCTTGGTATGGATCTCGAAGTCTACTGATCGTTGGAACTGTTTTGTCGGACGGAGGACCGATCGATTTTGTAAGGACGCTTGATATAAACTACAAGATGTATATGATCCTAACCTTTATGTTCTATATTTAATGTATAAATATATAATTGATCCTGACTGATTGAAAAAGAGTTTTCAATAAAAAGTTTTTTATATGGTTATCGTGGCGTTGTGCAAGTTTTGTTATATTCAAAGATTCGATCTTTATTAAAATTTTAATTTTTAATGACCTCAAGCCACACGCTTCCGCCACTCACGTGCCGCGATAACCAACAAATGATATAAGATTGATCTTTATACATTTTTATGTTAAATGTTGTGTGTGTTTTCTTGCATTATTTATATAATATGAGATATGTATGAACGAATGAATGGTTATGTTTTTTGACTGTATGAAAAAGAATGGGTTGTTAATTATATGGTGATTATTGGGTTAGGCTTTGTTCTTTTAATTTTTCCTTAGATCTTGTGTAAGCCTTTTTGAGGCATAAGAACTTTTATAATTTTATTTTGAATATTTATTGTAATTATTTCGATCACAAGAAGATGAAGAACGCACGAGACAAATTATAGAGGAAAAAGAAAAGGAAATTCATTTAGAATTTCGGCGCCGCCGATTAAAGCTGAATGGAAATGTCGCAGGAATTTACTATTCCTGTGGCGTCGCCATAGAATTGGCGCCCGACGGCCGACGGTGGATTCGGCGACGATGGTGGTCGGTGGCAATTGTTGTCACATTTGGGGAAGTTTCACACAAACTCTGATACCAACCAACCCTATCACTGTAGAGTTTTGTGATATACCCTAAGTCTATCAATTATCCTTTTAAATTTTAAAATTAATTATTAGTTATTAGTTTTATGAAAATTAGAAATTAATATGTTGTTTGGGTTTGACCAAATCAAATAAAGTGTTTATTGGACTAAATCAAAGTCAACTATTTTAAAAAGATAATTAATGAAATTAGTTCTAATTAAGAAATATAGTTTTTCCTAATTAAATAGAATTTTGTTCAAAGTTTGAAGATTATAAATATGGACATCGGGAGGAGAAGTCAATATTTGAGAAACATGTATTCTTGAAGTCCGCTCTATAAAATTATTTCTTTAATTCAAGGGTTGTAATTTAGAAATGCCTAATAGTCACTCGACCCATTATTATTTTATTTAATTGTTAAATAATTGTTTAATTATTATGTTTGATAACATGTCCATGCATTAGTCGATCACATGTCATACATGAAAATCTCACACAATTTTATTGATCATGCATCTCATCTGTTGAAACATGATTTATTAGTATTGTCCCAATATGTTTATATGTATTATTATATAAAATCAATTGCATGCAAACTGTTAGGTTTTAATTGGATAAAACTTGATAATCACACCATATTAAGGACTATAGTAACCTTTAGGATAACTGACTTTAGTAAAAAAGTTTTATTAAAGTTTGATGAATATAATTAATTATTTAATCTAAGTTTATCTAATTATGTCTTAGACACTTTAGAAGGTTAAAATAAACTCAAACCAATGAGATTGACATAATTGATCATTAAATATTTAATGGGTTATTATTTTAATTAATGATTAGTTTAGAATTAATTGATTAGTTGAAATGGAAATACATATTTCTAAAATAGTGAGTGAGAGAAGGTTTACATATCAATATAACATATGGTCTCCATCATTAGTACAATACTGTGAGGTGCAACAAGGGCCTAGAGATAGCTTTGTTTTCATCCCTATAAGGAAGGTTCCGAGTTGTATCAATATCAAGGTTGGACTTCTTAAGAAGATAAGAGAAAGTGATGTAGTTTAGTTTTGATCGACCCTAAGGCGGCATATTCTAAATGAAGTCATAGAACCTGAAATGATGAGTTACGCTCACAAAGTCACAATTAAGCTTTCATGTGGATAGTTGTCACTTGACCAAACAAGCGATACCTTATTGTTAAAAGAGAAAATATGAGATATTTTAAGTTAATTAGTAAGGATGAGAATGTCTCATAGACAGATTGAGGTTAATCTGACTGACCCTAAGGCAGCACATTAATCGTAAATTTTTTGTGTTTATTATGTTGCATTCATACATCACGTTTGCTATTTGAATTCTAGATATTTATCAATCATTTTGAATCTTGTATGTTTTGGATTTTAGTTATCATTATTATGTCTACCATGAGCAACCCTGTTATATATATATATATATATATTTAAATTTTTTTTTAAATTTTTATTCTTTCATTTATTACATAATATAGTCTTTTACTTTATTCTTGTATTTTTATAATCTCAACATTTTATGTTTTCTATAATTTGACATCCTATAACTTATCTCTATTCTTTTACTTCCATTTTGTTGTAATTATTAACATTAATTTCCTTTACATGTTTATTTATTTAGCATTTTTGCATCGTCATGCTTATAATGTGATTCTTGTATTATTCTCTTATTATTATAATTAATGTTCATGTATGCGTGGATTATAATTTTAATAATTAGATTTAGATTTTGTTACTTCTATTATTTAATTTTCGCTAAAAAAAAGGCCGACGATGGATTTTGAGATTTTTGGGATACAAAACTTCTCGAACTACTGAGGTGAGGAGTTATTCTTGAGATACCGAGAATAACTCTAATAATGCTTTGATTTAAAAAGATATGAGAATACAAAAAAAGTAATTTTTTTTAATGGTCTTTGAACTACCCATTAAAAGTAATTTATTTTGTTCATTTCTATGATATAAAATTCCTCAAATGGAACATTCAAAAATAAATCTCTTTAACCTTTGCCTTAAAATAAAAAATGGATAGTATTTGATTAAATTTGGTAACCATTTTATAATGGGTGTTGTGGGGTGCTAATAACTTCCCCACACACAAACGACTCCCGAACCAACTTTGAGTTTTCGTAGAGCAAAAATTTTCATCTTAACATTGGGTGACCAATCACACCCTAAAATGATTGGTGGCGACTCCAAATTTCTTTTTCCTTAAAAAATGAATTTTTTTAATCGCCACTCCGCGTCGCACGCACGTTGCGACAGCTTGGCGACTCCACTGGGGAGCTTTGCCATTGGTCTAACCATCTTTATATCAATAGAGAGTCAAGCCAAAATTTCATCCTATGTTATCCTTTTGTATTGGTTATTGTTTCATTTATATGATTTATTAATTTTTTCGTGACTGTAGTTGTTCATAAGTTTTTTTTACGAAGCATATATATATATATTTACATAATTTTTACTTTCACACATACACACTAGCCCTATACCAGGGCTTTCCTTTTAGGATTAGCGAGAATGAGTAGTGGAATGCCTTCGTGGAATCGAGGTTCCCGTGCAGGCTCATGAAAGTTCTCACTCAGGTCGACCCTTTCGAGATACCGTTAGGAGGCCCCTGTTACTCTATTCAGATAACAGTGTGGACAACCTGAGAGCCTATTAATAGATTTTTAGATCCCAACCACACATGTATTATGTTTTTAGAGCCCACATCATGACCAACGTTAGATTTCTGCTAAAATCATGATCAATTTTGTGCATGTATATATGTCTTGTATCACTTAAACATGTCTTCTCTTCATTGTTTTGCTTCTAACTTCATCTTTCTATTTTGCATACATGCATAATGCTGCGTAATGGGATTATAAAGAAGTATTCAATTCATTCATATTTTAGAGACCATGACTCCCACTTCGAGTGTGATTGAAGATCAAGTTACGGTAGCCCAATAGTCAGAGGAATCGCAGAAACATAAAGGGGATTGTCTGAAAAAGGAAGACGTTGTTCTTTTACCATCAATCACTAAGATAAAGAAGATATGGGAGGATTTTTCATCGAAGCAAAAAAGTTTGTTTCTCGGAAAATATGATCACATAGCTCATCTATTGTACATTGTAGTCAACGTTCCCGTCCTTGAAGCTTTAATGCATTTCTGGGACCCTCATTATAGATGTTTCACCTTCGGAATAATTGATCTTACTCCCACAATTGAAGAATATCAAGCACTACTGAATGTCCCGTTGCAAAATGCCGACAAAGTTTATAACTATGACAAAAACACGTTGAAGAGAGCTTTGTCTAAGCTCTTCGGTACTGTCCATGCTTCTGAGATTGAGAAAATTTTGAAAGTTAAAGGGGGAAATGAGTGTGTGCCATTGGATTACCTCCTAAATCTCACCCAGAATTTCTTGAAGGAGGATAAAGGCATGACTCTTTATGCTCTGTGTATTTATGACGCCGTGTTATTTCCAAAGATCCAAGGTTATATGGATGATAAAGTGATAAAAATGTTCCTTCAAGTCGAACATGGGGTTAACCCTGTTATCTCAATTCTCACTGAGACTATCCGTTCTTTGAATCACATCCGAGTGTCTGGAAAAGGAAAGTTCATCGGCTCCTCAACTCTTTTGTGTATTTGGATTCTCAGCCATCTAAGATGTCCGCTAGATTTCAAGTGTCCTCAAGTTAAGTTCTCAAGTCCATGGGTGAAGACGAGGATGCCTATTGCAGAATTTGGAATGGCCAAATGGAATCCGCAGTTTCCCAAAAAA
>QANY01011336.1:847347-978832 GCA_003255025.1 Datisca glomerata | reverse complement strand
GAACAAGAGGATCAAATCGTGAAGTTAGAGAGGGAAAATAAACTGGTACGAGAAATTCTAGAAGAGGTGAAGGGAACTGTTGATGAGAAAAATGCGTACATCGTCGAGTTAGAAGAGCAATATGACGCCTTAGGACGAATCGTTGATAATTTGCAAGTTGATTTAGAGAATCAGAAAGTTAAAAAGACTGAGTCAACAAATGATTCTGAAGAATTATTGAAAGTCATCGCAAGCCTTGAGCACCAAGTTAGAGCTTATTAGAACATGGCAGAAAGGTTGGCAAGAAACAATGATGCTAATGTTGATATACTGAGATATGATTATCAGTTGCTACAACAAGAGTACAACTCGATTCGACAACGATATGGGCAGGCTGTGGAATGGCTTAAAGGCATGGCTGTGAGAGCGGGCAATTTGGCGGAACAAGCTTCATTTTTGAAGAAAAATGTCTTGCCCATCCATCCTAATGGGGAGAACTTGTCTAAATTTTTTGAAGAAGTCAACCGGGATTTGGGTCATTTTGGTCGTTTTATATGAACTCATGTTATGAAGTAATGTAGTGGATGACTCTACTAATTGAATGAAATTGATTACTTTAGAACTTTCACTTTGAGCAGTATCATTTCTCATGCACGCTTCACCACCAACGTCATCAGGTTGACCAGTTTCAGCACGCTTCACCACCAATAAATATCCAGCATCATCCATTTCCAAATGTCCAGAAAACAATGCAGACAGGGAAAACTGGGTACAACCCATCCGCGATGGCATGTGGCACAACCAAGCTTTCACTCCACAAGGCAAACTCGTTAATGAGCCAATCATCATAACCGATATTGATGACCCAAAGATGCATATTCCTATTACCAAGCCAAGTGATGACCCACGATCAAAAGATAAATTAGATTTTCTGGAGGATAGATTACGTGCTATTGAAGGATCTGATGTATACGGTACTATTGATGCCACCCAATTATGTTTGGTCCCTGATGTGAACATCCCACATAAATTCAAACTACCTGAGTTTGAAAAATATGATGGTAGTACGTGCCCCAGAAGTCACCTTATTATGTACTGTAGAAAAATGGCTGCTTGTGCAAATGATGATAAGCTGCTGATTCATTTCTTTCAAGATAGCCTGATGGGATCCGCATATCATTGGTATATCCAATTGGATAACCAACATATTCGAAGGTAGAAAGATCTAGCAGATGCTTTTTTAAGACAATATAAGTACAACATAGACATAGCCCCTGATCGTTTGGACTTACAAAGGATGGAGAAAAAACGTACAGAAGGCTTTAAAGAATATGCACAAAGGCGGAGAGAATTAGCTGCTCAGGTACACCCCCCATTGTCTGACAAGGAGATGGCTGGAATGTTTATTAACACATTGATACCTCCATTCTATGACAGAATGATTGGAAACGCTTCAAACAACTTCTTTGACATCATAGTGATCGGTGAAAGGATTGAGTATGGGATAAAGAATGGAAGAATTTTGGAAATTATATGAGATACATCGTCAGTAAAAAAGGGGCCTCCATTGACGTGAAAAGAAGGGGATGTGCAGATGATCAATTCCGGGTACCTATCACAAGCTATGAACCCGGGATCAGGATTTTCAAAGTATGGGGAAGGACCCAAGTCTACGACATCATATGTGGCTAATACCTCACAAATTCCGTACAATTATCACTCTCAACAATCAACATTTCAAAATAACCTAAGACCAGGTTTCAGACCACGGGCTCACCAGCAAAACATTGGTCAGGCTGATCAGCCTTTGAGGGGAAATAGAAATAATCAACGTTTTATCCAATATGATTCAATCCCCATGTCATATACAGAACTCTTACCTTAATTGATACGGAATAATCAATTGGTGCCAATTCCTTATGAACCTCTACAACCACCATACCCAAGGTGGTATGATCCGACTGCTCGCTGTGAGTATCATGCTGGGGCAGTGGGACATTCGAATGAGAGTTGCACGACATTAAAAGGTAGAGTACATGCACTTATCAAGGCTGGATGGTTAAATTTCAAAAAGGCAAATGGGAATCCAGATATCAATTCCAACCCTCTACCAAATCATGGGAATCCTGCCGTGAATGCAATTGAAGAATATTTTTCATATGGAAAGAGGGACGTGGAAGATGTGAGCACGTCAATGGAAACACTTTTCCATCTTCTTTCTAGAGCAGGGTACACCTACCCAACACGCTCAGAGGATCAGTGCATTTCTAGGAAGCCTATGCATGACTTCGATTGTTTGTTTCATAAGAAGGTGACGGGGCATACAATTGAGGAGTGTGCTGATTTTAAAAAGGAAGTGCAAAAGTTGTTGGATGCAAAAATACTTATGATAAGTCATAAAGGATAAAGGGAATACCAAGAAGATGACTCTTTAGTCCTCATGATAACTAAAGAATCATCTGAAGTTAATGTTGAAATATCGTCCTATATCCTAAAATCTCTCACAATACATTACGAGGAAAAGTCAACTCGCACCCCTACGTCTTATGCTCCGATGCCTATCACCATTCAAATACCGGGTGCGTTCGCTTACAAAGATTCACGAGCAGTACCCTGGATGTACGGATAAGAGGTTATTACAAGCAGTAATGACAAAACTCAAGAGCTAAATCCATCTGACCTCGATCTCCCCATAACTAATATTTCGGGAGTAGGTGGGATGACGAGGAGTGGCAGATGCTACACGCCAGAAGTTTTGAAAATGGATAAAAGCGACGTGTTTGAAAGGTAAAGGAAGGGGAAGGCCAAAGAAGGCGACAATGGTCATGAATTCCAAGGAGAAATGCATGGCGGCCAAGTGATAGACCCAGATATAATAAGAGGTACGAAGAAAGAAAGACCAGTGTCTGAAGAAGAAGTATATGAATTTTTGAAGCTCATCAAGCAAAGCGAGTATAAGGTGATTGAACAACTTAATCGCTTACCTGCTCGCATATCCTTACTGTCACTCTTTCTGAATTCTGAACCACATCGCCAAGCATTATTGAAAGTTTTGAATCAATCATATGTCTGTCATGACATTAGGGTGGAAAAGTTGAGTGGAATTGTGGGAAATATTACTGCACCGAATTTTATCACTTTTACACATGATGAAATCCCGGCCGATGGTACTGGGCACACCAGAGCTTTACATATATCCGTAAAATGTAGGGATTATATTGTTGCAAAAATATTGATTGATAAATGCTCATCTCTAAATGTAATGCCAAGATCTACACTGGCAAAGCTCCCAGTGGATGCGACACATATGCGGCCGAGCATGATGATAGTAAGAGCATTCGACGGGACCCGAAGAGAAGTAATCGGAGACATAGAGATACCTATCTGAATTGGACCATGCATATTCAATATTGTTTTCCAAGTGTTGGACATAAATCCAGCGTACAGTTTCCTTTTGGGTCGACCATGGATTCACTCTGCTGGGGCAGTACCTTCTTCCTTACATCAGAAGCTAAAATTCATAATGGATCATAAACTCATTTGTATATATGGGGAAGAAGATTTTTTGGTATCCAAACCAGCCACCATGCCATATGTCGAGGCGGTAGAGGAAGCATTGGAGTGCTCATTTCGATCATTTGAGATTGCGAACACCACGTTTGATGCTAGTGGGAAACCATCTCCAACGCCAAACCTATCAAAAACATTTCAGATGGTTGCAAGGTTGATGATCAAAGGAGGATACCAGCTAGGTAAGGGACTCGGGAGTGAGCATCAAGGCATAAAAAAGTTAATTGACTGGGACAAGAATGAACAAAGGTTTGGACTTGGATATAGACCGACCAAGGTTGATAGAGGGAGAGTGGAAGCTCAAAAGAAAGAAAAAAGGATTGCTAGGCTTGAAAATAAGGAATTCGATGTGGAAAAGGCAATCATACCCCATATTTCTAAATCCTTTAGAAGTGGAGGAATTTCATTCGAAGAACCGATTATAGTAGAGCAGTACAACCTTGAAGATGATATCGCCGAGCTTTCAATATCCGCAATCCTGGGAAAATCATCAAGTTCAAGTACAGAGGACTTGGTTTTTCGATACGATTCAGATCATGAACTTAACAATTGGGACGTCACCGAACTACCAATGCTTCTCGAGAATTTTCAAGAGTAATGTGTTCATGCCAAAATTCTAATGATTATACCCAATGCCTTAGGAATTTCATTGTTATGGGCCTATGTTCTCGTCTATTTCATGTCATCTTTTTGAATGAAAATCTAAAAAACTTGTTTCGTCTCCTTTTGCTGATGATAAATATAATTCCAGTTTCTTTTTGTTTCTTCCTTCTATGTCTTCTTTTTCCATTTCTGAAATGTTGTCCATACTCATGCTTTGTTTATTTATTTTATTTTATTTTTTTTTCTTTCGCCTTCTTTTCATCCAATAATCCGATTCAGGTTCGAGAACGATGATTTTGAAAACAAGAGCATAAGCAACAACTTTGACAATCCCATTCTTAGCGTAGAGTCAGGTGAAAGTGACGAGGATAATTTCGAACCATCTCCGGAAATGTTAAAAATGGTAGAGTCAGATGAAAAAATAACTCAACCATATCAAGAGTTAATGGAGGTGATAAATTTGGGATTGGAGGGAGAGACAAAATAAGTCCAAATCGGCACTTCTATGACAAGCCAAGGCCGCCGAGAATTAATTGACTTACTCAAAGAGTATATTGATGTCTTTGCATGGTCTTACCAAGATATGCCAGGTTTTGACACTGATATCATGGTTCATCATTTGCCACTTATGCCCAGAAGTAAACCAGTGCGACAAAAGTTAAGGAAAATGAAACCAGACATGCTGGTATAGATCAAAGAAGAAGTTAAAAAGCAAGTAGATGCGGGTTTTCTAGAAGTAGCAAAATATCCTGAATGGGTTGCTAACATAGTCCCAGTGCTGAAGAAAAATGTGAAAGTAAGGGTGTGCGTCGATTATAGAGATTTAAATCGGGCAAGCCCCAAGGATAATTTTCCATTGCCCCATATCGATGTCTTAGTAGATAAAACTGCAGGATATTCAACCTTCTCTTTCATGGATGGTTTTTCGGGGTATAACCAAATCAAAATGGCTCCTGAAGACCGTAAAAAGACAACTTTTATAACTTTGTGGGGTACATTTTGTTATAAGGTTATACCATTTGGTCTGAAGAATGCATGGGCAAATTACCAGCGGGCAATGGTAACATTGTTTCATGATATGATGCATAAAGAAATCGAAGTGTACGTTGATGATATGATTGCCAAATCACGTCAAGGAGAAGATCATACGCTCACTCTACGAAAACTATTTAGACGGTTGAGAAAGTTCCAGTTAAAGCTTAACCCGGCAAAATGTACATTCGCGACGTCTTCAGGGAAACTACTTGGTTTTGTCGTGAGCAAGGAAGGAATAAAAGTTGACCCTGATAAGGTTCGAGCCATCATTGATATGCCACCACCTCAAACTCAAAAGGAAGTTAGAGGTTTTTTGGGAAGATTAAATTACATAGCCCGTTTCATCTCACAGCTAACTGCAACTTGTGAACCTATCTTTAAACTTCTCCGCAAAAGTGATACTTGCAAATTTCTTTTGAGAAGATCAAGCAATACTTGCAAAATCCACCCATACTTGTTCCTCCAACTCCAGGGCGTCCACTCATTTTGTATCTTACAGTAACAGAAAAATCCATGGGTTGCGTACTTGGTCAGCATGACGTTTCTGGAAGGAAAGAACAAACAATGTACTATTTAAGCAAAATGTTCACAAATTATGAGGCTAATTATTCGATGTTGGAGAAAACGTGTTGTGCATTGGCCTGAGTTGCTCATCGGCTTAGACAATACATGTTATACCACACCACTTGGTTAATTTCAAAGATGGACCCTATCAAGTATATCTTTGAAAAGCCATCACTTTCTGGATGGATTGCTAAATGGAAAATGTTACTCACAGAATATGATATTGTCTATGTCACGAGGAAGTCAATAAAAGGAAGCGTACTTGTTGATTATCTGGCAGATCAACCAATGCAAGATTATGAGCCTATGAAGTTTGATTTCCCTGATGAGAGCGTTTCAGTCATATTCAAAAATGAAGAAGAATCTTCAGACCCAAAATTGTGGACAATGCTATTTGATGGTGCATCTAATGATGTAGGACATGAAATTGGGGCAGTCCTCATATCACCTAAAGGAATTTTTTTTCCATTCACGAAAAAACTATGTTTTGACTGTACAAATAATGGGGCAGAATATGAGGCATGTTCCATGGAAATTCAAGCAGCTTGTGATATGAAGATAAAGAAGCTTCGAGTGTACGGAGATTCACTATTGGTGATACGACAACTGAACGGAGAATGGGAAGCTAGAGACTCTAAGCTAATACCTTATAAAAAACATGTCATTAAGTTAAGTCAAACTTTTGAAGTGATCTCATTTGACCATATACCCAGAGAGAATAATCAAATCGCAGATGCGCTGGCAACTCTAGCGTCCATGTTTGTTGCAGACTTTAAGGAAGAAGTTCAACCCATAAAAATTGAGAGGCGAGATTTTCCTGCTCACTGTATGAGCATTAAAGAAGAGCCAGACACAAGACCTTGGTATTATGACATCAAACAGTATATAAAGAATGGAGAATAAACATCCAAGGCTTTTGAGAATGATAAACGCACTATTAGAAGATTGTTCATGGGTTTCTTCTTGAATGGTGAAATACTCTACAAAAGAAACAATGATATGATGCTCTTAAGATGTGTTGATACAAGGGAAGCAAATCAAATCATAGAGGAGATTCATGAAGGAATTTGTGGAGTTCATGCTAATGGATATATGATGGCCAAACAAATCTTGAGAGCAGGATATTATTGGTTAACTCTAGAATCTGACTGCATCAAGTATGCCAGGAGATGTCATAAATGTCAAATTTATGCTGATAAAATTCACGTACCCGCATCCTTTACATGTAATGGCCGCGCCTTGGCCGTTCTCTATTTGGGGCATAGACGTCATTGGTCCCATCACACCCAAAGCCTCTAACGGACATCGCTTCATTGTGGTATCTATAGATTATTTTACCAAATGGGTGGAGGCAAGTTCTTATTCAAGTGTAACCAGAAGTGTGGTTGTTAAGTTTATTAAAAATAAGATAATTTGTCGATATGGTCTACCTGGAAGGATCATCACAGATAATGGTACAAATTTAAATAACAAGATGATAAAAGAATTATGTGAGCAATTCAAAATTAAGCATCATAATTCATCTCTTTATCGTCCAAAAATGAACGGAGTAGTGGAAGCAGCCAATAAGAACATAAAAAAGATCATAGAGAAGATGACAGAGATTTATAAAGATTGGCATGAGATGCTCCCGTTTGCACTGCATGGGTACCGCACATCAGTCCGAACATCAACTGGGGCAACGCCATTCTCTTTGGTATATGGCATGGAAGCAGTCCTTCCAATTGAGGTGGAAATTCCCTCCCTCAGAGTCTTAATGGAGGCGAAATTAGAAGAAACAGAGTGGGTACAGACACGACATGAGCAATTAAATTTCATCGAGGAAATAAGATTGACGGCATTATGTAGAGGGCAATTATATCAAAGAAAAATGATGCACGCATATGACAAAAAATTGCGTCCCCGATGTTTCCGAGAAGGAGACTTGGTGTTAAAAAAGATACTCCCATATCAAAAGGATCACCGAGGGAAGTGGACCCCAAATTATGAGGGACCTTTCATTGTCAAGAAGGCTTTCTCGGGAGGAGCTCTCATGCTAACAAACATGGATGGAGATGATTTACCGCACACGGTTAATTCTGATGCAGTCAAGAAGTACTTCGTTTGACCACTCTAAGTATGGGAAAATGAAGTTAAAAAAATGCTAAAGCTGTCTCGAATACTGGAGAAATTCTTCTTACATTTTTTTTCTTCTCTTTTCTTTTTCCAAACCATCGTTTGTAAACACTGTTCATCATCAATGAAGAGCCTTTTTTTTCTTCTTTCTTTCCCAGTTGACAAATACATATACTTCATCTTCTCTTTATTTTTATTATTTCTTATTCCTCTCAGTTCTAAGATATCATTAATTACTCTTGAAATAACTCAGAAGAATAAACTTGGTCAGTTGAAAGCTAATTGAAAAATAAAATTGGACTAAGAAAGGTGACCTGATTGTAAAGTAAAATCTAAAAAGTCATCACGAGGAAGTTCAATATGCGCATGACAAAGGTTAAAGCGAAATTGGAGGATTACCCAATTAGAAGTACAGAAGAGAAGCAGAGAGATTATTTACCACTGACATTGAGCCAAATACTGGAGCATAAACTAATAAATAAGGATGTATTATTTTCCTAAAATATATGCTCGATACTTCATTGTGAGTCCATGATCCTAGGTCAAGTGATTGTTATAAAGGGTGTTGGATATGTTTAAAAATCATCATATAATTTTCTTATAAATGTTCACAATCATGCATAGCATGCACGCATTCAAAATCACTACTTTACATTTATGTTCAAGAATTACAATGCATAGACATACACCACATTAGTTGTTTGACAAATTCAGGTGCATGAATCACTTAATGATATTCTTTCGAAATTCACACATGACCTTCCAACATTTAAAGCATGCATTAGTCTAGCTTTTGTTGTCATGAGACTTGCATAAGTCAACTTCAACATCAATTAATATGGTTAAATCAAACCCGAATTGAGTCGAGGTCGGGTCCATTTCCTTTTCAATTAATGTGGTTAAATCGAACCCGAATTGAGTCGAGGTCGAAGCCCGGTGTCAGCGCCGGGTCCATTTCCTTTTCAATTAATGTGGTTAAATCGAACCAGAATTGAGTCGAGGTCGAAACCTGCATCCACCCAGGTTCGTTTTCCTTTTCAGATATCTTCGGTTGAATCAAACCCGACTTCGTCGCGGTCGAAGCCCGGTGTCAGCGCCTGGTCCATTTTAAATATCTTAGTTAAATTGAACCCGCATTGAGCGAAGTCGAAGCCTGTGTCTATCTAGGTCCATTTCGCTCCATCTCATAGAGCCTTATTTAGTCGAGGTTTCCATTCCATATTTCATATATTATTGTACCGATCAAAATACTTAAATACGCCTTTGTACACGTTCTGAGATAAGAAGCGTGCTCAAAGGGGACAGCTGTAGATACCGTATTTTATCCGGCCTAATACATGAAATATACATGCTTTATATTTTGGCTCTTTTAATAATCCAAGACTATATGTATAATTTGAAAACTAATCCAATAAGAAAAGTGGCCAAAGACTAAAAAGTAAAAATTGAAAAAATAAGACTAAAAAATAAAAACTGAAAAAAGACTAAAAGTAAAAAAAGGCAAACCCTAATTTTGCCTATAAATAGGAATGAAGTCTTCACTTAAGGGGATGTCTTTTGGGGAGTAAAAAAAAGGGGGGAGTCATTTTTTAGAGTGAGAAAGAGAGGGGTTTTTAGAGAGAGGAAGATGTTCTACATTTCTATTATCTTCATCTTCTTCCATATTTTCTTCTCAAGGTAGCTTAATTGTTTGGTACATTTGTTCATAATATATTTTGTTCATCTCTCTTCTTCATATGAATGTAGTTGATATCTTTTGTATTTTTTCATACATAAGTGGATTGTTCATTCCCTATCATTTCTCCTCATTTAAATCTTAACATTTTAATTTCATGCTTTGATGATTTCTTTACAAGTTGGATATTGAGATGTCTTTGTCATCAACTTAATTAATGAGGATGATGATAAAGCTTTGAGGGGTGTAAAAATTAATCAAATGTGAATCAACCTTTTTAATGGGTTGAAGTGTACATTTGATATAAAGATCCTCTAGAATAATTTTCTCAGACATAACAATGCATAGAATAGAGAATAAAACCTCTATACAAGATTATGCAAATATCTAAGTTGTGAAACTTTTAATTTTCCTACAAAGTTTCTTTTTATATTATGTTCATCATTTTATGACACTTGTTTGAACTAATTATCATCCATGATCATCGTCTTTGCTATTTGATTAGCAATGACTAATAAGGGAAGGAAAAAAAATGACAATTAGTGGACTAAGTAGTAAAAAAAAAGACATATTTATGTGAAAGAAATATATTGTTTATTTTTCATCATTTTTTAAATTTATTTATTCATTTATTTAATAATAATAATAATATTATTATTATTATTATTACTATTATATTATATTATAATATATAATATTTAAAAAAAACAAAAACATGATGTACAAAGGAACTTTTCCTCTGTTGCTATCTATCTATCTATATATATTTATAATTTTTTAAAAAAAAAATTTCTTTCATTTATTACATAATATAGTCTTTTACTTTATTCTTGCATTTTTATAATCTCAAAATTTTATGTTTTCTATAATTTGACATCCTATAACTTATCTCTATTCTTTTACTTTCATTTTGTTGTAATTATTAACATTAATTTCCTTTACATGTTTATTTATTTAGCATTTTTGCATCATCATGCTTATAATGTGATTCTTGCATTATTCTCTTATTATTATAATTAATGTTCATGTATGCGTGGATTATAATTTTAATAATTAGATTTAGATTTTGTTACTTCTATTATTTAATTTTCGCTAAAAAAGGCCGACGATGGACTTTGAGATTTTTGGGATATCAAACTTCTCGAACTACTGAGGTGAGGAGTTATTCTTGGAATACCGAGAATAACTCTAATAATGCTTTGATTTAAAAAGATATGAGAATACAAAAAAAAAGTAATTTTTTTTAATGGTCTTTGAACCACCCATTAAAAGTAACTTATTTTGTTCATTTCTATGATACAAAATTCCTCAAATGGGACATTCGAAAATAAATCTCTTTAACATTTGCCTTAAAATAAAAAATGGATAGCATTTGATTAAATTTCGTAACCATTTTATAATGGGTGTTGTGGGGTGCTAATACCTTCCCCATACACAAACGACTCCCGAACCAACTTTGAGTTTTCGTAGACAAAAAATTTTCATCTTAAAATTGGGTGACCAATCACACCCTAAAATGATTGGTGGCGACTCCAAATTTCTTTTTTCTTAAAAAGTGAATTTTTTTAATCACCACTCTGCGTCGCACGTACGTTGCGACAACCAGGAAATGGAATCTATGTATTCCATTTCTGTCTGAAAATTGGTAGATCCATCTGAAGATGTCAGACCCATTGAATGTAAATAGATCTTCAAGAAGAAAGGAGGTGCATATAGGAAAGTAGAGACTTTCAAGGTATGGTTAATAGCAAATGGTTATACACAAAAGGAATGAGTTGATTATGAAGAGATATTCTCCCCTATGGCCATGCTAAAACCTATTCACATCCTTTTTTCCATAGCCTTATTTTTTACTATGAGATATGGCAAATGGACGTCAAGATAGATTTTCTGAGTGGCTCTCTTGAAGAAAACATCAATATGATGTAACTATAAGGGTTCGTACAAAAGGGGTAAGATCAGAAAATATGAAAGTTGCTTAAATCCATTTATGGATTAAAGCAAGCATCTAGATCTTGGAATCTTACCTTTGATGAGATTATACAGTCTTATGGCTTCAAGAAAAATGTTGACGAATCCAGTGTTTATAAATCCATCTAAGATAAGATAGTGATTTTCTTAGTTCTTTATGTTGATGATATTCAACTCATTGAGAATGTTGTAGAAACTCTATCGAAGGTAAATAAGTGGTTAGCTGAGAAATTCCAAATGAAAGATTTGGGAGAAGCGAGCTATGTTCTAGGCATCCAAATCCTAAGAGATAGAAAGAACAAGCTCTTGGCCCCTTCTTAGGCATTTCTTATTGATAAGGCGTTGGAGATATTCTTTATGAAGAATTTGAAGAAAAGTCAACTACCGACCATACATGAAATTATCCTCTCCAAGGAACAATGTCCTAAGACACCTCAGGAGGAAGATGATATGAGAAAGTTTCCCTATATTTCAGCAGTTGGCAGTCTCACGGATGCCATATTTCGTACGAGACCGGACATCTTAATGAAGTGGAAATAGTCAGTCGTTATCAATGAAATCTAGGTTTGGAACACTGGATTGCAGTAAAACATATTCTCAAGTATTTAAAACAACGAGAAATTATATGCTTGTTTATTCAGGTGGAGACTTGAACCACACTAGATATACTGATTCTTACTTTCAATCAGACATAAACAGTCGAAAGTCAACATCAGAATCAGTATTCACCCTAGATGGAAGAGTTGTAGTCTAGAGAAATATTAAACAATCCAGCACTGTAGATTGCATTATGAAAGCCGAATATATAGCGGCTTGTGAAGCCGTGAAAGAATCGGTATGGTTTAGAAAGTTCTATACTGATCTGAAAGTAGTTCCATATATGTACAAGCCATTGACAAGACTACAACAATGGGGCATAAGAGGGGCAAGCACAATGAAAAGAAATATCATATTGTAAGAGAAATATCATGTCTACTTTACTTCAATGGGGCATAAGAGGGGCAAGCACAATGAAAAGAAATATCATATGTACAAGCCATCCACTCGATGCACGATTTCTGTAGTGTGACAACAATGGGGCGGTAGCGAATTCCAAGAAACTGAAGAGTCATAAGAGGGGCAAGCACAATCAAAAGAAATATCATATTGTAAGAGAAATCGTGCATCAAGTGGATGCGAATGTTATAAAGATAGCGTTGGAACAGAACCTGGCTGATCCTTTTACGAAGACACTTCCTGCGAAGTCATTTGAAGGCCACATGCGTAACATGTAATTGAGAGAAATGCCACATTTGCTTTAGGGCAAGTGGGAGATTGTTGGGAGTTATGCCCTCAAAGAATGTGTATTGACACTTTGATATGAAATTTATTGAGGATTACATTTTTGTTATAATTGTTATTTTAAATTACTGTTGAATAATTTATATAAATATATAAAAATTTCATATTCCTTAATGAGACTATGATATTGTATTGGTCGAGAGGATTAAGATCATAGATTATGAATAAAATTTAATGTAACATATTAAAGTATGAAATCTTTAATGAATGGTTGTTAGTACAGTTCACTAAGCATTATGAATGCGTGTGATCTAGATCTAGATCATTGATGTGTATGGTATCTTAGTGAGGGTACTTTATATAATGATATTATATATGACTGGACGAATGTGAATTAATATCTTTATCAACGTGCCATTTAGCAAAAAGATTTAATACAAATCAATTCGGTGATCATATGTAGATTAGTCTGAATCCTGAGTAATCATGAAATCCTATGCATGTCTACTCAATCTTTTGATTTACTCGCTAAGGTTTATTTGTAAAATAAGCTAGTGACTTTTGTTTTGCAGATTCAGTGATGTGGATGGCTGTGAACATGATTTTACAATATTTGAAATTCAAGCTTTCTTAACGGATCGTATATTAGTTCTCTTAAGTGTTAATTCTGGAACTGAATTGTTATTGAGCTCAAATTTATAATAAAATTATAAATTAATCATTCACTAGTGGATTAATGGTACTTAAAGATCAATAGGTATTTTGAGGGGTGAAACGGTAACTTTGTTCAGCTCTAATTTACGAACCAATAATTGGAGGACAGAACTACATGAAATGATTATATCAGTGGAATACATGATAATACTATATATATATATATATTCTATAATGACCAAGAGTCCAATTCCATATTTGTAATGGAGAAATAATAGAATTAATAACCAATTATTGGAAGACAAAATTACATGAAATGATTATATCAGTGGAATATATGAAAATACTCTGTAAATATATTTTATAATCACTAAGAGTTCAATTCCATATTTACAGTGCAGAAATAATAGAATTAATAAATAAGATTAATTAATTAAATACTTTAAATAATAATCTGGTTTATTGGAGCTTAGAATTATAGGTCCATGGTCCATAAGTCACCTTTATACTACACAGTTTAGGGTGTGAATATTTTAGGACATGAGAAAAGGACTCACTTGAAAATTTTTTTATTCTGGGTTAAGTACATAATTACGAGATAATTATGTATGATTCGTTAATTAAGAATTAACTAATTTAATTATATATAAATAATTATTGATTATTTTTTTAGTTATCGATAATTGAGACATAATATCTAATTTATGAAATTAGATAGTTAAATTATTATTAGATAATAATTTTAATCAACTAAGTCAGTTATTTGTAAAATAAGAGATAAATTAGTTGATATGAATGATAAGATATGTTAATTTTGAATTAACTGATATATATATACTTATCTGATTAAAATAAATATTTAATTTACAGTAATTGTCACGTGTCAATCACTGATTGAACATCAGAGATTGACATGGACTAGTGTAGTGCCACGTGGCACTGCAGTTGTGCACAGTTATAGTGAGTCCCACTACAATTGATAATTTTATAATTAAATAATATTTCAGTTTATCCCTAAAAAATCTGATACGTCATTATCAAAAAAATATTATTCTATTGGCCTCAGTTGATGAATCAGTTCATCAGCTCATAAAAAAAATTGAATTGAGAACATAGTTGGTGTCATAATGATTTTTCTCTGTGATTAATAGTTAATAAAAAATTCTGAAAGAATAATCATCGTGTTCTTTTAAAGAATCGTCTTGCTAAAGTCCTTCTAAGTATATTTCTAGATCTCATGTGTTGAGTACAACTAGAGACATAAAAATGTCTTATAATATTCTTCGTGCCCACACACGTCCTAGTGCATTGAGATTTTACTTAGAAGATCTTGGTGTGGATCTTTAAGTCTACTGATCATTGGAATAGTTTTGTGGGACAGATGATCGATCAGGTTTGCTAGGATGCTTGATATAAACTACACGAGGTATATGATTCATAACGTTGTATGTTGTAGATTTGATGTATAAATACATAATGGATCCTGACTGATTGAAAAAAGTTTTCCAATAATTTTTTTTTATTTGGTTATCATGGCGTTACGCAAGTTTTGTTATATTAAAAGATTCGATCTTTATTAAAAGTTTAACTTTTAATGGCCTTGAGCCACATGCTTTCGCAGCGCATGCGCCACGACAACAAACAATTAACGGCTTTAGTATTTAGTTTTTTTTTTAAATCTTTTCGTAGTTACTTGATTTAGGTTATGACAAATATGATTTAAAAAGCTAAAATTTAATTACACTCATAATTATAGTATCATTGAAATCATAATTATAGTATCATTGAAATCAGTATATCATCTATAGATATTTGATATACTCGAATACTTTAAAAAAACATGCATTATTTATAAAGTTTTGAAACATTTTTCACATAATATTTGTAGTTGGAGTTGTATTAGTATTATCTCTTATATACTCGAAGAATTATTTTTTAACGATTATTATTGAAATAAACTTTCATATGTGATGGAAGTGTTTATTGTTATTTTATAGATTTAATGTAGAATTTATTAGTTTTTTATTTTGGAAATAATTGATTGAAGGGAAGTTACTGTATTTAGCGATTTCTAAGGGATATTGATCGGTGTGTTTGAGATTCTTAAAACGGTTATGATATGTTTAATTTTTAAATAATGTCAATTAATTACTTTCTAATTTCTAGCATCTATCAATTACCCAAAAAAATATCTAACATATTATATATAGACGATGGTCAATTTAGTTCAAAATTATTGACTAATTAGAAAATCTGCTATTTACCTAAATCTATTGAAAACTTGCTATTTTTGAAAGCTTACCCCTTAAAATTGTCTGTCATGCAAAATTTTTCAAGAATATTTCATATTCTATGACTTTTGGGCTTTTTATAAGAATGAAAAATAAATCTGGAGCAAATGACAACCCATGACACCATATAGGAGTGAACTATGTAGAGAGAGCTTCTAAGCTTATCAAGTTACCACAATTGATACAAATATCTCTATATATACCACTCCAACATTTTTTCCCTTTCCAATCTGTGCGATTTCTACAATTCTCACTTATTTTTTCATTCTCATTTAGCTTACTTTAGGAGATAATTTATCATTCATCACAAAGTCAATTTTGACAAATTAATAGTCGATTTCGATGTACTCGCGGAAGAAAATTTAAATATTTAATGACCTCACACTTTTAGATAGTGTATCTCACCTAAAAAGTTACCTAAAATTGATCCATGGAAATGGTGTGTAGAAACACCCATTTTCCAACATAGTAAACGAAAAAAAATCATTTTTGCCAAGTGAAAAAATCATTTACTGATAGATCGTGTCATTATTATTTATCATATTCTCACTTTTATTAACTTGCGTAATATAACATGTTTTATATGTATCAGTGTTTGAGAATATGCTAAAAACCCTCATCTTTTTATATTTTTGTTTGAAACTCAAAATACATAATTGGATCAATAAATAATTATATTTCAACAGGAGAAGGGTATTTTGACATTTTATTAAGAGCGATTGAGATACATGTACTTACTAAAACTAGAGGGGATATTGGATATAATTAAGTTCAACTGTAAGAACAATTGATGTCATTTATCCGTAATTTATTTCTAACATTGACAATTAATACTACGACCTAAATTAGCAAGAGAGCTAGGATCAAAGTCTAAATCATTCTTGACTAATATCCATTCATACCGTCTGGATGAAAAGCTGAGGGGGGTGTGATCTTTCGCTTGATATCTCCTGCAATTAGTTCACGTAATTAAGTTAAACTAATCAACTATAACGTGTTTTTCTATGTATAGTTAATTAAGTACCTTGCATGAGCCATGAGGTATGTAAAACACTAGATATAAAATGGATTAAGGAATAATGGGAAAAGTATTTCGTCTATTTGGAAGTAGTTTAATCTATAATCTATAACATCTCTACAAGAGTCTTATTTAGAGAAGCTTGAGAAACCCCATAACACCCCTATTTGTTTTAGAACGTTTGACTTTTGACTACAGTATTCTCCCAAAAAATAAAGCTGAGTAGATAAAAAAAGTGAAATTATTTTTGAATTCTTAAACAATATTTGAATAAGAGTAGTTAAGCATTAATAATATAATTATATTTTTGACCTTGTACGTCTCAATGAGTTCAAATAATAATATGCATGCACGGAATTTTGTAGAATGAATTAGAGGAAACCAATGAATCTTTTTGGAATCACACAAATTTTTATGACAATGAATGATTGTGTCCCCCTTTTATAATGATGCATGGAATTAAATTAATTGTGGACTAGATTTTTTTACCAATAATTATTCTAGATGACTATATTGATAGTTGATTTTCAATCTCTCTCGAATTAGATGATTATCAAGAGGCATCCTACAACAATTTGAGATAGAGAAATCAAACAAGTATGGTACGACATTAAATGTTAAGATGTCAATGTATTTGAGTCATCCCAAAAGCTCCTCTTAGTCTGGAGGAGATTACGTTGAAAGAAAACCTTCTTAAAACCATGTCGAAGAGTCATCGTTCATGTTACAGAACGAAAGTTTTCAATGGTTTATTGTGAATTTTTCAGATATGTTCGTAGAAATGCGTTATGGGTTCATCTTTCTATATTATACGATTATACCATACTGGTTGAGAATCTTAATATTGTGAATATGAGTTATACAATTATCATAGCACTCTCATTGATTTTGTTGTGTTATTTAACTACGGTCTTTATTCCACTTCTATTATTTGGGATTCAATATTATTTTATTCACGTGGGTATAAAGGTCAAGTGGAGTTTGTGATTTTTTTTCTTTCTTTTGACCAGCTCTCTGCATTGCAATTCATCATAATCTGTCTGATATTTTTTCAAATGCAATTACAATTTAAATTATATTAGATAACTTGATATTTAAATATATTAAATGTAAATTAGTTTTTAATAAATAGATAAATAAGATAGATGCGATATCGTTGTTTTTTGCCTCTTAAAAAATTCGAAGGATTTTTTAATGCAAGAAATGTAATGTGATATTGCATAAGAAAATGGAATACACATCGTCAGGCCTTCAAGCAATTTTTTACTTTGTAATAAGTTTGGTTTTAAGTTTGATGTTAATTAATATATACTATACATCTGCTATTAAACTATACAGGCCAAAAGGTATAACATGTTACTCTCTGCCATGAAACTACCGAAAAGTTCGTTAACAACATCGAGAAAGGTCAAACCTATTTCATCTACCAATGATAATGTTGTTTCAATACAATGACACTATATAGTCTCATCATGAACTTTTTTGGGGCAAAACTGTCTGCCTTTTTTTCAACTAAATATAGTTTTTCATATTAACTATACTAGAAACAAACCCTCTATATCTCTTAACTATTTATGTAACTTGACATTTATATTGATTAACATTAATCTTATTAACGCCATTTAAGAGGAAAAAATGATGATTCAAGCTTATCTAAAAGAAAGTCCATTTTTAGTTTAAACAATGATGGTTTGTGTTGTATAATTTTATGGATGGTAAAATGTTACTGCAAAAAAAATAGAACATAAGTTTTACTAATTAATTTTTATAAGATTATTTACCCTAATTATTATTAAATCTCTTTAGCTATCATGGATAATCTCTATATAAACTTCCTCATATAAATGCTCCGACTTAGCAGCTTTTACTTGCTCTAATTTATGCAATACGTTCCCGTATGTCTGTTGTTGGAATATTTTTTAGCTCTTAGTTAGGTCTCATCCATAAAAATAGTTCACAAATGCTTACTTTTTAATCTATTGATTTTTTTAAAGTACTATACTTTTAGTTTCATTTTCGTGCTTTATGTATATTTTAATTGTTCAGTCTATATATAAGTTGTATAATTTCGTGCATCGCCCGGGCTTTTCAATAGTAATTATAAAAGAGGGGAAAAAGAAAAATGCAGTAGTTTTAATGAGCAAATATATTGAAAGTGATGATTTGTTTTCTCTGCAACCAAGAACACTGGAGTTTTTACGGTTGTAAAGAAAAATATTCACGGTCTTTGAGATTGATTATGAATTTCCTACATTATAATATGAAAATATAAAGAATAATTAAGAGAGAGAATGAGAGAATAAATATGTCATGATTTACGTGAAAAACCTTAAAGGAAAGAAAAACAACGGAGAGATTTTGATAGTATTTATTATGGAGAAAAGTTTTACATGACTAATTGATGTTGATAGTTGTTCTCTCCCGTTGGAGTTACATCTTGCCTTTATTTATATGCATTCAATCGGTTACATAGAATCTGATACAGCTATCTAATTCTATCTGAAAATAGGATCAACAGAATATTCCCTAAGATTTAGTTTATCAACATTAACAACTTAGTAAATCTTGACTGTTTGATCAATCCAATGGTCTTAATTAGCTTTTCTTTGGATTGCCACGTCGAAAATCCACGTGCTTTTGTTTGATTGGTATGTTCTTCATAATCGCCTAGTTGATCCTACGGTTCTCGCTCTATTTTCTCTTCGATGAAGTCTTCGGTCTAGATTTTATCACATGTCATGTGAAATTTTGTCTGTTCATTGCCCCCATTAAACTCGATGAAATTTTATTCGTTGATGCGTAATGATAATTTTTTCTTGTTCTGACATTACGTCTGCATGTTTCTGTTCTCACGCATTTTTTGAAAACATGCGATGTAGTTTGTCAAGAAACTTTTTGACTGTCTACAGTCAGCGACGACTTCTTCTTTTCTTTCTACCGTCATGGTCTTTTGTCTTTGTTTACAGATGCTTTGCGATTGTCGAGTATCTCATTTGTCAGCTTGTTGTTGATGATGATTATTTCCCTTTCATTTGTTGCTATGCCTTTCCGTTTCCGTTTGATAAAAAAATTTCTTCTTTCGTACGTTAAGATCTGTGATAAAAATGTTATACAAGAACAATAACATAATAATTGAGATGAGTAAGAAGCGAGTGTACCATTTCATAATTGCATCACATGAGTTTGAGTTTGGTGTTCCGCATTTGTTGGTAGAGTTTCTACTGTTTATTTGTTTTCCTTTTGTACTTTTGCTTTGATCAATATGAATTATACTGTTTGTGCAATTTTTCTTCTGTTGAACTCTTTTTTGTATTACTTCACTCAAAGACTTAGCAAAATTTGGGGACCAAAATCCGACTTCAAGCTTTCAACGAAATTCATTCTTAAATACTTAGGAAACTTTTGTCTCCCATTTCTCTGGAGAATGTTCTTTTATAAAATTTATTTATGAGGATAAGAATTTAATCTCTTTATGATATACATGCTTCTTTAAGGACTTAGGTTCAAATAAAGAACCATGGATCTATCTTCATCCTAAGAGAAGAAATTACGAACTGTCATTTTATTTTGAGAGAAGGACTAGGTTTAAATAAAAAACCATGGCCCCATTTTCGCTTTAAGAGGGACTTACGAACTCCCATTTTTTTTAGAGGAGGACTTCGGTTTAAATAAAAAATCATGGTCTCGTTTCTACTTTAAGAGGGACTTACAGACTGCCCATTTTCAAGGACTTGGTTCAAATAAAGAACCATGGCTGCGTCTTCATTATGAGAGTAAGACTTATAAATTGCCTCTTCCAAAGACTTACGCCCTTAGTTCCTTCTGAGAGTAGGACTTACGAATTGCCCCTCTCAAGGACTCACGCCCTTATTTCTTTCTGGGAGTAGGACTTATGAATTGCCCCTCCCGAGGACTCACGCCCTTAGTTCATTCTAAGAGTAGGACTTATGGATTGCCCCTCCCAAGGACTCACGCCCTTAGTTCTTTCTAAGAGTAGGACTTACGGATTGTCCCTCCCAAAGGCTCATGCCCTTAGTTCATTCTGAGAGTAGAACTTATAAACTGCCCCTCCCAAGGACTTACACCCTTAGTTCCTTTAGAGGATATGATTTATGAATTGCTCATCCCAAGAACTCACGCTCTTAGTTTATTCTAAGAGTAGTAGGACTTATGAACTGCTCTCCCCAAAAATTTATGCCCTTAGTTTCTCTACAGAGCATGACTTACAAACTGCCTGCTCTCAAGGACTCACGCCCTAATTTTCATTGTTGTTGAAGAAGAGAGAAAGTTGACGGCAAGTATTTATCTTGTAAGTAGTCTGCACGTTATCGTGCCATAAATTTTGATCGAAAGTTTCAAATTGAATTACATGAAATTCTTCAAGAAGTTGATTTTCATATGGTTCCGATGATATATAATTCATCATGTAATTAGCTCCCAGTAGGTACAGTTTACTTAATGAATTTGACCGTTCCGAATAATAAGCTTTCCTGAACAACCTTCGTTATAATAACTTTTGTCCAGGAGCTCTGAATCAAGTTCGGCAAAATTCTTCAAGCAGTAGACATTCGTATCTTTTTCAACAACACATAGTTTGTCATATAATATTTTCTAAAATGAAACAGCCTAAATATTCAATTTGAAAGACGTAAATAGTCTTACTTTTCTGAGCGATGCGTACAAACATTACCGTGACTTTTGATCAAAATCTCCAAATGGAATTTCGTAGAATTCTCTAATAAGTAGACGTTTGTATCTTTTAGATTATGTAAGATTCACCATGTAGTTCACTTCCAACAAATACAGTTTAATTTCCAAAATTAATCGTTCTGCATATTCATCTTTCTCGAACAGCCTTCACAAAAATTATCATAACTTTTGCTCGAGAGCTCCAAATCTAGTTCTGTAAAATTCTTCAAGAAGTAGATATTCATATTTTTCTAATTATATATTATTTTCTATATAATAATATCAAAATTGATACAGTTTAAAACATAAATTTGAGAAGTATTTATATATTTACTTTCATGAATAGCACTAGCGAGAGCTGACATAACTTTTGATCGGAACCTTTAAATTGATTTTCATAAAATTCTTCACAAAGTGGATTTCCGTATATTTTCGTTGATATAAAAATCATCATGTATTTCACCCCCCAATAAATATAGTTCAATTTCCAAATTTAAGGTTCTGTATATTCTACTTTCTCGAACATTCTTTACGAAAATCATCATAACTTTTTGTTGTGCGCTCTAAAATCAATTCCTTAAAATTTCTCAAGAATTAGAATTCCATATCATTGTAATAGTATATGATTTTCCATGTGGCCATCTCCAATTGGTACAGTGTAATTTCCTAAATTTACTATTCTACATAATGTTTATTTCTGAACAGCATGTACTGAAACTACCATAACTTTTGATCGGGAGTTCCAAATTGAATTCTGTAAAATTATCCAAGAAGTAGACTCTTGTATCTTTTGGATGGTATATGATTCACAACGTTATCAGCACCATCTATTATAGCTTAATTTCTGAAGTTGATAGTTTTGCGTTATCTTCTTTCTGAACAGCTTGTATGAAAATTGCCATAACTTTTGGGCCCCATATTGGGTTTCACAAAATTCTTCAACAATCTACTTTTTGTATCTTCCAAACGACGTATGATTTTCCATAAAGTTCTCTTCTGTTCACTTCATCTTAAAAATTGAATCATTTTTCACTTCTAGTTCCGTTGTCATAGCGTTTCTGTTTTGACTTCCAATTTGTTTCCATTTTCAGTGTCGTACCCGTTGCCATTTTCGTTCTCATTGCCACGACTTTTTCATTTCTGTTGTGAAGAAGTTTCCATTTCCGTTGCCACAACGTTTCCTGTTCTCGTTGCCACAATATTTCTCGTTCTCAACGTTTCCCGTTCCTGTCGCCATGCCTTTTCCATTTATATCGTAATGTCATGACGTCTCCGTTCCCGTAGTCAGGACGTATTCATTTTCATCGTATGTTCATATTCTATTTTCTTACACTTTATAGAATAGGGATGAGCTAGTCTAAAAAAATACGTATCTCAAAGTTTATATTTTCGTTCATCAACCGTTAAAAGATTTTTTTTATAGCTTTAGAAAAGCTTAAATTCAAAATTTAGAATTAAAAATTCGAAAATTCACTCATCGTGCAATACATGCGTCAAATAAGTTTGAATACCGTCTACAACATTTCATATTATCCATAACAGGGTCAAACTATGAATTTTATCAAAACAAATGACCTAAACAAGATAAATGTAATTTCTATAATTACATCAAAGCATGATAAAATTTAACAAGGAGAGTTAATTAATTATTCTCTACACAAGTAACGTAGAATTAATTTCTACTAATTTAATATGCTTGAACTATTGTGTAAGTATTTTTCTCAAGACATTGTACGATATGCTCATGCAATTATTCAAAATTTTAACGGATAATATAAGTATTTAAAGAGTAAAGTAATAATTTAAAAATAAATACTTAGCTTGCAATTTGACGTCCTTCATATGTTTGCATAAGACGACATGTACGTTTGAAAGCGGTAGCATCGCCGTAGTTGATTTTTGAATGAGGTTGAACTAATGGATCAAATCTCACAATTTTAATGGAGATCATCGATGTGACATTTGATTTTAAGAAAATATGCGGATTCGAGCTATGATGTTTGCATTCGAATCTTGAAACTCGTTGTTTCCTGAGGTATTAAATAATGTTGATATAAATAATTACATTATTCTATTAACATGAAAAGCACATCAAATAGCATAATTTAATTAATGAGAATTTTGCAAATTAATTGCATAATAATAATGTAAATAAATCTTCCTTTAAATGTTGTATTTATTCCCTCATTTTTGTTTATTCAGAACTTGGCAAAATTGACTTGGAGGAGTTATAGTGGGTCATTTGAAGAAGGGAGCATGCGTTGGGCCTATGAGGAGCTGGGCTTGTCTCTGATGGACGCACGGGTCGTGGACGGGTGGAGCTCGGGCGCAGCCCTCAATCGGGTCGCGCTTAACGGGCCGTGCGGGTTGAGCTTATCATGGCTTCGCTAGGCTGATCGGCGGGCTAAGAGAGTTTCCATTGGGCTCCTGAAGTGAGCCCTCCCTTGGGCGTGGGCAACTGACCAATGGGTTATGGACCGGGTAGGTCAACTCGACGATTGGAAAATGGGTAGAGAAGATTATAGCCGTAGGCGGTGACGCGTGAGGGAGCGAGCGGCCTCCTCCTGCAAAAGTTTCCTGCTGGAAAAAGCTCTAAAACGATGGAGGTTTATGTCTGAACACATATATGGGAGTTTTGGGTCTGGAATTTTTTCCTTTTAATGTAGATCTGAGATATAAATTGCAGACCAAAATAGGCAGTTGTTCGCGGCTCCTCGACGAACTCGACGGCGGTGGGCGGCACGAAAGCCTTCCATGGTGTAATTCCGATGACCTGAAAGATGATTTAGCTGTGAAATGCTCGTCATCGATGTTGGCCGTGCTTCGAAGCTGCCCGTGTTGTCGCCCGCAGTTCCAGATTTTTTTTACTCTTGACCTGGTAGGCGGAGCTTCAATCACCGCAGTCCGTGGGTTTGGCCGTCCCCTCATGGTGGTTGTTGAGTTTGCCAAATTCAATTTCACGAATATTGTTAATAATTCTTTGAAAATAATAATTTCATAAAAGAAATAAACAAATCGAATATGAACGAGTGAATTTACCGTTCTTTGTTATATTTTGAGTTTCCACCATGTTGTGTTTCCGTTTCTACTTCTAGTACGGCTTCCGTTTCCACCTTTTCTTTTGTTTCCATTTTAGCTTCCGTTTCTTCTTCCGCTTCCATTTTTGAGGGGGCGTTTGATTTAGTTTTAAGTGTTTTGGGAAGAGATTTCTTGAGTTTTTCTCTTAACTCTTAATGAAAGCACCAAATGTAATGGAAAAAATTCACGGTTTTTGAGAATTGATCGGGAATTCCCTACATCATAATATGAAAATATAGAGAATAATTAAGAGAGAGAATGAAAGAAGAAATACGCTATGATTTACATAGAAAACCCTTAAAGGGAAGAAAAATCACAGGGAAACTTTGATAGTATTTCATTATAGATAAATGGTTTACAATGCTGATGGGTGTTAAGAGTTGTTCTCTCCCGTTAGAGTTACATCTTGCTTTTATTTATAAACCTTCAATATCAGTTACATAGAAGCTCATACAGCTTATCTAATTCTATTTGAAAATATGATCAACAGAATATTCCTTGAGATTTAGCTTATCAACACTAACAACTTAGTAAATCTTGACTGCTTGATCAATCCAATGGTCTTGATTAGCTTTTCTTTGGATTACCACGTCGACAATCCATGTACTTTTATCTGATTGGTATATTCTTCATAATTGTCTAATTGATCTTATGATTCTCATTCTATCTTATCTTCGATAAAATCTTCGATTTAGATCTTATCACGTGTCATGTGAAATTTTATCACTTCAACGGTACCACACTTAGAATACGAAAACAGGCAGTTGAAAGCTACACCTCAGACAATACATAATTGAATTTCCCGTAGCTGAAATTTATTTTAGTTTTATTTATACATTTTAAACAGGAGCCCATCGCTTTAGCAATTTCACTGTGTAAAAATTCAGGTCGATATGGTTGATCAGAATCAATTACAACATCTGTTTTATTGAATCAGATAAACATTAAAAACATAATTTGTGTGAGTGCTTTGATATAAAAGTTATTTTCTTCTTTTCAGAAAAAAATCATGAACCATTGTAAAATAAGAAAACTGTTTTCTTTTTATGATCTAAGATGCATTTCATCTACAATTTTGCTCTAGTTAAAACATCTTCTTACCTGATTTTACCAATGAATCGTAGATATTAGCGTACTTTTGGGCATATTGTGCCACTAAATACAAGTAATTTTCTGGATTCATCCGAGTGCAAGACCCATGATCATACCACTATTCGCTGAAAAATCTATTTAACTCCGGTGCATGTCAAAGTTCGGCCAAAGTGAAGTTAAATTGCTAAAGAAATTCCAGTTTTGAAGCTACAAAAGAAAAAAATTATCTAGTATTGTATATAATAAGACCAAAAAACTTAAAAACACTACTAAAAAACTGTTTTTTAACGATGGGGATTCCCCATCATTAAAAATCAAAGACGATGGGTAAGCACCCGTCATGGTCATAGTAGTCACTTCAGTTTCGGTGTATGTTTCAGCTTTCTGAAAAAAGAAATGTCTCAGATATTTTGGTGTTTCGGTGCGCCGTTTCGAAAAAATTTTGATCATCTAAAATAATATTATAAAATTAATTATATATAATATAACTAAGAAAAAGATTGAATCAATAGATTATATATCATGCAAATAATACATAATTACTATTAAAATTCAACAAAACATCATATTAATGACATTAAAATTCAACAAAAATATCATATTAAATAGCATTATGAAACACACAAATGTTCAACATCACAGCTAATTTGCTTAAGTTTCATCATCATCCTCATTAAACTTTGCAATTCAGGAGTATCTCCACCAAACTGATCCCATCATACATCTACAAAAGAAACATGTTGAAAATAAAATCAATTAAAATAACATAAATTCATAAGAGTATTTTGGCCAAAACAGACCGAAATTCGGCCGAAACAGACCAAAATTCTAGGCAAAATATTACAATCCCCTATTTCATTTTGGTTCCTCACCAGAACCAAAATGATTCGGCCATTTCGACCGAAACGAAACGAAATTCATAACTAAGGGTAAAAAGACGACGGTTGCTAGCAACCGTAATTTTTTGTTATATTTTTCCAACGATTTGTCTACAAACCGTCATCTTTAGTGATATTTTTTAAAATTTAATTACAGAATAATTAAGCTAACCTATTAGACTTGAACAATAAATGAAAACAGAAAAATGACACAAATATCGCAGCAGACAATATAGTTCTTCATTGCATACACTATGATTATCTTTAAAATTTCTAACATTGTATTCTAGAAAAAATAAATAACGAAATTAATTACAAAAATCTTGAAACTAATGAACTTTGAATACTTCTTTTAATTGTTCTAGTTGCTCCCAAATTGTTCTACTTAGCTGTTGAACTCTGCAAAAAAAAGAAGATTGGTTTAACCCATCAATTTATTTTAAAGTAAAGTAAAAGAATATTGAAAGTTGCCATACATACATGTTTGTTGATTTGATATTTACTGCTTCGTTTATCCATTCATGTGTTACATTATAGATTATTAGTTTAACTTTGAGTAAAAGATAAAACATACAAAGTTAAACATATTAAAAACACACCAATATCATACTAACCACAAATTAAAAAGATTGAGATGATTGTAGTTACAAGATATAGGGTTGAACTTCATTAGTATTTTTTAATACGTAACGATGTGCTTGATTCCATTATTTGTGATCAATTCTTTCTACATGACCACTTGATAAAGGCTTATCATCTTTCAAATCATCATCTGAGCATGAGAACTCTCTTTTCCTTCATTTATACCAAACGCAGTTTTTCTAGAGTTATCTAATTCTCCATGTCATACCTGTGTTTGATATCTTTGATCTATACCATGAATAAATAAATAATTTCTTACCTTAGTCAAAGTGAAACGTTTGAGATTCCTACATTCCACACATAGACAACGTAAGAAACATGGGTTATTACCATTCCCCATTGCATACTTGATGAAATTTTGAACCCCAATGTCATAATTTGTAGATGTTTTATCAATAAATATGCATGATTTATCCATCTTAAGAATATGAAAATATATGCAAACCCCTTTATTATTGTAGGATTAACGTAATTTATTTAAAAAAGATGAAAAAAACTAATACCTTCAGAATTTACAAGTTGAACGCATTAAAAAAATTAGAGGTTGTAAATGTGATATCGAGTTGAAGTAGACGCGAAAACAATTGATTTAGAGAAGAAATAGAGAACTGAAGATGATGACGAGACGCAGGCAATATTGATAGATTAGAAACAACAGAGGGAATAAGAGAAAAGAAGTCGCCCAGTTACTTTTAGGGTTAAAAGTTTGATAAAAGATGACAGTTTGTCTAGCACCTTGATAGGGTATCAAAAATTGACATGGACTATTATAGTGCCACGTGGCGTAATAGTAGTGGGTGGGCAACACTGAAGTGCCACATGGCACTGCAGTGGTGCCGTGAGGCACAATGCCATCATAGGTAATGCTGGCTCACGGCACATTGTAGTGCCATGTGGCACTACACTTGTGCACAATTGCAGTGGATCCCGCTGTAATTGATAATTTTATGATTAAATATTATTCAATTTATCGCTAAAAATCTTATACGTCATTATCTAGAATATATACATATATTATTCTAATGACCTAAGTTGTTGAAAGAAGAGGAGAGAATCAATTGAGAACACGATTGGTGTCACATATATTTTCTTCTGAGATTAAACGTTAATCAAATCTCTAAAAGAATAATCATCACATTCTTTTAGAGAATCGTCTCACTAAAGTTCTTCTTAATAAATCTCTAGATCTCATGTGTTAAGAACATCTAGAGACAAATGTCTTGTAATATTCTACGTGCCCACACATGTCCTAGTGTGTTGAGGATGAACTTGAAAAATCTTGGGGTGGATCTCAGAGTCTAATGATTATTGGAACGGAGGATCGATTGGTTTTTACAAGGATACTTGATGTAGACTATGAGAAGTATATGATTCATAACCTTGTATGTTATAGATTTAACTTATAAATATATAATGGATCCTTACTGATTGAAAAATATTTTTAATAATATTCTATGTGCCCACACATGTCCTATTTGTGCAAGTTTTGTGTTATTTTAAAAGTTTAATTTTTTGAAAGGCCACGTGACTTCACGCTTCCGCCACTCATACGCCGTAACGACAAGCAAGTGGTATAAGAATGGACTTTATATATTTATATGCTCAATGCTATGTTAGTTTTCTTGCATTATTCATTTAATATTAGATATGTATGATGACGGATGGTTATGTTTTTTGAATGTATGTAAAATAATGGATGGTTAATTGTATGGTGATTATTGGGTTAGACGTTGTTTTAAGTTTTCCTAGATCTTGTGTAAGGTGAATTAAGGCGTAGGAATTTTTGTAATTTTATTTTAAATATTATTGTAATTATTCCGAATGCAAGAATATGAAGAATGTACGAGACGAATGACAGAAATTTACTGTTCAAGCGAAAACATTGTTCATCCCTGAAAATACTATTCATCCACGAAAATGCTATTCACGTCTTAAATTAACTGTTCACGTAAAGATGGACCATGCCGGCGGTACTGTACTGGCGATGAACAGTGCCTGGCAACGCGGCAAGCAGTTAAAGGCGGTGACACGGGCAACGTTGATGGTGGACGGCGATCAGAGAGTCCAAGGACTCGGAGACAACTATTGTTATGTTTTTGGAAATTTTCAACAAACCATGCAACCAACTATATCACCTAAGTGTTTCATGAAAATCCAAACTCTTTTAATTATCCACTTAAAATTTGAAATTAATGTAATTTTAAAATAAATTATTATTTTTTGATTTTATAAAAATTAAAAATCAATAGGTTGATTGAGTTTGATCCAAGTTTGACCAAATTAAATTAAATATTTATTTGACTAAGTCAAAGTCAACTATATTAAAATGGATAATTTTAGAAATTGTTTTAATTAAGAAAAATAGTTTGTCTAATTAAAAAGGATTTTGTTCAAAGTTTGAAGATTATGAAAATGAATATCAGGAGGAGATGACAATATTTGAGAAATATGTATTCTTGAATTCTGATTTGTAATTTTATATCTTTATTTCAAGGGTTGTAATTTAGAAAAACTCAATAGTCATTCGGTCTATTATTATTTTATTTAATTATTAAATAATTGTTTAATTGTTATGTTTGATAACATGTCCATGCATTCGTCGATCACATGCCATACATGAAAATCACACACAGTTTTATTTAATCGTGCATCTCATATGTAGAAATATGATTTATTAGGATTGTCCTAATATGTTTATATGTATTGCTTTATGAAATCAATTGCATATAAACTGCTAGGTTTTAACTAGTTAAATCCGAAGTACATGGAGCGACCGTTGATGAGCAGACTCAAGTTGGCATCATACTAGAGTCGGTCACACCAACTATGTTATGAAAAGTTACAATTCAACATGACTTAATTGTTGAATGAACTGCAGACTTTCGAGTCACTCAATCTTAGAATGATCAAAGAGGACGAGGCAAATATTGTCTAGCAAAAGCATTCTTCCAATATTGTTATGAACAAGAAAAGGAAGAAGAACAATGGTAAGGACAAGAGTAAGAACAAAAGAGTAAAGAAAGTCATGATATCGCCGAAAGCCAAGAAGAACAGGAAAGACAGCAAGCCCAAAGGAAAGTTTTTCTGCTGTAGGGTTGAACGTCATTGTAAGAGAAACTGTAACAAGTATCTCTCTAAGCTAAAAAAGAAAGGTAAATATGATTTACTTGTACTTGAAACTTGTTTAGTGGAATATGATTTGTCATCTTAGATACTTGATTCATAAGCCACTAACCATATGTGTTCTTCATTGCATATGCTAGATTTGTCAAGGGAGCTGGCTGATCGTAAGGTCGTTTTGAGAGTTGGCAGTGCGCTCGTGTCAACTAAAGTATTAACGATAGTCTGTTGACATTTTTGGATATAATTACATAGTTTTGAACGATATTTATTATATTCCTAGTTTTTTTTAGGAATTTGGTTTCTCTTTCCTTTTTACAAGAACAGTTATTTAACGTTTCTTTCATTAATAAAGAGTTTATTATTTCTAAGAATGAATTTGATATCTGTCATGCTAAAATTATAAGCGGACTATATATGCTTAAACCGACTAAACACATGTTATATAATTCTTAATTATTTAAAGTAGCAAAACCTAAAAATAACAAATGACAAAGAGTTTCTCATGATGATAACACATATGTATGGCATCTTAGGTTGGGACACATTAATCTAGATAGGTTAAAATGGTTAACAAATCATGGTGCTTTGAGAGAGCTTAAAGTTGGAACTCTTCCTGTTTGTGAATCCTATCTAGAGGGAAAAATGACAAAGATACTTTTCACAGGAAATGGCCAAAGAGTCAAGAAACCACTTGAGTTAGTACATAGTGATGTCTGTGGACAGATCAATGTACAAGCTAGAGGTGGGTATGCGTAATTTGTCACTTTCGTTGACGACTACTCAAGATATGGTTATTGTTACCTAATGCATCGAAAGTCTGAAACTTTTGGAAAGTTTAAAGACTTCAAGGTTGAAACTGAAAAGCAATTAGATAAATCATTGAAAACCCTTCGATCTGATCAAGGTGGTGAATACTTGAATTTAGAATTCAAGGATTATTTGTTAGAGTGTGGAATCTTATCCCAACTCACAGCACCTGGAACACCACAGCAAAATGGTGTTGTAGAGAGGAGAAACCGAACCTTATTGAATATGGTTAGGTCAATGTTAAGCCACTCATCATTGTCACTTACATTTTTTTTATATGCACTACACACGATAACTTACATTTTGAATGTAGTGCCCTCTAAGTCTGTAAGCAAGACACCTATAGAGTTATGGAATGACTTCAAACTTGGTTTGCATCATTTCCATATATGGGGGTGTCCAACTCACGTTCTTAGACCCAAGACTAGAAAGTTAGACTCAAGGTTTGAGATATGCATATTTGTTGACTATTCTGTAGAGACTAGAGGTGGGTACTTTAATATTCACAATGATCAAAAGGTGTTTGTGTCGACAAATGCAACTTTTCTTGAGCATGACTATACACAAAATCACAAACCTCGTAGGAAAGTAGTTCTCGAAAAATTAATGACTGATGAGATCAGACCACCTTTAATTTCTATTGATAAACGACAAACTAGAGAAATTGCAGTTCTTGCAAAGGAAACCCCAGTGCAATGTCGTAGTGGGAGGGTTGTAAAATAAACAGTTATCTATGAACTAGAGGCACATGTCCAGGTGTTAGACACTAATAAGGATGATCAATTATCTTATGAAGAAGCAATGGATGATCCTAAAAAGGAGAAATAGAAATATGGAATCTATTATTCCAATTTCGTCTGGGAACTTGTAGATCCTCCTGAAAATGTTAGACTCATTGGATGTAAATGGATCTTTAAGAATAAAAGAGATGCAGATGGGAAAGTAAAGACTTTCAAGGAACGGTTAGTAGCCAAGGGCTACACCCTAAGAGAGGGAGTCGATTATGAAGAGACATTCTCCCCTGTGGCCATGCTAAAATCCATTCGCATCATTTGTTCATAGCGCTGGTTTTGACTATGAGATATGCAAAATGGATGTCAAGACATCTTTTCTGAATGGCTCTCTTGAAGAAAGCGTTTACATGATGCAACTAGAAGGGTTCGTACAAAACGGGCAAGATAAAAAAGTATGCAAGTTAATCAAATCCATTTATGGATTAAAGCCTTTTTTTATAAATACACCAAAGATAAGATAATGATTTTCTTAGTTCTTTATGTTGATGATATTCTACTTATTGGAAATGATTTGAAACTTTGTCAAATGTAAAGAAGTGCTTAGCTGAGAAATTTTAAATGAAAGATTTGGGAGAAACGAGCTATGTTCTAGGCATCCAAATCCTAAAAGATAGAAAGAACAAGTTCTTGGCACTTTCTTAGACATCTTATATTGATAAGGTACTGGAGAGATTCTCTATGGAGAATTCCAAGAAAGGTCAACAACCAACCAGACATGAAATTGTCCACTCCAAGGAACAATGTCCTAAAACACCTTAGGAGGAAGAGGATATGAGAAAGGTTCTCTATGCTTCAGTAGTTGGAAGTCTCATGTATGTCATGTTGTGTACGAGACCAGACATCTGTTATGTAGTGGGAATTGTCAGTCGCTATCAGTCGAATCCAGGTATGGAACACTGGATTGCAGTACAACACATTCTCAAGTATCTTAGGAAAACGAGAAACGATATGCTTGTATATTCAGGTGGAAACCTGAACCCCACTGGATATACTGATTCAAATTTTCAATCAGATAAAGACAGTCAAAAGTCGACATCTGAATTAGTATTGACCCTAGGTGGAGGAGCTGTAGTTTGGAGAAGTATTAAAAAATCTAGTCTTGGAGATTCCACTATGGAAGCTGAATACATATCAGCTTGTGGAGCTACGAAAGAGCGGTATGGCTCAGAAAGTTCTATTCTGATCTGGAAGTAGTTTCAGATATGGAAAAGCCAGTGATCCTGTACTGTGATAACATTGGGGCGGTAACCAATTCCAAGGAACCGAGGAGTCACAAGAGGGGAAAGCACATATAGAGGAAATATCATCTTGTAAGAGAGGTCGTGCATCGAGGGGATGTGACTATTATGAAGATACTATCAAAATAGGACCTGGTTAATCTTTTTACAAAGACACTTCTTGCGAAGTCATTTGATGGTCATATGCTTAACATGAGATTAAGAAAGATGGCACATTTGCTTTAGGGCATGTGGGATATTGTTGGGGGTTATGTCCGCAAAACTTGTGTATTGACATTTTGATATGAAATTTAAAGAAGATTACATTTTTCTTGTAATTATTCTTTTAAATTATTGTTGAATAATTTATATAAATATCTAAAAATTCCATATTCATTAATGAGACTATGATCTTGTATTAGTAAGAGAGGATTAAGACCATAGATAATGAATAAAATTGTCAGCAACATATTAAAGTATGAAATCTTTAATGAATTGTTACTAGTACGGTTCACTAAACATTATGAATGCGTGTGATCTAGATTTGGATCATTGATGTGGATAGACATTTTAGTGAAAATACTTTATATAATAAGATTATATATGACATGACCGATGTGAATTAATATCTTTATTAACGTGTCATTTATGTTGAAGAAAAAAGAAGAAATTTACAAAAGAGGATCAGAAGAAGAAGGCTTTGTTTCACAAATGATGTTTTAGCTCTCAAATAGTAAGAGTTGTAAAACGAGTTCTGATTCACAAATGGGAGAGGCTGCCTATTTATAGCCAAGGAAAGTAAAGTTCACCGGGAACTCATCACTTACTTGAACTATTCTATTTTACAAAAATAAAAACATTTTACATGCCTACTTTTGTCTATTTTTTACTAAGAATAGTAAAAATATATAAATAATTGTCTAATTATTCGACAACCAATACAATGATTATAAAACGAAAAATTACAAAGAATCTTGATAATTGAAATCTTGATCTTCGTGTCTGTCATGATTTGTTGAAAATGAATGAGGATGATTAAGACTGTCGTTATTTTGATGGAGCCATTGTTTTCTTAAATAATTGCTATCTCATATTTTTGTGTCTTCATTGGTTGTGTTGCAATACTTGCTGAGGAGCGGCCTTCCTAGATTCATTTTGTTTTGTAACTTGATTTCGTAAGTGATTCAGAGTCAGATGCATTATTATCCTCCAAAAGGAGAAGTATTTCTTGGAGTAATTTTTTCTTTAATTTGGACTTTGGAGTTGGGCCCTTTGATTTACCCTTTGAAGAGGGTTTGGATCCGGATTTTTATTCAGGTTTGGAAGAATTTAAACTAGATAGTTTTACTTGTCGAGCTAGGTCAATGGGCTCATTAATTTTTAATGGAGCTTAAATGAAAAGATTTGCAAGTCTTATATTGGGATGGATACTTGCAAATTCATAATTGATGGATGTCATAATTATCTGGGTATTCAACTTATCCCACCATTTAACATAATATTCTCTTGTGAAAATTCATCTTTCAATCGAGTATTGCCATTTCAAAATTCAAGGTATTTTTAATTTTATTGAAAAATGAAGTATTTGGGGAAAGGAAGTCTCAATTGGTAAGGGCTTGTAAACCTTTACAAATAAATTGAAACATTGTGGTAAATCAATTGGAAAAAGTTCTAAGGTAAGACCATGAATGGACCACCATTTTAAGAACCAACATGAAAAATCAATTTTGAAAGTGTTATCAAAATTTAAAATTCAAAAGTGAGAGAAATCACTATTTTGATGCAAGAAAATCTTGTGCCATGTATCAATATAGTCAAAATAATTATATTATTTTTTATTTAAAATTGTTTTGAAAGTTGAAGGATGGATTCTCCAATCCTCCATAGTTATGATTCCAAGGATAGAGAAAGAATGGTAAATGTTTCTTTTCTCAGAATTTTTGATTTTTATGGATTCTGTTTCTAAGAGAATGTCTCTGTAGAATCTAAGATTTTTGTTATTATGTCCAGGGACATAGTGGAATTTAGGAATGAAATAGGCAATTTGAGTATGATCCTTCAAATGTGCAAATGGGGGCTCAATATGAAAGAGATTTTCACTGGCCATCTTCTGAAAATCAAATGATGATTTCTTGTATTTTGAAATTGATTGGTCATCAAAGGATATTGGGAATGGGTCAAATTGGTTGATCAGGGTTGATTGGTGATTGAGTCTATTAGACCCAAGTGTTGTTGATTGGGCTTGGTTATGAGTAGAAGATTCCTCTTTGATTTGACCCTTAAGGGTCAATTATTGAGTCAAATGCTCTTCTGTTATTGAACCATTCATCAGTCTCACATGATTTCTGAGAGTAATACCGATTCTTTCAGTTAAGGATTCTACTGCATGCCTATGACTCTTTTAAAAACCGTCAGGCATGATGAAGAAAGTTCCTTCTGGAATCAGAAATTCTTCTATTGTTTTATTGAAAATTCAATTTTAAATATTGCTTGTCCCAAAAGGTTTACGGTTAAAATTTTATTGTTATCATAACAGATTTCAACATCTTTGTGAAACCCTATTTCCCTCTTTTTCGTACCACTAAATTAATGCTGCATTAAAGTCATCCTTCAATCCAACATCTTCTAAAAATTCATCCTAATCCAGTTATTTCTTGGATATTCAAATTCATTATGATCATAATTAATAAATGGAAATTTTGAACAAAAAGTGGTTGCTCTGCCATTGAACTTCTTGATTTTAAAAGAATTTTGATTGAGTATTCTGAGTTCTACCTTTTCGTATTATAGTTGGCCAGGATTCTCAAATTCCTCCATTGTAAAATCTTGGAATGATTCCCTGCATAAATTTATAAGAAAGAAGGTCAGGAATTGGATTATGAATAATTTGGACGTTGAAATTAAAAGTATTGAGAATAGGCTGCTACCTGGAAAGAATTTGTTTGGCAATAATATTTTTCCATTCAAAATACATTTTGCAGATTTGCAGTTAATTTTTAAAAGAAATTTTTGAATCAAGGAAAATTGCATGATTTGATTAATGAAATAAGAAATTTCAAGTCCTGGAAATCTATTCTAAAATAATTTGGTTTTATTTGTAGAGACAACTAAACTATTTTATTTTATTATTCTGGCAAAAAATTTAAAATAGTTCTAGTATTGTTTATCATATTCACAATTGTAAACAATTAAGAAACTTAACTAGTATTGTTTCATAAGAATGTTATTAATGCAGAAAATCGAGAAATCAGCAAATTGATTAAAGAATTCAATTATTATATTCTGAATTTTACTTGGAGCAAATCTAAGATCAAATGGCATTATTTTCCAATTACAATGATCAAAATATAATCTTGTATTTCTCAATCTTATTTGTCTAGTTTTTCCAACACCCAGTTTCTATGCTAAACTTAGAGGATATATCAGCATTTCTAAGTCTGTTGATTAAGTCTCTTCTATTTGGTATTGGATATTTTATCCATCCTACAACATTGTTAAGAGGCTTATAATTAATCACTAGATGATGAATTTCATGTTTAAAGATTTTAATTTGATCACGAAGATCAGGTTTATGAAGTTGTGCTTCAATTTTTTCCAATTTTATTTCTTCTTGTAAAAACCCAAATTGTTTCTCTTTACATGAGATTGTATTTATGGATTTGAAAACAAAATTCTGTTTTAAAATTTTCAAATTCTCATTATGTGTAAAAGAAAAAAATTTGAATTTGACAGGTTCTTCCATGAGATAAGTAATTATCCCATCATACTCTATTGTGAAAGGATACAACAACGAAATGAATGGTAAGCCCAAAATTATTTTATTTGTCATATTCTTTACTAAGACAAATGATGTTTTAAAACATACATTATCTTAGAAAATATGAACTTTGGAGATTTCATAATTAATATGCATTCGGGTACCATTGGCAGAAGACAGAGACTTTTTCATCTTCTTGAAGTACTTTGGAGGAACTAGTCCTTCCTGCATACAATTCAAATCTGCTCTTGAATCCACAAGAGTCATTGTTGTGAAATCAAAATCTTAAATAATTATTCTAACCATTATGTGTCATTTCTTGATTTTGATGTGGTTAAGTATTTGGATGAAATTTTCATCGTCTTGACAGTTAATAGGTCTTCAACCTCATTATCAGAAATTAGTAATTTACTAGGTTCACTTAATTCTTGTTTATTAATTAGATTTTCTAATTTTAAAAGGTTTTATTCTTCCTTTTTTTCTGTGTTAGAATTTCTTAACTCTTTTATTTATATTTTAATATTTTTAATTTCCTTTTGAAGTTCCTGTAAGGTAATTTCTTTTTCTTTTCTTTTTACCCTATTGAATTTTCAAGGGTTTATGACAGACTTTCTGTATTATTATTATCAGACTTAGTATTTTCTTTTTTCAGAATTACCTTTTTAATTCTTTCAAGGTATTCTTGTTTTAATTCTGGATTTTCAATTTGAAAATTAAATCTAACAAGAGGGTTTCTTCTTCTTCATTTTTATTTAAGACATTTTTTACAATAACTATCCCTACACCCCATAGTGATGTTAGGAGAATCACTGTCAGAACTTGAGAATTCAGTTTCAGAGGATTCAGGGGTTTCATATTCTCCTAAATCTTTACTATCATTTTCATAATAATATATTGTTTCTAAGATTCTAAACAATTCCTGTTTATTTTCTTCAAAAATTTTTAATTGGGTAATTTTATTCTCAACTTGATAGGTGTTAGAAAGATGAGTTTTCTGACCACATTTAAAACATGTAATATTACTTTTATCAAATTTTTTTATTAAACCTTTTTCTGGAATAATTTGTATTCCTAGAGAAATGTTTATCAAAATTTCTATTTTTAGAATAGTTTCAGTCAAAACTTTTATTTTTATGTTTGTGGTGATTTCTCCTATAGAGCTTATGAGACCTTCTAGGGCTTAGGTGGGAATTTTTCCTATTTTTCTAAGAAGGGGCAATAGAGGGTAGACCGTATTGCTCACAAAAAATTCATAATTCACATTTAGCAGTTTTGCTTTCCTTTTTAATATGTTTGTTGATTTTCATATCAACACACATTTTTAATCCTTCTTTTTGTATTATAGTAATTATTGTTCCATATGTTAGACTATCATAGTTTATATTTCCTAGGTCATTATTAAGGATTGTCCTTATTTTATGCGCAAATAGATTGGGTAATCCATTAATAAATTTTTCTTTCCAAAAGAGTTGATTACTATCATCCCTTGACATAATACTGGATAAGAATATATTCTTATACTAATTAAAATCACTTAAGGTTGGACACCTAAAATTGATTAATTGATCATTAATACGCGAAGTAAATTATTTGGCGTACCAATGAAATGTTCAATTATTGTATAAATGAGTGTATTAATTTCATCAGGTATTGTTTCTTGATTTTCTCCAATAATTGGTTTCCTTCAACATTAATCTTAACTGCTGAAAGTATGGAAATTTTAGATTCTTCTGTGAAATTTTTTTCCCACTAGGAATGGAGCATTCATGTGAATCCTATGATTAGAAGATTTATTACTTTTTCATGTGTTGTAATTTATTGAGGACTTCCTGTTCCATTCATATAATTTTTTTGCAGAAACAGAAATTTGATTAGCAATAGAAGATTTAGTAATTTGAATATCAGATGGCATGAGTTTCTTATGCCATTTCCTTTCGAACTTATTAATTTCTAAATTTTTAAATATTTTTTTTCAATATTGTTAATATTTGAAAATTCACTTATTGTAGTTGATTCTGACCTATGGGTATCCAAATCTAAATTATCATCTTGGTTAATTACTTTCAATTCTTGAAATATTTCACCAATCTTTTTAGACTTAGTTTTAAATTCTTAACTACTGTCTTGGTTGACAACGTTAACAGAAGAAGACGATTCAATATATTTATTTTTTAATTCATGAATCATTTATGAATATTTTTATTAATTGGAATAAATTTTAAAGTGATTTTATCTGAACGATTTATTAAGGGTTTTTTTCCAGAGTTTCATTAGGTTTTGGTTCATTAAGAACATCAACCTTAGTCTCAATTTTGTGTAATTGTTTTTCTATTGAAATTAGACTCTGGTTAGTATAATTGAGTTGTTCAACTACTTTATTTGGTTCTTCTTCCTTTGCAATTTTGAAAGGAGAAGTAGTGATTAGAGAATTCTTATGATTAATCATGATTTTTTCTGGAAGAGGATGACTAGTAGATACTACACTAGAGTCTTCCTTAACTCATTTATACTTTGAAACTATTTTGATATTTCTTTCATAAATATCTTCAACATAATCAAGGAAAAATATATCAATTCTAAATTCTTGCATGAATGCCTATCATTCAGCAAGTAAGACTTTTCTTCGATCCATAATATATGAATCTCTGAACCTATTACGTCTATCTAGATTGGTTGGGTCATTATTGTGTTGGGTTAGACCTTTCCAATCTGGTTTATATTCTTGACTCAAGGTTCCTATATTCAGAACTAAGAGTTGAGGATTGACAGAATGAAGGCTTCTTTGGAAATCTGATCTAGTGAGTGCTTCAACTTCATCAGATTGATCAGACTTATTATCAAAGACTAGCTGACTAAATTGAGAACTTGTGGCTATGCCTTTAGGTCTTAAATTTTTATTTTGTAATTTCTTTAATTCTTCTTCTAAATGTTCAATCCTAAGGTTTTGATAATTATTAATGGATGATTTAGAAAAGGAGTTCCTAGGGGTACTAGACTAGCTACTCTCAAATTTATGGACTAGAAGATGATTGAAAGTTAATTTTTATAGTACCATCCATGTACTGCTGGATGTAATCTAAATCTTCAATTGGTCTTTGAATTTGAGTAGGTTGACTTTCATTGGTTAAAAGCCATTTGAAGGTAAATTAATACACCTAATTGTTTTAGGAACTCTAGTATTGACATTACTTTGACTAGATTGTATCAATAGGGTTTAATTCTTTGGACTTCTATTGATGGTTTGGAAATTCATATTTATTTTGGTTACTTTGTGATGAATTATAGATATTAAAGCTAGGAGTTGGGTGACTTCTAGGATTTGATAACCACTGGTTTTAATATTTAAAGTTAAGGATTTTAAAATATAGGGATCTGCTAAACTAACAAACAGATCTGGAAAACAATCAAAATGAATTGGACTATTGCAGAGTGATGGTTCAATTAATCCTAAGATACTATCATTAAAGTTTATAAATCTTACATCTCGCAAGGCTAAATCAAAATGAAGGAAATTATATCATTCTCGAATATAATACTTTATTGGATAAGAGGAAAATAATTGACATGTTTTATGCTCTTTCCTAAGAGCATATATTTTTTCAATTGTTTTTACATTATGGTGAGGTTGAAGGAAGCAACAGTCCATGTTGATTTATAAATATTTTTATTGGAGATTTTAGGTATATTCCATACCCTATGATCTACTTAATCATCTGCTAATTCAACATGTTCATCATTTATTATGTCAGGTATTGAGGTTATTGTTGACCTATTACTACTAGAAGAATTACTCCTAAATAATCTACTCATTGCTCAACTAACTAAATTATTCTTATTATTGAGAATTTCATATTGTATTTTTTGTTACTAACTTTGTGGTGACTTTTACAACCTCCTATTAGGCTTCACTCTTCTCCCTTTCGCCTCTACAACCACCATACCCTCAGGTTTTGTATATCTAAGAGGTCTTAACTAGGTCCCTGAAGCTAACCAAATAGAAGCTGGTACGTCAGCCACTGATAAACAGATTCACATATTAGATAAGCAAATAATACAAAGAAATAATCAATTATAAGAATAACCAGCCACTTGGGTGAAGAGTAAGATTATATATAAGTAATTATTCATGTAAGTAAATAAGAAAACAATAATATCAATAACCAACCATAGTAGGCGGTGAACAGTTTAGTTATGCAGAAATTGAAGTAGAAATTGTAAATGAACATTATTATCCCCACCAGGTTTGACTCTGATACTAAAAGGAGTGAAATTAAACAGTAAGATTAAAAACTTAGGGTGTAAGATTAAAAACTTACACATCTTTTGGTATAAGAGCCAAACCTGGTGGGAATAATACTGTTCATTTACTATTTCTACTTGCATCTTAATACCCCCTGTCTAATTATTATTTAATTTCGTGCCTTTTGGTATCAGAACCAAACCTGGTGGGGATAATACTATTCATTTACTGTTTCTACGTCTGTCCATACTAATTTAATTAAAACAATTAAGGCTCATGTTAAGACACTTCCTTGTCTTAGCATTCATGCCAATAATTCTTTCAAAATTGTTTAAACAGATGCCTCAGAAATTGGATATGGAGGCATCCTATTACAGAAAATCTCCCTGGATACTTCAGAACAAATTGTTAGATTTACATCTGAAACTTGGACCCAATCCCAAATAAATTACAGTACAATAAAAAAGAAATATTATCTTTTGTATTATGCATACAGAAATTTCAAGATGACTTGTTGAATCAGAAATTTTTGTTAAAAATTGATTGTAAATTTGCTAAGCATGTTCTAGAAAAGGATGTTAAAAATATAGCCTCCATACAGGTTTTTGCTAGATGGCAGTCCATATTTAGTATTTTTTATTTCGATATTGAATTTATTAAAGGAATTAATAATTCAACTCCTGACTTTTTAACCCGTGAATTTTTGTAGGGGCAACATCACGATGGGGTCTAGGCCCCAGGGCTCAAAGCACGGAACTAAAAGGGAACCTTTAGTCCCCCAATTCGCCCTTACGGCCCAGTTTAAAGAGGAGTCCTCTACTCCTAACCAAATTTAGAGCGTCAACATTTGCAAAAACACTTTCAACGGATGTCCGAAAAGTATTACATGTTGAACGGAGTAAATGATATAAATATCAGGCATACTTTCATCGCCTCTCTCCCTAAAGAATTGCAGCCAAAACTTCACATAACCATTAATGCTCTCCGAAAAGATATGGCTGAAATTTCTCTTGGAGAAATTTATCAACTTGCCTTGGCAACTCTTGATAAACTCTGCGAACAATAAAAGTTTTTCAAAAGAATGATAAAAGGGGAATCTAAACTCCACCCAGCATGTACGAAGCCGTACCTCAAAATCAAGTGCAATGCACAAAAAGATTGTTTGTGTTCTAAAGAGAAGAAATCACACTCCCGCCATGCTCAACCTCGCTGGAAGTTCTCCAGCTCACCTTCCAAAAAACCTTTTCTCAGATACTTCAAGAAACGACATTCTTCCTCTAGAAAGTCTGACAAATGCTCATCTGGGGAAAAAAAGAACACTTTGCAAAGTGTTGTCCACGAAAAACCAAACGGGATATCCAGATGCTCCAACATTTGCAAATTGTCTTGCCCATCCAAGATGATGAAGATATTGAATATGTTGTGGAAGAACAGGCTAGCCGAGATAATGAAACACAATATGTTTTGCCATACTCCAAGGATGAAGATAGTTTCTCCTCCGATTCTGACGCATCCTCCCCAGCAACCTTAATCCTTTGTTTGGGTTCTCTTAGGTTTGTAAACACTCCTCCAAAAGGAGACCTTGTTTCCTCCAAACCCAACATTGAGATTAAACTTCTTTCCAAAAAAATTGCCAAACTTGTCTCGGCCATTGGATTTTTAGATACTGAATCTTGCAAAACAATCATGAAGCTAAGTCTCCTTCCTCTAGAAGAATGGGTCCCTTTTAACCAGTACTTCTCCACTGCCAACGGAAGTTTGTTCAAAATTGAATAGATTACCAAGCGGCACATTGGCATTCAGTTCTTCCCAAACTGCATCCTCTGGATCGAAGTGTTAGGCAGTGATCTTCCTGGGAAGGATATTCTGATTGGATTTGATGCTTTCTCCCGAACAAAGAATCTCTAGATTTTATCTATCGGGGTCCAGTACAAAGGTTTTTATCGTGCCTACACCAATCATGCCAGTCTCTTGGAACTACAACAAGTGCCTCCAGAATATGAACATATTCGCGATCAGATCCTTCCCTATTGTGCTGACAATCATGACCCGTTTACACATCCGTTTCCCCTATGGAAAAATTAGGCGTTCTTTATTCATCTTCCTTTAAAAAGAAATGAAGATATCAATCCCACCAAGGCTTCCCATCCAGGTATGAACCCAGATGATCTGAAGATGGCCTGAGAAGAATGTCACATGCTTCTTAGACAAGGCCTCATTGAACCTGCTAAGTCATATTGGGCATGTCAAGCTTTTTATGTGGAGAAAAGATCTGAAGTCAAAAGAGGAAAAAAGTGACTTGTTATTGACTGTAAGCCTCTTAACATCTTCCTTCAAGATGATAAATTCCCTCTTCCCAAACCTAGTACATTGTCCATCCATCTTAAACGGGCCAAGATTTTCTCCAAGTTTGACCTTAAAGTCGGGTTTCGCAATTAGGCATCCACTGAGATGATAATCGTAAGACTGCGTTTTGTATACCCAATGCCCAAATGTACAGTCATGCCATTTAAGCTTAAAGTCGCCCCATCCCTATTCCAAAAGGCCATGACCAAAATGTTTGAGCCCATTTTACACAGTATCTTGGCCTATATTGATGATATTCTTCTTTTCTCTGAAGATCAACATTCTCATCAAACCTTGTTATCTCAATTTGTTGCCCTTATCCAGTAATATAGGACCATGCTCTCTGCAAAGAAAGCTGAACTTGGAGCTACATAGATCGAATTCATGGGAATGATTTTTGAAGATGGTGAATTCCAACCAGGCCCTTATATTGTCGTTGAATTACTCAAATTCCCCCATCAAGTTTTATTAGTAAAACAAATCCAACAGTTCTGAGGCATCATCAGCTATCTCAGAGATTTCATTCCACACGTCCCTACATATACAAGTCATCTGTCCAAACTTCTAAAAAAGAATCCTTCCATCTGGGACCCCGCCTAGACTAAGGCACTCCAAATCCTGAAGGAGCTTGCTCAACATCGTTATCCTTTGAAGATTCCTGACAAGGGGCTCTGTATTCTACAGACAGATGTTAGTGATGAACATTGGAGGGCCATTCTCATCGAAAAAGATCATGGAAAACATTTTTATTGTGGACATGCTAGCAGACAATTCAAAGACTCATAAAAGCATTACCATACTACATACAAAGAGATCTTTGCGGTAAAAAAGGGGATTGAAAAATTCAGCTTTTATCTTAGCCGCTATGAATTTACTGTAAAAATGGATAACACATCATTTCCAAAGATGCTTCACCCAAAAGGAAAGGTTCTGCCAGACAGTCAGCTGCTTAGATGGAAAGACTGATTTTCCCTCTATAAATTCACAGTTTGTCTTCTCAAATGCCATCACAATACCATCACTGATTACCTCTCTCGATCTCAGAAAGGCATCAGATCTCTTGAATCATTTTCTTCTCCTCATACATTCTCCATCCTTACTATTTCCAGCCCACTAGACTCAAACCCACAAATGCCTTTCAGCATGCCCGCTACCATTTTTCCCCCAAGACCCAAACCTGATGGTCCTATTGTTTTCACCAATCTCGCGACAAAGACCCTATTCAATTGGTTTCACCTCTTACTAGTCAAAACCCAGATTCACCCTCATCCTGCCCATTTTGATATGGTCATTCCCTATACCACAGTTCCACTCATCAAAGGTGTCATTCCAGAAGAGCTCTTGTGGTATATCTTGGCTCTTTCTACCTTCCATACTTGTGCCATCGGGTTTCCTTCCTACCCTATTTACCACTACATTTGTGATTCTGTCAATAACACCACAGCCCTTGTTACCCTCTTCCAAATGTTTGCTCCTCTCCCCTATTGGCGCGGCTAGCTCAGCAAGCTTCTCACAGAACACAATTTATGGACCGCTCCTCAAAAAAATAAGCAGACATTCTTCTGTTTCTTCACCCTTTACCGTGAGCAAGACCATTATGTTGATGGAACCCTATACATGAGAAATCATATCAACCGCATAGCCCAAATATGAACAAAGTATCGTGAAAAAATTAGGCCTGACTTTAACAAGGCTTAATGAACGAGATGTGGAAGGAGCTTATCATAGTCTTCCTCTTGGACCATTTCCTCCAAGTCCTCAACTCGCATCCCTATCTGGGTCCTCCTCATCTTCTTTACATTAGTTCCAACGTTCATTTATCCTCAATGGGTTTTCTCCACATCCTCGTCTCTATGACCCTCAAGATCTATATCTATTTGAGTCCCAAGACCCTTATCAGTTGGACACTCAATTCCAACTCGAAGTTTCTACTCAGGCCACTTTAGAAAACTTTTATGACCTTCCATTAAGACAACCACAACCCTAATCTCCACTTCCTGCAGAAGACTGCCACGTCTTTGAAGACAACATCTCCCGTTATTTCCCAGGCCCACCCTCATATGATGAAGATTATGTCAATCTTGGATCTAATCACGAGCCCATCTGCAAAGACAACTGATGATTCCTGCATGCCCTTAGCAAAGGACCCCATCTCCATCACTGTCGTACAATGCTCCCACAATTGTCTCCCACTAGCATCTACTTTTTCTAATGTCTGTTGTCCTCTTTATTTTCGTGTGCTCCTTTTGTAAAATTAGCTTTTATTTTCTTGTAGATCACTTTATTTTGTTTGTTTGTATTCTCCCTCCAGCTCTATATAAGGAGGGATTCACGACCATTGTAAGATAAGAAAAATTCAGAAATAAATACAAGTGTGTTTTCTCTTATGACTTTCTAAACTTCTCCTCTTTCTCCTTGCTTTCCTGTGTTTATAATATTGTACTTCTGTCTGCAGAGATTTTAGCATGCTCTACACTTGCCCTTGTTCAAGGAATCATGTGTATCAGAACAAATCAGACTGAGATCTTAGGAAGGATAGTCCGTTGTGATTCTCTGAGTTTTTCAGTTTTGGTGAACAAGTTCATAAATCCTAAAGTGGCTCCCTTAAAAGATGATGTTGGTTGAGTCTTACCTGGAAATTGAATTTATTCATCATGCTGTGCAGCTTGGATAGTTACATCTGAATATCCCTCTTGTAATAATTAATATAAAATGAGTAATAAGGTTGACGACTTCTACATGTTTGAAGTGTTTCTCAGTTTGGGATGTTTCACAAAATCCTAGTAGTTTTAAACCCACTCAACCCTAAAAATTGTTTAATATATTATCTAATAAGTCTATTACAGAATCATTTGACTGTGATGTAGCGGAAGCCTCAACAATACCCTAACATTATTAAAAGTTGTTGAATCACGCATGATTTTCAGTAATCAAATCAATCTTTCAAAACCTGTTGAATCCTAAATTTACTAGGATTTCGGCAACAATTTCATTGATTCACAAGAATACCAAAAATTAAAAATAAAAGGAGAATGATTTTTCATTAAGAAATAAAAAAAATTTCTAAACAACCGAATAAGATGAATTTATACCGCTCTAAAAAACCTAAAAAGTTAAAAAAGATGAAAATTATGAAAAAAGCCCAAAACTACGACCAAAGCAACTTTCGGGCCTCCAAAAGTGCTTAAAACAATGTTTTTTGGACCTAACACTGGGCTGCTACTAGTAAACCTTGTCGGACATGGAAATTATGAAAAAAAATTTTGATTTGATATCTTACGGGCCACGTGGTTCAACCCGAGTCAAAAGTTACAGTTTTCAGAAGTTGACATGCGCGTGCCACGATTCATTTGTTCCAGAAATTTCAAAGCTCCACCATCCGCATCATTCTCCCCAGGGTAGAAAAAATTTGACCTCAATTGCAGTAAAATCATCATTCAGAAGAGTCACCGTGGAAAGGAATCAAATGTTTAAAACTTAACACATCAACAGTGTGAATATGGCTAGGCAGCTTTAACCTATAGGCACTTGGATTGATATTTTCTACAACCTCAACAGGTCCAATATTCTTGGCAGACAACTTGTTGTATTCACCAACTGAAAAGCGATCCTTAGTCAAGACTTCACCACAAAAACTCCAACCTCAAAATCAACATGTCTGCATTTCTGATCAGAATCGTGTTTATATCATGCGTTTGTTGAACACAAATTGTCATGAACTTCCCTGTTAACATCTTTCATTCCAGTTACGAAATCCGATGCTTTGTTTGAACCTTCAACTTACATGGTAAAGCCATCAAATCAAATGGCCCCCTCAGCTGGATTAAATAAACCACCTGAAAAGGATTGAACCCTATACTGCGACTGAATACATGGTTATAAGCAAACTCTGCCTGAAACAATTTTTTTTTCCTAACTCTTGACATGTTCACCAACTAAACAACGTAAAAGGTTGCCCAGAGACCTATTGACAACCTCAGTCTGTCCATCCGTTTGAGAATGATATGCACTACTAAAACTGAGTTATGTATTGAGCATCTTCCACAAGCTGCGCTAGAAATGGCTAAGAAGCCTGGTATCTCTATCAGAAACAATAGAAGTAGGCATCTCATGTAGACGATATATCTCACGAAAAAATAATTGTGCCACATTAACAGCATCAGTACTTTTCTTGCAGGGAATAAAATGAACCATCTTAGAGAAGCGATCTACAACAACATAGATGGAATCATTACCTCTCTGCATATGAGACAGCCCCAACACAAAATCCATACTAACATCCACCCAAGGCTGAGAAGGAACTGAAAAAGGCATGTATAACCCTACATTAGTGGCGGAACCCTTCGACACTTGACAAATCTTGTACCTTTGCAAATATTTATCTATCTCCTTGCGCATGTCGGGCAAAAAATATGATGACTACACCAATTGCAATGTTCTATCCCTGCCAACGTGACCCGCACCACGAAATTCTCTGATAATTTGCAATCGCAAGCTACAATCTGGGATACAAAGTTGATTCCTCTTAAGCAGAATTCCATCATGTAACAAGAAATTTGTCTTCTTTCCAGTTTGCACATCTTGGAGAACCATAGAGAAATAATGATCAGTATCAACCAAATCACAATAACCAGTTATTGCAACCCTCCTAGTAACCAGCAAGAAACTCCTGCGACTCAATGCATCTGCGACTCGATTGGTTATCCCGGCCTTATGTTTGACCAGTGAATTTCTCTAAATAAGCAACCCATCTCGCATGTCTAGGGGACACCTTATCTTGTCTATGTAAGTCAAGGAGTCATGATCAGAATACAATATGAATTCCATGTGAACAGGTAACGTCGTCAATGCTTTACCGCCTATACTACTGCATAAAACTCAACGTCATATGTATTGTATCTGATTTTGGCGTCGGACAACTTCTCACTGAAATAGGCCACCGGTCTACAATTCTGACTCAGTACTACTCCAATCCCAACCTTAGAAGCATCGGTGTGCAACTCAAATGGTTGTGCAAAATCTAGCAGCACTAAAATCGGTGAAGTGGTAAGGTGTTCCTTAATTAATCAAAATGTTGATTCATGCAATCAGTAATCGGCGCCATAATATTGCTAAAAAGACACAAGTCCATGAAAACTTCTGACATCAGTAATTATTTTTTTGTCTTGGCCACTGTTTCACTACCTCAAACTTAGCCTCATCTACCTGTAATCCATCTCCAGAAACTACATACCCCAAAAGCAGCACTTGTGGGGTCATAAACACGCACTTCTTTGCTACATAAATCTATTCCCTGCGAAGCACAACTAAAACATTTCTCATATGCTGCAGATGTTCTTCAGAGTTAGTGATAAAAAACTAGAATATCATCAAAATATACTACCACAAATCTGCCAATAAAAGGCCTCAATAACATATTCATCACGCACATAAATGTGCTAGATGCATTGGACAACCCAAAGGGCATCACGAACTTCTCATACAACCCCTCACGAGTTTTAAAAGTTGTTTTCCACTCATTCCCAGGCCTAACCCGAATCTGGTGATAACCACTCTTTAAATCAATTTTAGTGAACACTGTAGCTCCACTAATCTGATCTAATAAATCATCCAAGCGGGGAATAGGAAACTGATACCTGACAGTAATTTTTTTATGGCCCTACTATCCACATACATTCGCCAAGAACCATCTTTATTGGGCGTCAATAAGGCTGGTACAGCACATGGGCTCATATTCTCTCTGATATGTCCATTGGCCAACAACTCCTAGACTTATCTGCACAACTCCTCGTGCTCACTGGGACTCATCCTATAGTGCGGCCTGTTAGGCAAAACTGCACCGGGAACCAGTTCTATATGATGTTGTATACCACGTGGTGGCAATCCATCTGGTAATTCATCCAGAAACACACTGGAAAATTATGCCAACAAAGGAGCCACAACATCTAGAACTGTTACAGACTCTGTAACCTCCTTTCCAAACAACATAAATATTGTCTCTGAATCTTGCAACTCCTCATGAAATTGAGCCAAAGATAATAAATTTGTACTAGTCCCTGCAGCTAGAGATTTATCTCTTAGTTTATTAGGCACGAACACAATTTCAACCCCTTCAAACATAAAGCTGTAAGTATTAGCTCACCCGTCATGGGCCACATTTCGATCATACTCCCAAGGTCGACCCAGTAACAAATCACAAGCATCCATGGTCACCACATCACACCAAACATCATCTCTATATTTTACTCCAATAGAAAATGTAACAAGAGCACGTTTAGAAACTGTTACCTCACCACTTTTCTTAAGCCAAGCCAGTTTGTAAGGCTTGGGATGTTTCTCGGTCTTAATATTCAGCTTTTGTACCGCCTCTTTCGAAACTATATTTTTGCAATAGCCAGGGTCAATCGCGAAATGACACACCTTGCCCAGGATGGTACAAGTAGACTGGAAAATATTACTCCTCAACAAGTCATCCTTCGATACTATTTTAGGCGTCAAGTACGATTTCCTGATAACTAGTGCAATCCCCACATCACCTGTAACAACCTCCTCATCATCTGGTTGTTCCTCATCAAAACTTTGATGTTCTGCAATTTTTGCGTCCTCATCGTCACCTTCATCCGTTTCATCAAACAGTGCCATCTTGCCAACCTTTTTAAAACCAAATTTCCTATGCCTAGGTTCCCCACAAGTGAAACACTTCACGGTACTACTGCCCGCACCTTTGTTAAATTGACTTCCAACAGCCTTACTAAATGTGCCGCTCGTATTTAGCATTACTGGTGCCACTAAATCCACTACCACCATAAGCATGACGCGATTGTTTATCCACCATTAGGGCTCTCTGATGTGCCTCCAACACAGACACATGATCGAACATGTTAAGGGTATCCTAAATCTGAACCCTCAACCCCCAACATATCACGCCACCAACTGCTCCTCTTTTCCTGGATTTTGTTTCTAGCCATCAATTAGTAAAATTCATTAGTATAATCATCCACCAATCTAATACCCTGCTTCAAATTCTACAACCTTTGATACAAAATCCACTGAAATTTATAAGGTAAAAATGCAGCTCGCAGATGTTTCTTCATCTTTTCCCAGGAAGAAATTTTTTTATTTACCCAACCTACTACGAGATAACTTCAATTGCTATCACCAAGCCGTAGCCCTCCCACACAATCTAGTCACCACTAAAGGTACTCGTTTGTTCTCTGGCACCCCTTTAATCTCTAAAATTTCCTCAACAATAGCCAACCAATCAAGGAACTCTTTAGCCTGAAGACTGCAATGAAATTCTGATATTTCGGTCCTCATACCAGCCTCCCACCGCATGTTGTCCTCTTTTACTAGGATCCTCTGCCGCCTACGATGAATTTGTGGGATGTTCTCGTAGTATTCTTCTCCTTCTTCCACATCTGTATCGTCTACCCAATCTCCTTGCCTGTTCAGATTTCACGGTTCAGGTGTATTCCTCCTATTATAAATTACCATCATATTAGCCATCCTCTCGGTTAATTATTCCAACATCCATTCCATTCGTTGGTCTACAATCTGCCCAATTCGATGTTCTAACTGAACACCATCATCACACTCATAAACCTCCTCGACTCCCTGTTGTCGCTGTTGATTTCGACGCGATGCTATGAATGATATGGATCAATTTTAGCTCTAATACCAACTGATGTAACAAAACCCTAACAATATCCAAAGATGTTGGATCGCGCATGATTTCCAGCAATCGATCTTCCAAAACCTGTTGAATCCTAAGATTACTAGGATTTAGGCAACAATTCCGTTGATTCGCAAGAATACCAAAAATTAGAAATAAAAGGAGAATGATTTTCTCAATATAATATCGAAAAATGTCTAAACAACCGAATAAGATGAATTTATACTGCTATAAAAAATCTTAAAAATTAAAATAGGTGAAAATTATGACTGAAGCAACTTCTAGGCCTCCGAAAGTGATTAAAATAGTATTTTTTGGACCAAAAACTGGACTTCAATAGATAAATCTCATCGCACATGTACATCTCTGAATAAACTTTGATTTGACATCTTACGGGCCATTAGGTTCGACTCGAGTCAAAAGTTACGTCCTCCAGAAGTTGACCTACGCGTGCCATGATCCATTAGTTCTAGAAATTTTAAAACTACACCGTCCGCATCAGACTGTTGTTTTGAGCTTATATTGAAAATCTATCGCATGTTGATCACATGCGTAGTCAAAATTTAATCTAACCAAAAGTTCACGCATATTTTAGTGTACATGAGGAAACTAATTGAGTATTACTGCTCTGGCCGTTTCTATAACAAGTAATTAAATCAGCAACATTATGTTCTCTTTTAACAAATTCTTTTTAGCTCTTTTTATAACGAGCAATTACATCAACAATATTACGTTCTCTTTTAACCCATATAAATTTACAATTATGAAACAAATTCTTTTTGGCTATTGCTTCTCTTCCCAGCAAAAAATCCAGCCTCCAAACCTCGTAATTCTTCCCACTTAATCATATGACCACATTTGCAACATCAATTCTACTTAAGTATCAATCCAACCTCGTCTTTAAGCCATCTCTAACCTTTCCTTGATTGATTGGATGATGCTGATTCGGGATTTTTCAGCATATATACAATTGTAAATGATGATTTTTTTATCGAATCTGTCCACTTTAAAAAAAACAAAAAATTTTAAGGAATTTATAGATTAGAAATGAAATAATCACTGATATTACAACAGATTAATTAAGGGAAAATATCTCTTAAACTGGTGAAGCTTCAAACCTAGCACTACATGAAAAGCCATCAACGGTGACGGTTATTATAGTCTATGATGACGGTTCAGAAACCGTCCGGATCAACGCTGTCGAGTTGAATTAGCAACATTTTAACCAACTGTCGCGAAAGATACTTCTACGACGAAGGAAACGTCGTGGTAGGCTCCTATCTCAACAGTTTTGACGAACTGTCGTGCTTGTTGTTGTTCTTACTGTTTTCTACGACAGTCAATAAAACGTCGCGGTAGATATCTATGCTGACGGTTTCTGAACCGTCACGCTTGTTTTTGTTCTTACAGTGTCTTTCACAACAGTTCATGGAATAACGACGGTTTTATAACCCGCGCTATTTTAGTTACTTTGTATTTTTGTGACGGTTCTCAAACCGTCGTGAAAAGAACTGTTCTCTTTTCTACCATTTGTTTCTACATATGTTCAAAAATTCCTGCATATATAACAATTTTAATATCCTATATATGTCCACAACAGTCATAGCAGTATCATTCTACATAATTATATTGTGCATATTTATAAAACATTAAATCATTGATTAGATATCTAAAATATCTAATGAATTCAAAGTGTGAAAATAGATTATCAGTACAAAGCATGCTTCAAATGCTCTCCGGTATGAGTCAATTATTTTGATATGATATCATTAAATTGAGGTATACTAAGTGAATATAATGTAGCTACACATAAATATAGAGATAATTAATGTAGCCAAACATAAACAGTCTTTCTCGCAGGAAAAAACAGGTATACTAAGTGAATATAATGTAGCTAAACATAAATATAGAGATCATTAATGTAGCCAAACATAAACAGTCTTTCTCGCAGGAAAAAAAAAAGCACGATTTCGACCTCCAAAGTAATTTTTGGTGTTTTTGTAGTTGTTGTTCAACTGATTCATTTAATACTTAGTTGAGATTAATTTACTTATCACCAAAAATAAATTGGGTTTTCTCAGGGGAGAAAGAAGACAAAGAGAAGGCCGTAAAGAAGTTACATGCGAAGAAAAATAAGATGAACTTCAATAAAGGGAGGAGAAACATAAAGGAATCAGTTGAACAAATAAGGGAATGACCCCCAAAACTTCAGTAAAGGGATACAATAAGTGATACAATATCGACTTTAATAAAGGGAGGAGAAACATAAAGGAATCAGTTTGGTAAAAAACTAAAAATAAGTGATACAATATCGGCTTCAATCCTAAATGGTAGCACATGAATCTAACTCACATGGAGGAATATGAACAGTCCATAAATTTAACAATCCCGCTCGAATACAACTCATATAGCATTTTCCTCACTAATTAATGAAGAAAAAGAGATGGGAGTTTGATCAAGACAAGAAACGGACTGAAATTCAGTTTATTAATTTAGCAGAGTAAGCAAAAAGTAAAAGGAAATAGCAAAGATTAACCTAATGAGAGAGAATGAGAGCAATCGATCATCGTCTGTGTGAAGACCTGCGTGAGGGACCTACATGAGAAGAGTCGAGAGAGAGAGAGAGAGTCATGCATGAGAAAAGTCGAGAGAGAGGGAGTCATGCGTGAGAAAAGGAGAGAGAGACAAGCGTGAGAAGATGAGAGAGAGAGACATGCGTGAGAAGAGGAGAGAGAGAGAGCAACGTGAAGAATAGTCGAGAGCATGAGAGAGAGACATGCCGTGAGAAGAATCCTGCGTGAGAGAGAGAGACTACTCGTGAGAGGAGATTAGATCTGCGCGAGAGAGACCCTAGAGGCTACGCGAGAGGGAGACCTGCGTGTGTGAGTAAATTGCAATCAAAAGGAGAATTGGGGAAAGTTAAAACGACGTTGCAGCGAAGAGCTATTGCGATGGTTATATAAACTGTCACAATATATCGTTGACTAGAATCTATTGCAACAATTTCTGGAACTGTCGCAATAGAAAAGTTCATTATGACGACGGTTTGCTTGAACCATCGCAAATAGAATGTCCGTTGTGGACTATTTGGTGACGGTTCAATGGTCTGATCAATCATGACGATTTTGGTAAACCCTCGTGATTAGAAGGTCCAAATAATGCTTGTTGCGACGGTTCAAAAAAACCACCACGATTGAAGCACATGTAGCGATGGTTTGCTTAAAACTATCGCCACTGCTCATTCTATTGCGACGGTTGTCCCAACCGTAGCAATATTGTCCCGTGTTCAACCTATTGCGGCGGTTATGTTAATTTTCGTTATTTAATCCCCGGAAATGACTGTTTTTCTTATAGTGTAGGTTAGTTTGAAGTTTCAAACGCTAGGTTAGACCTGAAGTTTCAAACCCTAGGTTAGAAAATAAATTTAATAACCCGATATTTATTGTAATTAATTATACTTGAAATCATCTAATTTTTTTCGAAATTATAAATTCTAAAGATAATTAAAGCAATATTTGTGATTTGAATCTAGAACCTGTTGGGTATAAACTTATCATGTCAGAGTTGAGTAGTTAAAAATATACGCCAAATCAAAATGTTTTGAAAAGAAGTAAAAAAGAATAAAAAATTAAATTCTTTATAATCTCAAGACTATTTTCGTTTGGTCAAATTCCTAACTTAAAAGAAAAGGTTACGACAATTTGATGGCAATGATTAGAGTTCAACAAATAGCAAACTTTTTCAAAATCAAATGTTTCCAAAAAGTAGAAGAAGCTAGTAAGTTCGTTTTAGAATTTTAGCCAATTTTATTGTTGTAATCAGATTCTGTATTATCTATTTATTTTTTTTAATTTGAAAAAAATGTATTTTCATATAAATGTGGACATATATAACATCAGCTAAATTTGACGACCGTGTAATGCACGCCAGCAAACTTTAACGAAAAATTGGACAGTAAATTGACGGAATGTTAAATTTGTAATTTTTTTAATTTGTTTAAATTATTAATGGGGATTTTTACAATTTTCTCTAATTTTTCTAAGAGAGTTTTTACACAATTTGGTGTGTAAAAAAGTAAATATTTCTGGATAAACACAAATTATATAATTGATCCTTTGCGGGTTCAACACGCAGTCGAATTTCAGTTATCAATAAATATCTAATTTAAAGCTCTTATGGCAAAAACATACACAAAAAACAAAACTGTTTACTTAAGCTCTTTGACTGTTTTTTTTAGCTTTAATTAAGCTTTTGTTGACATTCAAATAACCCCTCAAAAAGCTTAGCAAGTACAGGGTTGTCATTATGAAGTTTTAATAGACCAATCCAATTATATTACTTAAAGCACATAATCCTCATAACCAAATCAAACTAATCATTTGAGATTACTTAGGAAGTTTCATCCATAGTTGAGTTATCAACTTTAGAAAAAATTCAGTTTTTATGGACATCAGATCTGAGCGAATTAAATAGTTCAATTATAAAATAATAATTTTTTCAATTTTAACTTTTGATTACAGTAGTAATTATGTTAATAGTCACATTTGGATAGACTTCTAGATCCATCTAATGGTTCGAAACGACGGAATTGGCCTCGGGATATATATAAATATATATATATAAACCGCGCCAGACCAAACACAATAGAAAAACGGCGGCCAAGATCTAGCCCATCTTTTTGGAAAATGCATAGAAAGTTTTTGTCTTCTAAGCATGGCAAATTAGAATTGCCTTTGTTCTGTTTACTTATGTTGATGAAGAAACAAAGGCATCATTATCACTCACTGATTCCTAATTACACTGTCTTTTTCTTGTTCATGGTTATTGTTTCATTAATTTCTGCATGCTTAGTTTCCGCAGTGACAATGACAATAAAAGGAGGAACAACCCAAGCATGTGCTGCATGCAGATACCAAAGAAGACGGTGTTCTAAGGACTGCCCACTTGCTCCCTATTTCCCACCAAACCAACCTCGTACTTTCCGGAACGCACACAGTCTGTTTGGTGTTCGGAACATCCTTAAAACACTCGAAATAGCTCGTGGTCCTCAACAGAAGGCCGCGGCCATGAAAGTCGTTATTTACGAGTCGAATATGCGCTCCAGGGACCCGGTCTACGGCTGCTACGGTCTTGCAATGCAGCTTCGTCACCAGATACTACTAATGACCAGGGAGATTCAGTTTGTGAAAGCTCAGATTGCCGATGCTAAACAGCAATACAGGAAGTACCCGCACATGCACAAGTCTCTTCCCGATCAAGATTATGATTCTGGCATGTTAATGTCTGTCGATGCTTTTCTTAATCGAGATTATCAGTATTTGAATATGAAAAATCTGAGGACCCTAGAAGATCAACTAGCTAATAATTCAAGCTTGATCAGCAATGATGAAGATGATCAAAGAACGACGTATTCTTATTTATTTGGAACAGAAGGTCCGTATCCGTTAGCTACACAGGAAGAAGAAAAGGAAAAAATTGCTGAACGGGATGACTATGATGATGACATACCTCTTTCTACAATTGTTGATGAGGCTGATTCTAAGGAAGCTTGTGACTCAAGGTATATATCCCCATATCTGATTTTTCTTTTCTTTTTACTTTTTTATTTTCTAAAAGTGAAATATGTTAACTTTAATGCATGTAGTGCCCCCCTGATTTTTTCCCTAATTTCTGTTATGTTGAATTTTTTAATTTAATTTTGTTTATTTTAATACCTATAACTTGAATTTGTAGAACAAACTTATCGAAACTTCCCCTTTTCAATATTTCTTTCTCCAAATATATATATATATATATATATATATATAATAACTAGAGATGACAATACCATGGGATACCCGTCCTAATAGATAGAGTATGACGAGTTTTAAAATATGTTTGGATAGGAAATTAGTATATAAAAAATACCTATGAGGATAAGATCTGGGAGAGGTTTTGGAGTATCCATTCCCATTAATCTTATACCAAGAATTGTATGTATTAATTTTCATTGTTTACTTTATAATTGTATGTGTATTTTTTTTATCTGGAAATATTAAAAAATGAAAGAAAACCAAGATGTGAAATATTAAAATTTAAAATATTTCAAAACTTGGATGTGTTTTAAGTTATGATAAATTTGATTTTCATTATTTAAAATATTTTTATAAATTTTTTATATGAATATATGAAAATTGTTCACATTATTTATTATTTTGACATTTATTGCCAATTACAAATTATAGTTACCCAAATGGGTATTTCCCCAATACCATACCTATAAAAAATTTGTGATTATGGTCATTTGTATGGATCTTGACTACAAAGGTGGGTATGACACAACCATTGTATCCTACACATTGACATCTCTAATAAAAACATGTATTTTTTAATATTTAGTAAGAAATTATTAAAGATTTTTTTAAATGGTATGATCTAATATCAAATCATATGTATCATATCTTTAAGATAAACATCTTTTCCAAAAATAGGCTTTTTTTTAATTTTCTATTATCTTGAAAAACAGTGATTTCTCCGTAATCATAATATTTTCAATGGAAAGAATGATATCTTCATAGGAAATTTCAAATGACAATGCTATGCTATCAAAATGCTAAGGGACTGTTTGGGAGTGGCCTATGAGAATATTTTTAAAAATAATTTTCTAAAAGAGCTCTCAAAAATAGTTTTATGTTGTTTTTAGATGACAGTTTGGTGAATAAAACTATTTATTTTCTACTTTTTGAAGATTTGACTGGACGGACTAGATCACTAAGAAAAAATAAAAAAATAATGTAAAAATATATTAATATAAAATCATTTGAATCAGATCCGTTTCGTTCATATTTGATTGGACGACCAGATCGAGCTAAATCTCCTTATATATAAATAGTTTGCTCTTTTTAATTTTTTTTCAACGATTAATACTATTTAGAAAACTTTACAACTCTAAAATTAATTTTGTCCAAAACTTTTAAAAAATATCAAATATAGCACTTTTAAAAAAATAAATAATGTAACAAGTTACATTAAATTTAATTGTTTTCTCTGTTTAATTAGTTATTAATCTATCCTTTAATTTTTGAATATAAATATTTAATCATCCCTATTTTTTGTCTTCATATATTTATATCTGTTAATTATCAGGTTCTCTATATATATCTTAACCGCCCTCCCCTCCCCCAAATTAATATTAGTATGAATATATCACTCTCTCCATATTATATTAGTAGTAATTGAATATTCGAAAGAGATATTATCTCTCTCTTTCTCTCTCCCCAATTTTATTTTATTCACTATTGATATTATCCTTTATTCCTCTCCCTCTATATATATACAATATATGTATACACAAACACAGAGAAACACACACGTACACACATAGATTGCTTACGGGAGATTTCAATCTTCTTTAAAAAATTATTAAATGGTAGTACAATGGTATAGTAGAAAGTGATGTGTTTCTAGTTAGTGAACCCATGAAAATGACTATTTTTTATGATTATAAAATTTTATGTCTAATTTTGTATTAAGTTTCTTTATCATAACTACTTCTGTATAAAGCCCTTTGTTTTCTTTTCAACTTCATTTTGAGGATAGCACTGACAATACTTGCTAGTTCACTCTTATTATTATCATGAAATATAGATTTAAAATTTATATTTTCAATTCGGCCTGGTTGCTAGTTCACTCTCATCATTATCATAAAATATAGACTTACAATTTATATTTTCAATTCGGTCTAGTCTGAAGTAAATGTTCCGTATAGTTAGTACGTTGCCAGCTCTACTAATTTGATCTTTACTAGCAATGCTAAAGAGGACAGTTTAATTTAACAGTCACATCATCTCACATGAGCTTCCAAATGTATTTATTTTTAAAGTAAAAGTATTATCAAACTCATCCCTAATTTGAATAACATGTCATTGAGTTAGATGTTAAAAATGAACACATATTGTGTTTTTTTTACATCTTGCTATGCCTAAGTTTTTAATGATATATATAATAAACGAAAATGATGAATAATGCTACAATATGAAATTGAGTTTTGGCACCCCTCAAGAAAGTAGTTTATTTTAGGTTCTGCCCCTCATTGCGTGTCAGCTAGATCTTGTCAACTGATAACCTCTCAATTTATAGTATGAATTCTTTTTTTTCTTAATATTAACATGCTTCAAAATTAGTGAACTTCAACGAATTGCAAAACTTTCAAATTTCGGGGACTGTAAACCAGACAAGCTGCAGGCCGGAGCATCTTTGCATCCTGTCGAAGTTTTTTTAAATTTCAGGAACAGTAAACCAGACAAGCTGCAGGCCGGAGCATCTTTGCATCCTGTCAAAGTTTTCCCACGATGTTCGAATCCCTCGATCTCGCCAATTAATCCGAATGAACGAACTTTGACGTGCAGCGAGGAATCGTCATTGTTCAAGAATACCATTAATAGGAATCGTCATTGTTCAAGAATACCATTAATCTGCAATCATGTGAAAATTCTTCCATATTGAACTCAAGAATGCAGCAGCATGTTTTAGCCTAATTGGTACTCGTTGGGAGAGCCAGGAGCTATAATTTGAGGTTTATTTTGGTTATAAATTTGAGTCTTTAAGCATGCAGTGTCACCAGTTCTGAAGCTCTGGGCACTGCATGCATGGGTAGTTACTCAAAAATAATAATAATAATTTTTTTGACAAGTAAAAAAATAATGATAATAATAATAAAATATTGATGGAGTACATGCAATATTATTGCATATACTGTTCCTAATTAACATACGGTCTATAGTTAATTATATATGTTGAGATCAGGTTGGCTTTTACTTCAACCCCTAAAAATCCATTCCTCGAGTGCTCCGTACCTGGGCAGCTTGCTTCAGAATGCTCCAACTACCCATCTCATCTCGGCTTCAAGGAGATATATAGCCTGTTGGAGTAGCGAGCCCTCACCCATCTCAAAGGATCGAAACCATCTAGTATTGCTAATCCAATCCTTTCACACCAGAAGTCTTGGGTTTACTTATAAGGTTTATTTTTGGGTTTGTGATCATGGATGGTTGGTTTTGTAATTCCCTATTTAAAGCTAGTATCATAGCTGAGTTCAGAATTGATTTTTGTTTTGTTTGTGCAAGTAAAAAGAACTGCTTTTACATTATGATGGGCTTAGCTTAAAGCAGTAACATGAGGAAACTCATTCTATGTGTGTATGTTTTATGTATTTTGGCATGTAATCGAATGTTCTCTGGTACTCAGCTAGTGGTTACTAAATATGGGGGTAACTAGAATTTTCAGCTAGTGGTTACTAAATATGGGGGTAACTAGAATTTTCAGCTAGTGGTTGGTAAATAAGGGAGTTGGTGGAAGTTTGGCTTAAAGAAGCCAAGTTTCTTTATCTCCTGAATCTACTTCTTAAATCGAAATCCCTGTGCTGATACTGATAATATTAGCCAAAGTGTTGGTTGATATATTCTTTTTATAGGAAACAAAAAATATATTAAGAAAACAATAGATGTACAGAAGACATTTCGGATGGCTTGTCCTCCTAGCCGAACACCAAGAGCCTAAATTAATCTTTACAGTCAGTCAATCAGTATTAACAAAAACAACGGAATATCTTTAAACGAGTTAGAGGTGATACCCACAGAGAAACCAAAAATGGATCTTATCTCACAAAGAATCAACATCCACTGAACTATCCTCCAAAATTCTCCTATTTTGATCTGACCATAACCCCCATAAAACTTCAACCCCTATGTAAAAGATTTTTTTTGGTTGAAAAACTCTGTAGGAATGAATAATAATTTAGAAAGAGAATGAGAGAACAAATACATTATCATTTACGTGAAAACCCCTTAAAATAAAGAAAAATCACATAAGACTTATGACATTCTCTTGCATTTAATCTCCTCTCTCTTTATTTCTTACATGATCATGTATTGTATTTATAGATAATTTTAAGATATTGATAAATTAATAAAAAAAGGAAGTCCCTTGTCATTCTTGGAGACTAGATGGCCATCATCTTCTCAGGATTGCCCTCATGTCTGTGGGATCTTCCCCAAACGTGGCCCCCACACCTTGTGTGTTTCTTTCAACTACTATGTTGACTATATTGCCTTTATAATTGTCGAATCAATCGTAACCGTTCGATCTTTTCATGCGGTTCTGATCTCCCTCTTCCCGTTTTCCCATGATCTACTCACTCCATCTTGATTGGTTCTCCTTCATTCACGTGGCATGGGGAATATTTTACACCTATTCATTTGCCGCCATTACACTCAACGGAATTTTATTCATTGAGGTGTAATGATTTGTATATTTCTTTGTTGACCTGTTTCGAGTTTTATTCTCCTTCTTTCCTCTGTTCCAGAAGACATTTCTCATCTTTAGTTTTCTTCTGAGAGTAGGACTTATGAAATGCCTCTCCCAAGGATTTACGCCCTATGTTTATCCTTAGAGTATGACTTATGAACCGCCCCTTCCAATGACTTACTTCATTAATTCTTTCTGAGAGTATGACTTATAAATCGTCCATCCTAAGGACTTACATCCTTAGTTCTTTCTGAGGGCAAGAATTATGAATCACCCCTTCTAAGGACTCACGCGCTTAGTTCTTTCTGAGAATATAACTTATAAAATGTCTCTCCCAAGGACTACGCCTTCAGTTACTTCTGAGAGTAAGACTTATGAATTGCCCCTCCAAAATACTAACACCATTAGTTCCTTCAGAAAGAACTTATGAAATACCCCTCCCAAAGATTTACACCCTCACTTCCGTTGTTGAAGAAGAGAGTTGACACCAAGTATTTGTCTTGTAAGCAGTTTGTACGTCATCATGCCATAAGTTTTGATCGAACGCTCCAAATTGAATTCCATGAAATTCTTCAAGAAGTTGATTTTCATATGCTTCCGATGATATATAATTCACCATGTATTTGACTTATAATTGACGCAGTATAATTTCCAAAATTGTCTATTCTGCATAATCTACATTCCTGAACAACATTTATGAAAATTATTATAACTTTTGTTCGGGAGCTCCGAATCAAGTTCGTAACTTCTGATCAAAAGCTCCAAATTGAATTCCGTAAAATTCTTCAATAAGTAGACTTCTATATCTTTCTAATGATATCAGGTTCGTCAAGTAGTTGACTTCCAGTAAATACAGTTTAATTTCTGAAGTTGATCATTCCTCATAATTTGATTCCCTGAGTAGACATCCATGTATTTCTAATGATATATTATTTGCTATGGAATACTATCTAAATTAATATAGTCTAAAAAATAAATTTGAAAAGCGCTCATATGTTTACTTTCCTGAAAAGCACCAACGAATACTACTATAGCTATTGATCGGGAGCTTCAAATTGATTTTCGTAAAATTCTCCATGAAGTAGATTTTCGTATCTTTCCGTTGATATAAGGTTCGTCATGTAGTTGGCCCTCAGTCAATACAGTTTAATTTCTGAAGTTTACGATTTTGCATAATTTGTTTTTCTGAATGACTTTCACGAAAATTGTCATAACTTTTTCTTAAGAGCTCCGAATTGAGTTCTACAAAATTCTTCAAGAAGTATACATCTGTATCATGTCAACAATATATAATTTTTCATATAATATTGTCTAAAACAAAGCAGTTTAAAGATTCAATTTGAAAGACGTGAATAGCCTTACTTTTCTGAAAACATGTACAATAATTACCGTGACCTTTGACCAAAAGCTCCAAATTGAATTCCATAAAATTCTCCAATAAGTAGACTTCCGTATCTTTCCGATTATATAAGATTTGTCCTGTGATTCACTTCCAGCTAGTACAGGTTAATTTCTGAAGTTGATTGTTTTGTATAATCTACTTCCCTGAACAACCTTCATGAAAACTACCATAACTTTTGTTCGGGAGCAAGGAGCTCCAACTCGAGTTCTACAAGATTCTTCAAGTAGACATCCAAACCTTTCCAACGATAAATAATTTGCCATATAATACTATCTAAATTGGTACGGTTTAAAATTTAAATGTGAAAATCGTGAATATGTTTACTTTCATAAATAGCACCAACGAAAACTATCATAACTTTTGATTGACAGCTACGAATTGATTTTCGTAAAATTCTCAAAAAGTAGACTTACATATCTTTACAATGATATAAGATTTGTCCTGTAATTTTCTTCCAACATTTTCCGATTCCGTTTTCATTTTCGCCCTCGTTTTCATTTTTTGATCCCGCAGTGGATGCCGTACCCGTTTCCATTTTTCATTATCAAGACAATTTCGTTCCCGCCATCAAGACAATTCCATTTCCGTTGTCAAGATAATTTCATCTGCCATCAATATAATTTAGTTTTCACGATCAAGACAATTATGTTCGCGCTGTCAAGACAATTCCATTTTTGTTGCCAAGACAATTCTGCTTTCGTTGTCAAGTTATTTTTGATTGTCAAGACATTTTGTTCCCATTGTCAAGACAATTCCATTTTCGTTGTCAAGACAATTTCGTTCCGTTGTCAAGACATTTCTTTTCCGTTGTCGAGACATTTCATTCTCGTTGTCAAGACAATTATGTTCCTGTTGTCAAGACAATTCTGTTTCCCATTGTCAAGGCATTTATTTTCCGTTGTCAAGGCATTTCTTTTCGTTGTCAAGACATTTTGTTCCCACTGTCAAGACAACTTCCTTTCCGTTGTCAAGACAATTCTGTTTTCGTTATTAGTTGTTCGTGTATATGGCGCGAGTTTTAAGCATTTTCAGGACACACCTCTTTTCCTTCTAGTTGTCATCTTCCCATTTGCCCGCTACAAATGACGGCCGATGCCATCATTCTATTTATTGTCATTAAATGTCTGTTACACACCTTTCCGCTCACGCCTTCCCAAGATAAGTCACATTTCATTCTTTTTTAGATATCATCAATTCCATTGCATTTCTTTTTCGAGTCTATAGCCCACAAGAAGCCTTCGTCTCCCTCGTTCTTTCTTTAAGCCTTCGTCTCCCTAGTTCTTTCTTTACTTTTGCCCTACCCCCTATAAGTTTTCTTTTTCCTCGTTATTCGCCATTTGACTGACTTCAGCACATGTCCTTGCCAGCTTTTGCTGAAACATGTCGATCTGGTCCTGCACAGTCTTCCATGCGATGCGCAGTGCCCCTGTGCTCCTTTTTTCCCTTTCCTGCATCTTGTTTAAAATTGTTTGTAGCATTTCAGTCGGTGGGGTTGGTTGATCCACATGATCATCTCCGTTTCAGGTCATGTTGCCCTCATTCAGGGCTCGCGTTCGATCTGGTTCTAGGCTTACTTAATGTTTCCGAGGTCGGTTTCTCGAGCTTTTTCTCTCAGTTCTCAATGAAAGCACCAAAATGTGAAGGATTTTTTGGTATGAAAACCCCCTCTATGAACGAATAATAATTTAGAGAGAGAATGCGAGAATAAAAATACCATCATTTACGTGAAAACCCCTTAAAGGGAAGAAAAATCATAGAAGACTTGTGACATTCTCTTACATTTTAGATTTTACATCGTTGTTGTAAAACTTTTCTTAGATTCAATCTCCTCTCCCTCTTCATTTCTTACATCAGCATGTATTTAAAGGTCTTTTTAAGATATTGATAAATTAATAAAAAAAAGGGGGGCCCTCTTTATTCTTGGAGACTAGGCCATACTTCCGCTACGTTTTAGGTAATGTCATCATCTTCTCAGGATTGCCCCTATGTTTGAGAGGAGATTGAATCAATCGTAACCGTTCGATCTTTTTCTGCGGCTATGATCTCCCTCTTCTCATTTTCTCATAATGGAGATCTACTCACTCCCTCTTAATTGGTTCTCATTCATTCACGTGACATGGTGAATATTTTACACCTGTTCACCATGTTTACCACAAAATCTTCATCTTCCTAGGCCACTTCACAAAAAAGATTGTCCACATGTCTTTAGAAAACCCAACTAATGCAGCTTCAACATCAACCAATGCCTTAGCACCAACAAAGAGGTAACATGACTACCTTGGAAAGAGATAAGGGCGAAAGAACAACAATTTGCAAGAGAACATACCGGAATTATCTAAAGACCACGAACTCCAATCGAGAACTAGCGACCAAAGACGACTCGAGATACACAAGTGACTCATCTATATTGACATTCACTTCCAATGCAACTTCAATGCATCAATAACCACTATCTATCAACACAGTGTCGTTTCCTAGTTTCTAGATCTCCAAGAACCTCTCTATTCCACTGTTTAAGTTTAATTTAACCTAAAACCCTCCCAACCATGAGTCAAAGAAGAAAACCACCACTCCTTAACCATGTCCTTGAAAATTAGGATAGATCACTCACATATTACCAAACATAAAAGGAGTAGGACCCCACTAAAAGGGATTGATCTCGAGAATAAAGGACCAGTGATCAGAAGCAACTCTAGCTGCAACAGAAATCCTAGCATTCAGACACTACTCATCTTAAGACCTTGAAGATAAGAATCTATCCAAACAAGAACAAACAGGGATCTATCGAATGTTAGACCATGTGTACGCAAACCAATGTTCCACACTAGATCCCCTAATTCTTAAGCTTGAATAAGATCACTAAAACCGCTCCCAGTATTGTTTATGTGTGTAAGTAATGTCTATGATATGCATAAAGTACGTTCTCAAATTGCATTTCACAAAAATAAAAACTTTAGTAAATATGTTCAGTAACCGCACACACAACAAATAAACAGAAAATTTTTTCATCAATCGCATTTCACAATGGCATCGTCTTCCTTAATTACATATGACCCGTTCTCCACCTCAAACTTAGTAATGAAGTTCTTCTTTTTCCTACCGTTCACAATGTCGTGAAACAATTTACAGTTGATATCCACTTCAACCAACCACTGGAGCCAGGATTTTTGTCTCCAGCATATATCCTCATTGAGTGCAATCTCTTCCAATTGGAACTTCAATTTTTTCGTTCTATATTGAGCAACTCATCAATGTCGACATTCACTTTCAATGCATCAATAACTGCTATTCACTATTTGAGTTAAACTTTTAAATCTTGCAACTTCTTCATATACCTGAAACCCTCCTAACTATCCTTAACCATGTCCTTGAAATTAGGATAAGTCAGCCGCATTTCCCACCGAAAGGGATCGATCTCGAGAATAATGAGCCAATGAATGAAAGTCACTCTAGCTCAAAGATTATATCTAAATGAGAACGAACATGGATCTCTCGAAGGTTAGACCGCGTGTACAAACCACTATTCCACACTGGTTTCCCTAACTCCCAAAGCTGAATGAGATCATTGAAACCGCTCCTAGTGTGTTTATGTGTGATAGTAATCATCTCAAATATGTATAAAGTACGTTCTCAAATTGCATTTCACAAAAACCAAAATCTTTAGTAAATATGTTCAGCAACCTCAAACACAACAAATAGACAAAAAATCTTCATCAATCGCATCATCTTCCTTGTCTAAATTAAACCCCTCCTCCACCTCCAACTTAGTAATGAACCTCTTCTTTCTCCTTCTGGTTGCAATGTTGTGAAACAATTTAAAGTTGATATCCCATCATCCCCTTCAAGCAACCACTGGAGTATGGATTTTTGTCTCCAACATATCTCCTCCTTGAGGATAATCTCTTCCAACTGCAACTTCAGCTCTTTTCCTTCTATATTGAGCGACTCACCGGTGTTGACACCCCCTTTCAATGCATCAGTAAATGCCATCTGATAGGACAATGCCTTAGCTAGTTTCCAAATCTACAGAAACCTCTTTATTCCACTGTTTGAGTTTACCTTTTAAATCTTGCAACTTCTTCGAAAAACCTAAAACTAACCTAACCATGAGTCGAAGAAGAAGACCACCACTCGTTAGCCATGTACTTGAAGTTAGGATCGGTCAGCTACATATTATAAAACCTAAAACAAAAAGGAGTAGGACCCCACTGAAAGGAATTGATCCCGAGAATAATGGGCCAGTGATCGGAAGTCAGTCTAACTGCAACAGAAATCTAACTCTCGAAGGTTAGACCACGTGTAAAAACCACTATTCCACACCAGTTCCCCTAACTCCCAAGCTTGAATAAGAACATTGAAACTGCTCCCAGTGTTGTTTATGTGTGTTAGTAATTGTTTCTGATATGTATAAAAATGTTAGTAATTGTTTCTGATATGTATAAAAAAAGGTTGTTGGTAATTGTTTCTGATATGTATAAAAAAAACGTTCTCAAATCGCATATCACAAAAAACAAAATTTTCAGTAAATTATGTTCAGGACCCGCAAGCACAGCAAATGGACAGAAAAATCTCCGTCAATCGCATTTCACAAAATCTCCAGCAGCAACAGTTGGGACAACAACAAAATTTTCACAGAGAGAGATTTTGGCATACCAGTTCGATGGGTTAACACCTCACCTTCGACTTTGTCATGTCCGTTGCGGCGTCAGCATGCCCTAGACTGAGAAAGCATATAAAACGATTACTCTTAAAATCAAAGAGAAAAATTAACAATAAAAAACTGAGAGCGAGAGAGACTGAGAGAGAGTACGAGACACACACACAGAGAGAGAGAGAGAAGGGCACCAACAAGAAAGGTACTATGGCGATTAAAGGCAAATCGTTTCATATTTTCATGACCCTATGTCCCAAATACTATTCTTTACTTCTGGAAAATCCCCTTGCAACGGATCTTCAAAAAACAGAGACAAAAATCAAACCAAACGAGTAAGACACTTAAGAGTTCTGAGAGACAAACTGAAAAAGTAGGGCAAACAAGAAATTACCGGCGAACGAGAGAGATAGAGAGAACGAGAGATAGAGAGAGCAGACAAAATGAGAGAGAGATTGAGTTACGGAGCAAGAAACCCGACAATGAGAAGCTAGAGAGAGAGAGAGAGAGAGAGAGAGAGATTTACCTAACAGAGGGCTTTGAGTTTAAAGGATTAAATAGGTCTAAAACTGAGAACAAAATAAAAAGGGCTAAAAATATAAAAATCCGTACATAAAAATTTGGATCAGAAAAAGTTACAGTGGGATCACGTGAACCGCTGGGGTACACATGTCCCCGCCCCAGCTCCTCAGAAGAACAAAGATTGTCTTTGACGAATGTCTGATGCTTTCTATGATGGACTCCTTGGTATTCTATCCTTCCCATTTGATTGATTCAACTAGCCATCCACCGAAAATTTTCCTCTACGAGATCCATAAATCAATCAACGGATGCAGTTTCAATTTGCTCCATACCCATTTAAATTCAATCACTCTTATTCATCATTTCGAGAAGCTGAATTTGAAGAGCAAGGTATCAAAATCTCTCTTGTCGGTCCTGTTGTTCCTTAGTTGACCAAAGCATTTAGTTTATGTCGGCCCCAAGAGAATTATTGGTATCTACACCTTACAGGCTGTGTTGTTCCCCTCGTGAATGCTAACGCAAATGGGTTTTGGCTTTTCAGTAAGTTTGAATTTCTCCTAAACAATTTTGCTTGTATGAGTGCAACAAATAAACCAACTTGCTGTTTGTTTATACAATTTATAATTATAATGTATAATATGCCGTGGTGAATGACTGCTTTCTTCTTGCTATCGTTGGTTAAGGTTGATAATTTCCGGTAAGTCAACGATGGCAGATGGACCAGCATATGCTGCACTTCTATTATATAATTTCTGGCATTTTATATTGGATTACAATAATATATTCCTCATCGATTTCTCTGATTCTCGTTTGCAAAGAGTTATAAAAACGAAAAATGTCAACTTTCCAATTTAGAAATACGACAAACATAAAAAAATACCAATTCACACAAGTTGATAGGATGTAAAGAATGGGTTGAATTCTGGTTTGGCAGAAAGTGATAGGTTGATCAATTGTTCGACTCATAGAGATTCATTTGGTCACTACCCAGAACCTTTTTTAGCTTATATTTTGCTTTAGTTCAGGTTTGGATCGTGTCTATGTTGGTTGTTGTATGGTAACTGGATTCTCAGTTCTCCATGGGAAAAGATTTAAGGATGAAGTTTGTTTATTCTCATTCTGTGATTGCTTGGAGAAAGATGGGTGGTGTTTTTTCAATCGTCTTCATGTTTCACATTCTGCTGCTTGCTAATCAGTCTTCTTCATATCCCCTTTGCACTGATATGAGTGGGTACCGTTCTCTGTTATAGTCTTCATGTGATTTGTTTCGAGTGTTTTCTGCATATGCTTCGTTAATTTCTTTATCGATTGGGCTTAAATAAGTGTAATGATTTTTCAGTTTTCAACTTCTTTTCTTTCTTTTTCCAAGAGTAGTGGAGTTAATGGGGACATTATACCCTTTCCTGATCATATTGGTTTTAATTTATCCTTCTTTGATTCTTTGATTTTCAGTCTCTTGTCAAATCAATCATTAATTACTGTCTCATTTGTTATAGGATCGCCCTTCACCCCAAAAACTCCACTTGCTTTTTGTCAGTACAATGGAAGCGTTTGCTGCAATTCAACTCAAGATATGCAGTTGCAGAACCAATTTAAATTGATGAATGTCTCTGTTACTGGCTGTGCTTCTCTCTTGAAATCAATACTTTGCTCGGTAAGATGGAATGTACAATTAATGTGATGATCATATCCTATTGACTATTCACTTTAGTTGCAACGTTATCTTATCTGATAATCTCAGATTATCTTGATTTGATTGGTTGATCAATTTTTATTTGACATATCTGATAATTTACCTATCCAATACGATGATTCTGTCTTGACCTTGCAATTATTGATAGAGAATATGAACCCCCCCCCCCCACCCCCCACCCCTTATCTTTCTCTCTCTCTGCAATTTTTTTGCCAGTAAAGTTCACCATTCACATATTCTTAATGCAGAGATGCGACCCATTCTCAGCAGAACTTTATCGAGTTGAATCAGTCCCCCGGCAAGTCCCAGTCCTCTGCAACTCCACTGTTTCAGCCAATTCGACTCAGTCTCAACGTGCCGAAGTTGATTTCTGCTCAAATGTTTGGGATGAATGCCAAAATGTTACCCTATCAAACAGTCCATTTGGTGAACCCCCGTCTAATTCCACGTCCAAGCTAACCAATATATGGCAGTCAAAAAGTGCTTTTTGTAATAGATTCGGAGGGTCTTCTGACAATGAGTTGGTCTGTTTTGATGGTGGACAGGTATCACTAAACAATAGTGAAGTTCTAACTCCCCCAAACGGTATGTGTCTTGAAAAAATTGGTAATGGCTCCTATCTTGATATGGTGCCTCATCCAGACGGTTCAAACCGTGTATTCGTATCTAACCAACCCGGTAAAGTATGGTTGGCAACTGTTCCTGAAGAAGGATCCGGAGGATTATTGGAGATTGATGAAGCTAATCCTTTTCTGGATTTAACCGATGAAGTGTATTCCGATACTGAGTTTGGGATGATGGGATTAGCTTTTCATCCTAATTACCAACAGAATGGCCGATTCTTCGTTTCGTTCAACTGTGATAAGGTTAAATGGCCGGAGTGTTCGGGAAGATGTTCGTGTAACTCCGATGTGGGCTGTGATCCTCTAAAGCTTGTCAACAATAAAGGAGGCGAGCCATGTAGATATCACAGTGTCGTGGCAGAGTTCACTGCAAATGGTACCACATCACAAAATTCCTCGGTAAACTTCTCTTCTCATTGAATTTTATGAGCGTTTCTCATGATAATCAATCAATTCGAGTATAATAAGTGTTATTATCTCATTTACAGGTAACCAGTGTTAAGCCTTCGGAGGTCAGAAGAATATTCACTATGGGGCTTCCCTTTACTTCTCATCATGGTGGTCAGATTCTGTTTGGACCTGAAGATGGGTACTTATACTTCATGATGGGTGATGGTGGGGATGAGGGTGATCCTTATAATTTTGCACAGAATAAAAAATCATTGCTTGGGAAAGTAATGAGGCTCGATATTGATAAATTACCAAGTGAGTATGCCATCTATATACTTTCTTTGTAAAATGAGTCTTCACTTTGTGCCTGGCTTGTTACAGGGATGGCTATTTTGAATTATTTACAGGTACAGCAAATATTGTTGATCTTGGCCAATGGGGAAACTATTCAATCCCTGGCAATAATCCATTCTCTGATGATAAAGAATTGCAGCCGGAGATTTGGGCTTTAGGATTTAGGAATCCTTGGCGATGTAGCTTCGATTATGAAAGGCCTTCCTATTTCATATGTGCAGATGTTGGCCAGGTCAACCTCTCTCTCTCTCTCTCTCTCTCTCTCTCTCTCTCTCTCTCTCTCTCTCTCTCTCTCTCTCTCTGTGTCATGAGCTTCAATTTCTGAATGGCCGAGTCATTTATTTCACAGGATGAATATGAAGAGGTGGACATAGTAACAAAGGGTGGCAATTATGGATGGCGTGTTTATGAGGGCCCGTTCTTGTACAATCCTCCTGAATCTCCAGGGGGTAATACATCTGCCACTTCCATTAACCCAATCTTTCCTGTAATGGGATACAATCACTCTGAAGTTAACAAAGGCGTCGGATCTGCTTCCATCACTGGTGGCTTCTACTATAGATCGATGACTGATCCGTGCTTGTATGGAAGGTATGTTCACACTGTCCTCTCATAATCAATAAGGGTGTTTAGTATTATGATGTGTGTTTAGGAAGATTCTCGGCAAATGTAGAAATTTTTGTTTGATCGAAAAATATTTGAAGGTACTTGATTTCAGGTATCTTCACTTTCAGTCCTTTGGAGGGTGTGTGTTAACCCCCAATTTTGGGGTTTCTAATTCTGAGCATCTCCGCCCATTTTATTCTTTAAAATGCCTACTTTATTTTCATTGTTTCTACAATCTCTTAAGTATATATTCAGAAAGTAGTAGAAACATATTTAACATCACAACAATTTACCATAATATTTTTTAGGAACTTGTGGTGTTGCACGAGTCGACGTGGCACTGCAATAACAGTTGATTGGTGTACTTGGATGGTTCAAAAAACTACAACCAATCCACTTTTACAATGCGGATCATGCAACAACACAAGTCCTGCTGAATAGCACAGCTCTATTTAACTCTTAACTTTCCACTCATTTACTCCCCACACTCATATTTTAAAAATCTTATTCCAGAAATCATTACTTTCATTCTCGTACCAAACGCCCCTCCAAGCTCTTTCAATCGGTGAGGTTATCAGTTGTTTCACTACGTTTAGTAATAGAGCATGAACGCTAACTATATCTTGATTTCAGCAAGTTTAATCAACTCATCGTGTATATCTTGATTTCAGGTACCTGTATGCGGATTTGTACGCCGGTGGTGTATGGGCAGGTACAGAAACCCCAAAAGATAGCGGGAATTTCACTAAGACAAAGATTCCGGTCAGCTGTGCAAGTGACTCTCCAATCCAGTGCAGCTCTGAAGCAGGAAGCTCTCTCCCCGCACTCGGCTTTATCTTCTCGTTTGGTCAAGATAACCGGAAAGACATATTTATGTTGGCGAATACAGGTGTATATAGAATTGTTCATCCCAGTCGTTGCAACTACACATGCGCCAAGGAAAATGCTAGGGACGTCAACCGCCCGGGAACTCCTGGACCTCCTTCTTCCTCCATTAAGCAGTTAAGCAATACATTCATGGAGCTCCTGCCCTTTGTCTCTTCATTGTTGTTTTTATTCGGATTTTCCCTTAACATGAGCTAGAGTTTAGATCTTCATTCTGTTTGGTTGACGCACATGATTTGTATCAAAATGAAATTGAGTTAAAATTTACTGCTGGGTTTCCACATATTTTCCAAGAAGATGGATAGTTGCACACCGTCATTCATGCATCAGTTGATGTTAGAGCAATCGACTACCGCATTGAAGTTCAACAACAAAATTGTATATGTTTCATGTAAATTATATGCAACTCTGTACGATGCTCTAATTCAGAATCACCCAATTTGGCATGAGATCGATACTGTGTTAATTCAACTTATTAGGTTCTCTGTTCATGTTATTTTCTTAGACATCATTTTAGTACCTTTCGTGAAAATCATTGATAATCTAAGTAGCACGAACACCATGACACGTGATTTAAAAAAAATAGGATACAAATGTCCCGGGGACTCTTGATATATAACTTTTTCCAGTATTTATGTGTGTTATATGCATGTATCCTCAAAAGGATCAGCGTAGTGCTTTAGAAGGATCTGAGGCGAGCTATAGAGCCAGACTTCTTGGATTCAAATATCTATTTTGACTCTTGGAGCTATTTGAAATAAAGAATTTGATTGTATATGATTCGTCTTAGATGTACTTGCGGGAAATTTTTTGTTGAGAGTCTGTACACTCTCGAGATTAGTCAAAGCTAAGCTTTTGATACTTGATGTTAATCTACAAAAATGTATTTATATTTTATGTAACATTAATAAACAAAAAAGAACTACCCCTTCTAATGAATGAGTGTAGTGCGAGTAAGACAAGAGTATTACATGCATCTCCTCTACCGCACATTTTCTTAATTTATTTGTTTGTAGCATAGATCCCTAAGTTCTTTCAGATCGTGTTGGAATATTAAAAAAGTTAATCAAAAGGGACATTGAAAAACATGCATTAGAGCGTGTCAAACGTGTATCTGTATCTGACCCTAGTTAATTAATACGCGTATTTTTGGCGTTTTCCATTTTTTGGCCGTTTCTGTTTTTTACTAAAACATACGGAATAATACACGTTTTTTTGGCTTCAACCGTATAATACGCGCTTAATACAAATCCCGTATTAAACGCAACGACTAAAATGGGCAAAATCCCCATTCTTCGCGAAGGTCCTGCTTCTTGCCTCCGTTCCAGTGATTTCCATCCTCTCGGTCTCTCTCTTCTCCATTGTTGATTCTCCATTGTTGATTCTCCATTGTTGATTCTCCATTGTTGAAGCCTCTCTCTTCTGTTCTTCGCGATTTCTATCCTCTCTTTGGTCTGGTAAGTTCTTCGCAATCTCTAGTCTCTTCAAAATTTAGATTCAGAAAACCCTAATCCCCAAATTGCTTCATCTATGATCTCTGGTATGTTCTCTTCTTTGATTTTAAGCTCTAATTCTTCGTGAATCGTGATTCTCCATTGTTGAAGTCTCGCTCTCTGATCTCTGGTTTGTTCTGTTTATAGGTAATTTATTCCTTCTGCTCCTTTATCTGTAATTATCTATGTCTGATTCTACTGGAGGATTACAAATATAGTCTAGAGGATTACAAATATAGTCTTTGAGTTCCACCGTAAACTTAATTAAGCGCAAATTTTTTTTCCATTGTATGGATTGTAGAAATTATAATTCAGTCTCTGATGTATAACATCTTATAGTCTTGGTCTTGGATAGAATTAGTCATAGTAATTTCTTCTTGCACGTAATATTGTTAGTTTGATTGAGGCTGAAAATTTAATTGTCAGAGGCAGACTTAGACCTCCCGAACTGATTCTGTTTTTTCACGAAGGTTTTAAGATGATAGGTAAATTCTGTTCTGGTTGGACTTCTCTGATTCGAATTTGATTGTAGAAAATTAAACTGAATCGGACTTGTGTTGTTAATTCAGAACTTCTCTGAACTGAATTGGACTTGTGCTGTTAATTCAGATTTTCTGAATTTAGTTTCTGTTAATTCAAACTATGTCCTGTTTATAGGTTTTATTGATTCTATTTCAGATTTTCTGAATTTTGATTATCATGGTGAGGAAAAAAGATAAGTTTTGGGATTATGCTGAACAGTCAAATAATCGTTTCAAGTGTAAATTTGTGAGAGAGATTTTGCTGGAGGGATATCTAGAGTAAAGTCTCATTTATCTGGAATTAGTGGTCATGATATTGATATATGTAGTAAAGTACCGGAGGAGGTTCAAGCTGAAGCGTGTTTTTTAATTAGAGATTTAAGTTCTAGTTCTAGTAAGAAAAGAAAAAATGATTCGGTTAATGAAAGTAATGAAAGATCGAACGCTTGCTCTTTGGGTCTATCAAATCAGACTCAAACCACAATCTCAGAATTCTCTGCTAAGAAAGAGAAAAGCAATGTTGACAAAAAATTGCTCAGTTTTTCATCATGAACAATATAGCATTTAATATTATTCACTCCAAGTCATTTCTTGACATGAGTAAAGCTTTAGGTGATTTTAGTTGTGGTTATACTGTACCTAGTTATTTAACGCTTCGTACTAAGTTAGTACCTGAGGCAAGAACAGATGTTGAGACTTATGTTGCATGTGTAAAACAAATCGTGGACTAGTACAGGTTGTACTATTATGTCAGATTCTTGGACAGACATAAGAAGACAGTCATGGGTTAATGTTATCGCTAGCTCACCGTTAAGTGCTATTTTTTTTAAATCGTTTGAATGTTCACAGGAGAGATTGACTGGTGAGTATCTTTATAACATTCTTTCTTCCGTCATCGATGAAATTGGCCCTGAACATGTTGTGCAAATAGTTACTGATAATGCCTCCAAAGCTAAGAGGGGAGAGCACTTAGACAATTCACTTTGAGTACAGGGAAGTCTGCTGGTAGGAATTCTCTCCAACACCAGCTTCAATCAATGTGAAATCTGACTACGAGGCTTCTTAGCCCGCAGCTGACTACTTATTGAAAAACCGAACAGGATGAAAAGTCGTACTGCAACAACAGTAAACATTCCCTCCACACTCTGACTTCTGTTGGTTGCATGCTGATGGAAAAATATCATCGATTATACATGACTAAATGTGCAGCTCATGGTATTAATTTGTTATTGAAAAATCATTATAATCAAATTGAATGGGTGAAAAGTGTGATTGATGATGCGAAAAAAATAGTAGATTACATGTATAAGCATCATATGGTATTGCGATTATGAGAAAATATACAGATGACAAGGAGTTAAAATTTCTGTGTAAGACTAGATTTGCTTCGAACTTTTTGATGCTTCAATCGATAATTGATCGTGAAAACAATTTGAGAATTTCGGTTGCTTCTTCTGAATGGAGGGGTTTGAATTTTACTAAGACTGCACAGGCTAAGTTAGTGACTTCAATAATTTAGAATGAGTCTTTTTGGGTAGATGCGAAAGATTATGTGAATGTTGTTGAGCTTCTGGTGAGAGTTCTTCGATTAGTAGATGGTAAGGGATCTACATCGGTATATTTATATGATGCTATGGAGAGGGCACGAGAAGCGCTTGATCAATATTGTGTAAAAGATCCATCTCGTTATTCTCTTGTGATGAAAATATTTGAGCAGAGAAGAAAGAAGAACATTCTCCATAAGGTACATGCTACGTTCAACAGTTGGGTTCTTTAGATGAAAGAGATCAGCTGGTAACTGAACTAGTTAAATATCGTTTAAAGTTTCCGCCCTTATTCAATTTTACAGCCACTGCTAAGATAAACTAGTCATCCTCATAAGCGTTTCTTCGTTTTGAATTAGATTTTCATATGTTTTATGTTGATTTCATTCCTAATGTAAATAGTTGTATTTTATAAGTATTTGGTGGCAGCTTAATGGTTCAATATGTTCCCTGTATTGTAAAAGATTACAATTAGAATTTTGAGTCAACTGTGTAGCTCGTCAGCTTGTGTAAGAAATTGGAGTGCATGGGAAGCAGCCCAAACAAAAAAGAGAAATAGATTGGCACCGATAATGTTGGATGATTTGGTGTACGTGAGAATGAACTCTTTGATGATGCAATGTATAAGGATCTGGAAGTGCTGGATATGACGCCTATTGATCTTTCTAAGATCAATCCATTTGCTGAAGAAGGATTTGAAGAAGAACCAGAATGTTTTTTTGAAGAAGAACCAATTGCTTTAGATGATATGAGCTTGTGCAACTGGTCTGAGCTACTTCTTACCTCAAACGAATCTTGTTTTGATGAAACTTCACCACCCGACGATCCCATTATTTGATAGTTTTTATTAATTCAATTAGTTTTTATGGATTGAATATTTTGGATTAATGACTATATTTTGGTTGAATATAATACTATTAATTGATCAATATATTTTGGTTTATGAAAATGTTTAAGAAATTTGTAGAATGATATTTTTTGTCATATTCATGATATATTGTTATATTAATATTTATTTATAAATTTTAAAGCCGTATTTTTAGTATTGAATTTTTGAAAAGAAAATGTATAATACTCGTTTAAAACCTGTATCCAAATTTTTACATATCACGTATTATTGATCAAATTTTAGCTGAATGTTTGACCGTTAAATTCCTGAATTATACATGCCGAATAATACTCCGTATTTTTACCGTCCCCGAATTAACTAACTATGTGTCAGACACATATCAAACAAAGGGATATTGTCGATAGATAAAAACGTGTTCATGCTTTCTTACTGATAATACACAACATATAGGTAACCGAACCGAACCATTTTATTTGTGTATTAAAATAAAATGTAAATTGAGAGGCATTAATGATGTAAATACAAACACCAAGTTATATGTTGTGTTGTATTCATGTCTTTTCGGTCATAACTTTTTTTTTCACAACCAAAGATAGTAACTTTGAGGAAAGTATCAAGTATGCTAGATCTAATTTGAAAAAACAAAAATTGGGAGAGCTAGCCGAGAGCACCAAATCGACCTCTCACCTAAATTGACCCATCGTCACTCTCACTCCATCTCTTCACTGTTAGTCTGTTACTTCTCTTCTCCTGTTATTTAAATAATTCGTTTTTCTTCCAAAAATTCTTTCCTTTCACATGACATACCGACATTTTCTCTGTTTCTTCTTTCGCTTTCCCTTACTTTCTGCAGAAACCAGCTTCAAACCAAACCCACCAAGAATTCGCACGTTAGAACTAGGAGGAATCTCTCACCTGCTCTTCTCTCTCTAGTTCCAATTCGGAGAGGGAAAGACAATAGGAGAGAGATTTCGACCAGGAAATGAAGAAATTAAAGAGCTACTATATGCACGTAAAGCACCCACACACCACGGAGCGCAAATGGATCTTTCCTTTAGCTATAGCTTCCATTGTCTCCCTCTTCCTTCTATCCCTCTCTACCCTAACCTCGTCGGGAGGCTCACATCTCCTTCCGTTTTTCCATTCGGTTGCTACCTTAAGCTCCGCCTTCGTCGAATCCAAGCTTCATCCAGTTCCCGTTTCGTCGATCCCTCCGCCTCCTCGGCTCGCCTATCTCATATCCGGTTCAGTAGGCGAAGGCAACATGCTCAAACGTGCTCTTCAAGCTCTCTACCATCCTAACAACCAATATGTTGTGCATTTGGACCTCGAATCGCCGCCCGAAGAGCGGTTGGATCTGCAGATTTACGTACAGAACCACCATGTTTTCGTGAAATTCGGCAATGTGAGGATGATTACCAAGGCAAATCTCATTACGTATCGGGGGCCAACTATGGTGGCCAATACGCTCCACGCAGCAGCGATTTTGTTGCGAGAAGGTGGTGACTGGGATTGGTTTATCAACCTCAGCGCTTCTGATTATCCTCTTGTTACTCAGGATGGTCAGTGCTCTCATTGTTGCCTTTCGATTTGGCATTTTGGGCTATGTTTAATTAGCATCATTTGTATTTGATTGACTGGTAACTAGGTTTTGGTTGATCAGATCTGCTGCACACACTTTCGTACTTGCCGCGTGATCTCAACTTTATTGATCATACAAGCGACATTGGATGGAAAGAGTATGGAGTCTTCCATTATTTGCTTTGTATGTTTTGTTGTGGTTCTTTCGTTCTTAGGAAGCATTTTTTAATCTGAGTGATTCTGTTCTGTAAATTTGTAGGTATCAGAGAGCAAAACCAGTTATCATTGATCCAGGGTTGTACAGGACAGAGAAAACGGATGTTTTTTGGATTACGCAGCGTAGAAGTGTGGCAACAGCCTTCAAGCTGTTCACAGGTGAAAATTCTCTATCTTAATCTTGTTGTCATTCCGGCTTATTAGTTAGTTTTTAACATAACAAAAATGCATAGACGGTCAGTTTGCAAACTGTAGTTTATAATCCGAACTCCTGTTAGAGAAAAGTTTCTAATCCAAACTAATTATGTTTTGGTCTGCGAACCAGCATCAAGGACTTCCTTGGTGCCCTGTTACCCAAATGTGTATATATTTCTGGATTTCTCTGATGTGTTCCATCTGGTGCTAATGATGTTATCACCTATTCATCATTTCCATTGTAGAACTTATGAAAATGGTCATGTTAGTGGATCTGTAATCTATTATTCACATGAAATCAAAGCTTCTCTCGTATACTGTCCATGATTTTGCAAAAGGAGGGGTTGGGGTTTTAAACTGGGTTGCCAAATTACTCTGCTCAGTCTCCTTCCTTACCTTTTTCATGCACTTTTACTCACACACGGTATATCTATCACGAGAGAAGACTTTGGTTTCTTTCCCTTTCTGACTGGTCTTGTGGTGACAATATTAGAAAATATGCAATTCTGATTTATGAATCTGAGTATTTTATTTTCATTTACTCATATTTTGAATAGTTTTAAATTTTATTTTGCAAGAAAAGTATTCTGCCTTCTCAGAAGATCTTGAAACCGAGTACCTTGGTTCTTGCAGGTTCTGCTTGGATGGCACTTTCTAGGCCTTTTATTGATTACTGCATATGGGGATGGGACAACCTGCCTCGAACTGTTTTAATGTACTATGCAAACTTCATATCTTCTCCTGAAGGATACTTCCACACTGTCATCTGTAATGCTCAAGAGTTCCTAAACACCACTGTAAACAGTGATCTCCATTTCATATCTTGGGACAATCCTCCAAAACAACATCCACACTACCTTAATCTTGCTGATATGCAGAAAATGATTGACAGTAATGCTCCATTTGCCCGTAAGTTCATCCAAGACGATCCTGTACTTGACAAGATTGATTCCGAGCTGCTGTTCCGAGGTCCAGGCATGCTAGTTCCTGGTGGTTGGTGTATAGGATATTCAGAAAATGGGACTGATCCATGCTCTGATATAGGTGAAACCACTGTTCTCAGGCCTAGTCATGGAGCAAAAAGACTGGAAAATTTAATCAGTTCTCTGTTATCTGATGAGAATTTCCGACCGAGACAGTGCAAATGATAAAAGAAAGTCCCATCATATTCCTGGTGTATAAAATAGCTAGAATGAGATTATTACGCTGTGGAATCATAATTTGAAGAGCCAGATTGCTTCTTTCTGTGAAGACAAATTGCATGAATGAACTGATAAGTTTATCCATGTCCTGCTATCATCTTTCAAGAATTTCGTTTGAGTCAGAAGGGTTTTGCGGCCCCGATCCTGCCATTTCACATCCACTTGAAGAGGAAGAAGATATATCATCTGAATCTGTATATCCTAGTGCTTATCTCGTGTTGTTAGCATGATGTTTATTCTCCAGAGAAGATCAAATGTCTGTTCAATATCAATATCAGCCTCACTTCATTTTTCCTAACGGAGAAATGATTGACTATATGATCCAAGATTTTGTTTGTCACACCCTTTTTCATTTGCCTCTCTGCACTTGCTTCTTACCTTTCTTATCTGGTATACCATTTTAACTGGTTGTTGACTTTATTGCTTTCGCATGGTGGACTTCACTTCCCATAGATATGGTGGAAACAATTTTATACTTAAAAAATTTCCTCTAGGCTATGTGTACCAGCACACAGAGTGAGCAATAATGCTCAAAGCAGCACTGATTCAATCTCAAATGTCCGATTCATTTATCAGCTGAAACAGATTATGTAGTACAACTTGATAAATACCTGTTCTTTTCTCCATTTTTTTCTATTATATACAAGTTAATCGCCGGTGTCTGGCAATTGTAGTGTTCAACCAACTGTTCTATCAGCAGCAAACAGTATGATAGTTCGAGTGTTCAAAAGCAGCCAATTTCTAAGAACTCAATCACCAAATTGGTCCTAACAGTGAAGAAATTGTTATTTTTGCGTTAAATCATCTTAATGCATGTTCCTCAATCTGGGGAGAGCCCCAATTCCTAAACAAAATTTTAATTGCTGAATATAACTGATTGATCAGTTTTCTTCATCTTTTTCTTCTCCAACTGACAGTTTCTTCTCTTTCACTTCTACAGATGGCTTCTCTTCTTTTACTTTTACCTCATCCTTCACAATTCCTTCCTCTTTTCCCTTTTCAAGAGCTTGGATCAGACTCTTGAGGCAAACTTCAGCATTTCCATTAAGAGTCTTAGGCATCAAATGCTCAGCCACATCAGCTGGTGTAATCTTCAGTTCCCCAAGCAACCTACAAACTTCAGGAAACAGCTCATGTGAGTCAAGGCCAAGATAATTCTTAGCCAAAACCTTAAACGCTTCGAATCCACAGTACGATAATTCGATATGTTTATCCATCCGTCCCTTCCGTATAAGAGCTGGGTCTAGTTTCTCCACATAATTCGTCGTGAAAACAATTAGTCTTTCTCCCCCACAAGCTGACCATAACCCATCAATGAAATTCAAAATCCCAGAAAGAGTAACTTGGCTCGACCTTGTATCTGTTTCATCTCTCCCCGTTTTCTTGCCTGAAACTTTCTCTTCCTCTGATAATTCAACTCTCCCCTTCTTCTTTCTCTGCCCAGTAAGATCAAGTGAACAATCAATATCTTCAATCACAATAATAGACTTGCTTGATGTCTCAATCAAAAGCCTCCTCAACTCAGTATTGTCCTTAACAGCAGTCAACTCAAGATCATAAATGTCATACCCCAAAAGATTAGCCATTGCAGCAATCATTGTAGATTTCCCAGTTCCCGGTGGGCCAAAAAGGAGATAACCCCTTTTCCAAGCTCTACCAATTCTTGCATAGAACTCCTCAGATTGGCTAAAAGCAACCAAATCATCAACAATCTCCTTCTTCTTCTCAGCCTCCATTGCCAATGTCTGAAATGTTGCAGGGTGCTCAAACACAACATGGCTCCAATGAGCCCCATCATTGGTAAAAAGCTTCCTTTGCCTATTCTTCATCTTAATTGCCTTTCCCTCTTTCAAGACATGACTCAAATAAGCCCCCAAAATCACCTCCCGTTGACTCTTGTGAAATGTAAGCTTGTAATACCTTCTCTCGTCCGTTACTCGGAGTAAAGAAACAGACTGAGTCTTTGAAATGTTTTTGCCAGAAGCCCACCAGAGCTTCACCCCTTTGAATTCCTCAGCTACTTCTTCATGGTCATCCATGCTGAGAACAAGGGAGTGGTTGCCTTTGAGTATGTCAGCTTTGAGTCTCTTTGCTTGGGTGGATGAGTATGAAGTGAGGTAGTTTTCAATGGCGGAGTAAGCTTCACTGCGCATCAGTCTCTCTCCTGTGAATTCGTTGAAGGTGATTTGGATGTAAGGGTAAATGAGAGTCACCAATCTCTGAGAGTATTTTTCGATGCAGTTTCTGAGTTGGAAAGGGAAATATTGCTGAAATATAGCCCAGATGAACATCAAGCTTGCAAGAATGGATCCCAGATGAGTGAAAGCATCTGCAGATGACATGTTTGATCTTTTCTCTCTGTTTTGAGTCTTGGACTTGTGTTTTTTTATAGGTTTATCCATTTTATATAAAGAAAGAAAAACGTGGGGTGGAAAAATGAGTCATTCATTTTGTCATAATGCTACAGAGTCGGCAAAACATGACATGGATTCCTTCAAATAAAAAAAACAACACACACAAAACCATCACGGTTTGGTTTTATTTGTTTTTTGTGTTTTTTTTTGTATTGAGTTGTTTAAGTCAGATGAATTATTTGGGCATGCATGCCGTATACAATGATGTCATAATCTTGAGTTCTTCAATGATACATCAGATTGACTTTAAATGGTGTATAAAATATGGTTAGAGGAATTTTATAGTATATATTTAGAGCAATTAGACATCAATTGATCATTACTCCTCAAGTTTGGTAACTTCAATTCCATTAACTATGAATCATCTTTTCTTATTACACTTAATACCTCGAGCATTATACTCCATGAAATATGAAATGAACTGTCTCACGATGTTCCGAACGCAGCTCATATATTGTTTTAGTGAAAATATGATATTATATAAGAAAGAGAGAAGGGTATTGGAGATAAATTATAAATTTATTTGTTAAAAAAAACGGATAGTTAGTGTTTAAAGATTATATATTGATTTGTACTTAGTTAATGTCCTCAATTACCTTTTCATTATCTCTGATGTATTAAGAAAAGGCATGACACAATGAAGGGAGAAATATTTCTGAATAATTTTGTCAAACTATTATTCATATTTCTACATACGGTGATTGATGATTACAGATTAATCTTTCATAAATTATAAATCTATAATAATAGCCATTCATACAAAATGTAAACATATTTTGTAGACACTATTGTCTTTGAGTTTTCATTTTGTTCCTATATTTCAAGATGGATAAGAAACTACATTAATAATCAATGATTTTATTGTTTGTGTTTCAATCGTAATATGAATGAATTTAATTTGTGAGACATGTAATGGTGGGAGAAATTTTATAAAGACTGAGTAATTCACATTTTGAATATTAATGATAAATTTTTATTAGTTCTTGCTATAAAACATAAGATGCATCAAGAATTCAAGAAATAAATTAGCTTAAGAATAAAGAAGAAGAGGAAGAGGAACCAATTGTTTCTCTTAATTTTATTCATAGGCAATCTCTTCCTTTTATAGACAATATAAGAGAAACATATAACAATGAAACTTATAATATTTATTTAAAAATTTTACTTCTGATGTTAATAGAAAAGTTAATAATGAAAGAGTTAGGAGTGGGGAGAGTTAAAAATTATGACATTTAACTTATGTATTTACAGCACTCCCCCTTAGATGTTCACCATACAAAAAATATGGCTCGTTAAAACCTTACTAGGAAAATAACATTTGGGAAAAATATTAGTGAAAGAAAAAGAGTACAAAATTCTTATCCTTGTAAAAGTTTATCTGTCTTATTAAAACCTCGCCAGGAAAACCTAATGAGAAAACCTTGGTGAAGGAAAAATAATACAATATGTTCATAGTGAACTCTCCATTTATACTCCCATTGTGTTAATATAACCACCATCATGAAATGTCTCGAAGATGACGCATTCCAATCTTGTAAACAAACTTTTTGAATGCTGTAGTAGAAAGTGTTTTAGTGAATAAGTCAGCTAGATTATCACTTAATCGAATTTGCTTCACATCTTAATCTCCATTTTCTGGAGTTCATGCGTGAAAAAGAATTTTGGTGAGATGTGTTTTGTTCGATCTCATTTTATATCCACTCTTTTAAGTTGGATGATATAGGTCACATTATCTTCGTATAAAGGTATAGGGTTATCTTTGATTGAAGATAATCCACATGTATCTATGATATGTTGGATCACTGACCTTAACCATATGGACTCTCTACTTACTTCATGGATCGAAAGTATTTCAGAATGATTTGAAGAAGTAGCCATTGTAGTTTGCTTCACAGATCGTCAATATATAGTTGTATCATTATAAGTAAACACATAACCAGTTTGATATCGACCCTTATGAGGGTAACAAAGGTAACCAACATCTGCATATCCAATTAGTTGTGATTTAGCGTCTTCGAATAATATAGACCCATGTCTATTGTTCCACACAAATAATGAAATATGTGTTTAACTCTAACCTAATGCCTTTGAGTTGGTGAAGAATTATATCTCACAAGTAGATTAACAGCAAATGATATATCAGGACGTGTGCGTTTTGCAAGATACATGAGAGCGTCAATTGCACTTAATGTAATTTAATCAATGATTCTGCTAAACCATTTTGAGTATAAGTAAGGGCAACAAGGTGTTCAACATCAATTCCAATTGACATGCAATAATCACCAAATGCTTTTGATTCAAATTCACCAGCATTATCAAGATGAATCGTCTTAATTGTATAATCAGGAAATTGTGCTCGAAATCAAATTATTTGAGCCAATAATCTAGCAAAAGATGCATTACGACTGTTAAGAAGACTTACATGTGACCAACTTGTAAATGCGTCTATTAGCACCATAAAATATTGAAATGGATCACTGTTGGAAACACGGCGCTTGCGTGACGGAAGCGTGGGGTTTTTAAAACTTATAAAAAATGTATCTTTTTCGATAAAAGAAAATAAACGCGACGCAACAGTTTCCAAAATAAATTTTTTTATTAGAAATATTTTCAATCAAATTCATTATATATTTATATAGTAAATCGAGGACATACATGGATATGTAATATATACATTTCGTTCCCACAAATAATGAACTTCGAGATCCACACTAAGACCTTTCAAGTCAATCTCTAAACACACTAGGACGTGTGTTGGAACGTGGAATATAGCAAGAACAATTTTATGTCTCTAAAGATACTCAATACATGAGATCTAGAGATTTTTGGAGAATGGATAATTTTGTGAGACTAATCTCTGAGAGAATACAATGATTATTCTCACAAAGCTTTTCGATTAACTTTTAATCTCAGAGAGTTTCACCCTGATAGCAACTGTGTTATTAGCATACTTAATCAACCATGAGGCCAATAGAATGATATCTACATATATTTTCTAGGCACCCTAGATTTTTAGGGAAATACACAAAATAATAATTAATCACAAAATTGATATTACAGTGTGACTCACATTAACTCTACACAAATGTAGTGTCATACGACAGTGCAGTGTGTCGTGAGGTATTACAGTGCCTCACGGCACTATCATTCACGGCTACTGTAGTGTCATGTGGCACTACAAATATTTCACGCCTAACTGTAGTGTCACATGGCACTACAATAGTCCATATCAATTTATGATTCTCAATCAATGATTGACATGGGACAGTCCAACATGCTGCGTGACAATTTCTGTAAATTAGTTATTTATTTTAATTAGATGAATATCTATATATCAGTTAATTCAAAATTAATTTATCTGATTATCCCTATCAATTAGAGAGAGAGATGTAGAGCCAGATAGAGAGGGCTAGAGAGAGAGAGAATGGGGGCAGAGAGAGATAGAGAGAGGGAGAGAAAAGCGAGAGTGAGGGAGAGAGGGAGAGGATGTGAGACAGAGAGAGAGAGAGATCTGTTAGTTCACAAATAACAGATTTAGTTGATTCAAATTTTGAATTATTATCTAATAATAATTTAACATTGTTTAATTTCACAAATTAGATATATTACCTCACTTACGATAATTAAAAAATTAATCGATATAATTATTTACGTATAATTTCTGAAAATTAATATAAATAATTTAATTCATTCATTCTTAATTAACTAATCACACACAATTATCTCATAATTATGTACTTGCCCCAGAACTATAATTCGTTTTGCAAGTTAGTCATTTTCTCATGTCCTGAAATATTCACACCCTAGACTGTGAGTACAGATGTGACTTAAGGATCATGAACCTATAATCTTAAGCTTCAATAACTCAAATTATTATTTAAACTATTTAATTAAATAATCTTATTTATTATTTCAAATATTACTCCACTATAAATACGGAATTGCACTCTTAGAGGTTATAGAATATATTTACAGAGTATTCTCGTGTAGTCCATTGATATAATCATTTCATGTAGTTGTGTCCTCCAATTATTGGTTCATAAATTAGAGTGATCAAAATTACCGTTTTACCCTTCTAATTACCTCTTGATCCTTAAGTACCACTAATTTATTAGTGAATGGCTAATTTATGATCGTATTATAAATTTGAGCTCAATAACCATTCAGTTCTAAAATTAACATTTAAGAGGACCAATATATGATCTGTTAGGAAAGTTTGGATTCTAAATCTTGTAAGATCATGTTTCTAGCCATGCACATCACTAAATCTCCAAAATAAAAGTCACTAGTATGTTTTACAAACAAACCTTAACAAGTGAATCAAAATATTTAGTAGACATGTATAGGAGTTCACGACTACACGGGATTCAGACTTATTTATATATGATCATCAGATTGATGTGTATTAAATTTTTACGATAAACGACAAGTAAATAAAGATATTAATTCACATCGGTCATGTCATATATAATATTATTATATGAAGTATTTCACTAAGATGTCTATCCACATTAATTATCTAGTTCTAGATCACATGCATTCATAATACTTAGTGAAACGTACTAGCACTCATTCATTAAAAATTTCATACTTTAATATGTTGCTGACATTTGTATTCATTGTCTATGATTTTAATCATCTCGTATTAATAAAAGATCATAGTCTCATTAATGAATACGAAATTTTCATATATTTATATAAATTATTCAACAATAATTTAAAAGAACAATTATAATTCCATTAAATTTCATATTAAAGTGTCAATACACATGCTTTGAGGGCGTAACTCCCAACAATCTCCCACTAGCCCTAAAGCAAATGTGACATATCTCTCAACCTCATGTTATGCACATAACCCTCAAATCACTTCGCAAGAAGTGTCTTGGTAAAAGGATAAGTTAGGTTCTGATCTAACGTTATCTTCATAATAGTCACATCCTTTCGATGCATGATCTCTCTTCTCTTACAAGATGATATTTCCTCTCCACGTGTTTGCCCCTCTTATGACTCATCAGTTCTTTAGAATTAACTATCACCCCATTATTGTCACGGTATAGGATCAGTGACTTATCTATATCTGGAACTACTTCCAGATCAGTATAGAACTTTCTGAGTCATACCGCTTCTTTCGCAGCTTCACAAGCTGCTAAATATTCAGCTTACATAGTGGAATCTGCAATGTTGGATTGTTTGATACTTCTCCAGATTACAGCTCCTCCATCTAGGGTGAATATTAATCCAGACGTCGACTTTTGACTGTCTCTATCAAATTGAAAATCAGAATCACTATATCCAATGGGGTACAGGTCTCCACTTGAATAAACAAGCATATAGTTTCTCGTTCTCCTAAGATACTTGAGAATGTGCTTTACTACAATCCAATGTTCCAAACCCGAATTTGATTGATAACGACTGACAATTCCCACTACATAATAAATGTATGATCTTGTACACAACATGGCGTACATGAGACTACCTATAGCTGAAGCATAAAAAACCTTTCTCATATCCTCTTCATTCTGAGACTTCTTAGGACATTGCTTCTTGAATAGGACAATTTCATGTCTAGTCGGTAGTTGACATTTCTTGAAATTCTCCATAGAGAATCTCTCCAGCACCTTCTCAATATAAGATGCTTGAGAAAGTACCAAGAGCTTGTTCTTTCTATCTCTTAGGATTTTGATGACTAGAACATAGCTCGACTCTCCTAAATCTTTCATTTGAAATTTCTCAGCTAACCAATTCTTTATATTTGATAAAGTTTCTACATCATTCTACTAAGTAGAATATCGTCAACACAAAGAACTAAGAAAATTACTATCTTATCTTTGATGTATTTATAAACACAAGCTTCGTCAACATTTTGCTCGTGGCTATAGGATTTAATAATCTCATTAAAGATAAGATTCCAAGATTTAGATGCTTGCTTTAATCCATAAATAGATTTAAGCAACTTGTAAACTTTCTATTCTTGCCCCCTTTTTCATGAACACTTCTAGTTGCATCATATAGTTGTATTCTTCAAGAGAGGCATTCAAAAAAGTTGTCTTGACATCCATTTGTCATATTTCATAGTCCAAACTAGTGGCAATAGAAAAAAGGATGCGAATGAATTTTCACATGGCAACAGGGGATAATGTCTCTTCATAATCGACTCGTTCCCTTTGTGTATAGCCCTTGGCTACCAGCCATTCCATGAAAGTCCCTACTTTTCTATATGTACCACTTTTCTTCTTGAAGATCCATTTACATCCAATGGGCTTGACATCTTCAGGTGGATCTATAATTTTCAAGACGAAATTGGAATACATCGATTTCATTTCCTAGTTCAGGTGCATCTTGCCATTTCTCCTTTTCAGGATCATCCATAGCTTCTTCATAAGATAATAGATCATCCTTATTAGTGTCAGACACTAGGACATGTGCCTCTAGTTCATAGTGAATAGGTTATCTTACAACCCTCCCACTACGACGTTGCACCGGGGTTTCCTTAATAGGAAGTGTGCTTTGTGGTTTGTCGTTTATCAGTTGATGATGGCGGTGGTCTGATCTCATCAAACTCTTATTATTTGAGAACTACTTTTCTTTGAGATTTGTAGTTTTGCATATAGTAGTATTCAAGGAAAGTTGCATTTGTCGACACAAACACCTTTTGATCCTTGTGACTATGAAAGTACCCACATCTAGTCTTTGTAGCATAGCCAACGAATATGCATACTTCAGATATTGAATCTAACTTTTCAGTCTCAGTCTAAGAACGTGAGCTGGACATCCTCATATACAAAAATGACGTAAACTAGGTTGGGTGTCATTCCATAACTCTAAAGGTTTCTTACTTACAGACTTAGAAGGTACTACATTCAAAATGTATGTTGTCGTGTGTAATGTATATTGCGAATGTAACACCCAAACTATTTTTTGCTTTTAATTATTAATTGTTGCATCAAATTGTGTTGATTAATTGATTTATTATTTAATATTAATTTATTGAATGTTATGTAGAGGATCGCTTCGAGATTCCCTCACGATTCAAATGTGCTTAAGATAATTTTTTTTACTAATTGATATTTATTTCTCATAATTGTTTATGCATTCTAGATTAATGATTTGATTATTTCCTTTTAAATAAAGATAAGATTTGTACTATTAAGTAATTGGGTTGTTTTATTGATGTATGTTCTATGTGCGTAGATAGTAAAAAAAATGATCTGGTAAGAAATTGGGTGGATAATGTCACAATTTATTTGGGCCAATTACCGTTGACCCAATTTGACTCTAACAGGCTTCTAAAATTTACCTTAAATTCTCTATTTAAATAGCCTAGCTTACACGTTTAGGAGGCCGCTATTGATCTTATAAGCAAATTACACAAGGCGTTTGGTCAATTGACGTTGAATCAACGTTCTCTTTGCCCCTTTTCTTATTGCCGCAAAGTTCTTCGATTCGTTGTGCCTTACATTAAGAAGAATTTTTATTTCTACAGTTGAAGAAGAAAGTCTCAATATTGATAAGAGTTGAATTCCTTATTTTATTTGGGAAAATAAATATCAATATTTTGTGTATTTAACTTTTTCTTATGAAAAACAGTTTTGTTTCAACAATTAGAAATTTACAGAAACCAAATCAGTTGATTACTGTTATATCGATTGGTTAGATATCATGAGTGTGGAATAGGATAATACCGTAGTGTTTTTAAAATTCTGTATATACTTGTTATTTAGACGAAATTGAAGAGTTATGAATACTTTTGGTGGATTGTGAATGGAGTAATTGAGAAGCTATGCTGTTGTGTAAAAACTTGGACTTTTGGTGATTAAACATTGTTTTGTACCTTGAAATAGATTTACACAACAAAAAGTAATCAAATTGCTATATTGTGAATGCATATAATTTTCAAATCTTCCTATCGTTTACAAGTTTATATCAATGTTTATTGTTGCATAAGCATTACTATAATCTATTGATATTTTTATCTTCAATGGAATCATTATTGTTTTAATGTTAATATATGTTTTTCTCTTCTAGATTAAAGTGTTTAAAAGGTTTGTTCAAATATGCTTTGATTTGTCAAAGAGTAGTTTTATGTGTGAGTAGAATAGATCACAAAGTTAATAAAGAATAAATTATGTGCATACTGTTTTAAAGCTGAAAATTTTGACTTAAATTCTTACTCAAACTGAAATCATTGGACTCATATTGATTTATTTAAATGGGTTTACATGTGCTTTTCATTGGTGTAATTGACTTTTGATATTGGGCTAAAGCATGTAATTATGTTTGATTATTTAAAAGTTGAATTTCATTGAGACTTCCTACACGGCATTAGAATAAAATTTGAAATTATGATAATTATTTCATTTGCTTTTAACGTGATCTTAATAACAAGTCTATATGGGAAGTGTTTGAGATGTTTACTTCATGATTCTTTCTTGTTTTTAAGCTCCCCATACTCGTTTTTGACAAGTTTCTATTTAAGATATCACAACGGATATTGTTTAACTTTGAAATTGCCTTCTATGATTATGTGAAATTGATAAAAGATTTTAATGTGTAAAGCTGAATAGTTTTGACATTGTGAGGGTTAGCAACTCGAAGCATTCTCTAGTCAATTACTTTAGTTAAGGACACCAAGTAAGTAAAATTTTACGCATACTTTAATGTTTGTAAACTTTGATATATAATTACTTTAGTTAAGGACACCAAGTAAGTAATGTGAATGGATGATCGTTTGGCTTGTCCAGCGATTTAATGTGAATGAATGATCATTTGACTTATCCAGCGATATAATGTGAACGGATGATACTACGAGAGACCGGTAGTCGAACAGGTTCCGTAATAGTGGCTCACTATCTCTAATTGGCTGAACACGACACAAGTGAGCTCGTGAATAAAAAAAAGAAATGAATGCAATGAAAATAGTAAAGAAAAGAATGTGACAAGTTTGCATGGAAAGAAAGTAATGAATAATGTAAAATGAAAGTAAATGTAATAAAGTTATAAATGATCTATATTTGTATATCTCAAGCACAAATGTTTTAAAATAGAATTGGATGCGCATGTGTTATTGAGTATGTATAAGATTTTACTTACCGGGTTTTAGCTCATTCTGTTGTTTCTTAATATTTTCATATGAGGAGTAATTACAGGAGGGACCCCTTGTGGGTGAACTCGACTCAATAGAATATTTTGAATAAAGATTTCAAACAATTACTTTATGATTAATTATCCTTATTTGGACGATTTAACTTAAAATTATTGGTGGTTATTTGATTAAGTTTCCTCTGTAAAATTTATATTATTTAAGTACTTTGAATTTAATATTGTTTAAATTTAATCGAGACTTTTGTTTAAGTAAAGATTTAAATTGAACTTTGTCTTTCATATTTAATGTTTAATTAACGTTAAAGATAACAACACTTCCTAAATTACAATCAACAAGGTATTTTAGTTTGGGGGTGTTACAGCAATAATGTAAATGGTAGTGATGAGTATCTTAACATCGACCTAACCATATCTAGTAAGGTTCGGGTTTTCCTTTCTGAAACACCATTTTGCTGTGGAGTTCCAAGTGCTGTGAGTTGAGATAGAATGTCATACTCCAATAGGTAATCCTTGAATTCTAAATCTAAGTATTCACTACCTCGATTTGATCAAAATATTTTTAATGATTTACTTAATTACTTTTCAGCTTCAGCTTTGAAGTACTCAAATTTTCTAAAAGTTTCAGACTTTCTATGCATTAGGTAAGTGTAACTATATCTAGAGTAATCATCAATAAAAGTGACGAAATCCCATACCTACCTCTAGTTTGTACATTGATCGGTTCACATACGTTACTATATACTAGCTCGAGTGGTTTCTTGGCTCTTTGGCCATTTCCCGTAAAAGGTCTCTTGGTCATTTTAGCCTCTAGACAAGATTCACAAACAATAAGAGTTTCAACTTTTAGTTATATCAAAGCACCATGATTTATTAACCTGTTTAATCTATCTAGATTAATATGTCAGAACCTAAGATGTCATAGATATGTGTTATCATCATGAGAAATTTTTTGTCATTTATTACTTTTAGGTTTTGCTACTTTAAATAATTCAGAATTATTTAATGCGCGTTTAGTCGGTTTAAGTATATACAGTCAGTTCGATACTTTTGCATAATAAATATTGAATACATTCCTAGAAATAATAAATTCATTATTAATTAAAGAAACTTCAAATAATTCTTCATGCAAAAGAGAAAGAGAAATCGAATTTCTTAAAAATTCAGGAATATAATAAACATCATTCAGAACTAAATAATTATTTTCATAATTAAGACGATATGTTCCCAATTGTTTTGCTGAGACGAGCGCACCACTGCCAACTCTCATAATGACCTCGCCATCACCCAGCTCTCATGACGAATCAAGCTTCTGCAAAGAAGAACACACTTGGTTAGTGGCTCCAGAGTCCAGTATCTAGGATGACAAATCATATTCCACTAAACAAGTTTCAGTACAAGTAAATCATATTTACCTTTCTTTTTCAACTCGAAGAGATACTTGTTACAGTTTCTCTTTCAATGACATTCAACCGGACAATGGAAACATTTTCCCTTAGACTTATTGTCATTCTTGTTCTTCTTGACTTTCGATGATGTCTTGACTTTTTTCCCTTTCTTGTTCTTACCTTTTTCCTTACCATTGATCTTCTTCCTCTTGTAACTTTTAACAACAATGGAATAAGGCTCTTACAGTAACATTTACCTCGCATTCTTTGGTCATATTCTTATTGAGTGACTCAAAATTCTACAGCTCATTCAACAACTTGTTCATAACATAGTTGGTGGTGAACGCAGAAAAATCGAGTGTGAGCGATTCAAGTATAATGCTGACTTGAGTTCCTTCATCAATGGTTGCCACATGTACTTCTACCTAATGCATTATGTTGATCATGTTCAAAACATGTTCACGCACAGAAGTACATTTCTTCATCTAAGTCGTCATGTAACTCCTAGTAGCATCATGACGACTTTAATCAGATTGATGCCTAAACATTGCATGTAGAGATTCCATAATCTCATAGGCAGTCTCATGCTCTCATGCTTGGTTCTAAGTGTTGGGGGTTATTCCCCCAAAGCATGTGTATTGACATTTTGAAATGAAATTTAAAGAGGATTACATTTTTCTTATAATTGTTCTTTTAAATTATTGTTGAAGAATTTATATAAATATCTGAAAATTCTATATTCATTAATGAGACTATGATCTTGTATTAGTAGAGGGGATTAAGATCATAGATAATGAATAAATTTGTCAGCAATATATTAAAACATGAAATCCTTAATAAATGGTTACTAGTACGATTCACTAAGCATTATGAATGTGTATGATCTAGATCCAGATCATTAATGTGGATAGACATCTTAGTGAATGTACTTTACATAATAAGATTATATATGAAAGATGTGAACTAATATCTTTATTAACATATCGTTTATCATAAAGATTTAATACACATCAATTCGATGATGATTTGTATATCAGTATGAATCTTGAGTAGTCATAAAATCCTATGCATGTCTGTTAGATCTTTTAATTCAGTCGTTAAAATCTGTTTGTTAATCAGGCTAGTGACTTTTGTTTTGGAGATTCAGTGATGTGAATGGTTGGGGACATGATCTTACAAGATTTAGAATCTAAGTTTTCTTAAGAATCGTATATTGGTTCCCTTAAGTATTAATTCTAGAACTGAATGGATATTGAATTCAAATTTATAATAAAATTATAAATTAGTCATTCACTAATAGATTAATGGTACTTAAGGATCGAGAGGTAATTAGAAGGGTAAACGGTAATTTTGACCAGTTTTAATTTACGAACCAATAATTGGAGGACATAACTACATGAAATGATTATGTGAGTGGATTACAAATAATATACCTTGTTTAAAACATATTCTTATTGTCTTTTAACACATTTTATCGAAACTTTAAATAATATACTTTTTGAGATAAACGTATTTAATTAAATAAAAATAATATTTTTCATTTAAATGAATATTTTATTCAATAAAAAATTGGATTCATGAAAACCTTAAAAAATATTGGTTTAATATTTCTAATATTTTTTGTTCTGTTAATGAACATGAACTATAAATTAGTTATTATATTTTTAGATTTTACATGAATATTAATAAATAAAACAATTATTCTGATTATTATTATAATTTTTTTCTATTGAGATTTTAAAGTAATAAAATAAAATAATTATAAGAAAGGAACATGACTTCTATATAGCTTAGTAGTAATCTCTACATTTCATCTATTCTCCACCAAGATTCAACTCTCCCCATCTACATTTTTTAGAATTAAATTATATTAAAGGGAGGGAAAATGGGTCGGGTCGGTTATTCAACCGGAACCGGCCTGTGAACCCGTGACTTCACAGGCCGGTTCAGCGGTTCATTCCGGGCCACCCTAAATTTTTGACGCCGCGGCCCAGAACCGACCCGTGAACCGAATGGAAAGGCCTGACCCGAACCGTGAACCGGTCGAGCCGAGCATGGCCAGGCTGGTCCGGTTGCCACCCATATCTGTTATTCAGTGAAAATTGTCAATCGTTATCAATCGAATCCAGGTTTGGAATACTGGATTGCAGTACTGCACATTCTCAATTATTCTTAGGAAAACGAGAAACTATATGTTTGTTTATTCAGGTGGAGACCTGAACCCCACTGGATATATTGATTCTGATTTCCAATCAGACAGAGACAGTCGAAAGTCTACATCTGGATCAATATTCACCCTAGATGGAGGATCTGTAGTCTAGAGAAGTATTAAACAATCCAACATTGCAGATTCCACTATGGAAGGCGAATATATAACGGCTTGTGAAGTTGCGAAAGAGGTGGAATGGTTCAGAAAGTTCTATTCTGATCTGGAAGTAGTTTTAAATATGGACAAGTCACTGATCTTGTACTATGATAACACTAGGGAGGTGGCAAATTCCAAGGAATCGAGGAGTCACAAGAGGGGTAAGCACATAGAGAGGAAATATCATCTTGTAAGAGAGATCATGCATCGATGAGACGTGACTGTTATGAATATGGCATCGGAACAGAACCTAGTTGATCCTTTTACAAAGACACTTCCTGCGAAATCATTTGAGGGTCACATGCATAACATGAGATTAAGAGAGATGCCACATTTTCTTTAGGGCAAGTGGGAGATTATTGGGGGTTATGCCCTCAAAGCATGTGTATTGACATTTTGATATGAAATTTAAAGAAGATTTCATTTTTCTTATAATTGTTCTTTTAAATTATTGTTGAATAATTTATATAAATATCTGAAAATTTCATATTCATTAATGAGACTATGATCTTGTATTAGTACAAGAGGATATAGATCATAGATAATTAATAAAATTACCAGCAACATATTGAAGTATGGGAGTTTTAATGAATGGTTGCTAGTACAGTTCACAAAGCATTATGAATGTGTGTGATCTAGATCCAAATCATTGATGTGAATAGACATCTTAGTGAAAGTACTTTATATAATAAGATTATATATGACAGAACCAATGTGAATTAATATCTTTATTAATGTGCCATTTATGTAGATCAGTCTAAATTCTGTGTAGTAATAAACTCATATGCATGTCTATTGGTTCTTTTGATTCACTCGTTAAGGTCTGTTTGTCAATCAGACTAGTGACTTTTATTTTGAAGATTTAGTGATACGGATGGCTGGGGACATGATCTTACAAGATTTGGAATCTAAGCTTTCCTAACGGATCGTATATTGGTCCCCTTTAGTGTTAATTCTGGAGCTGAATGATTATTGAGCTCAAATTTATAATAAGATTNATATATATATAATTATCGATTTTGTTAATTATTGATAACTGAGACAGAATATCTAATTTGTAAAATTAGATAATTAAATTATATTAGATAATAATTTAAATCAACTAAATTTGTTACTTGTGAAATAACAGATAATTTAGTTGATAGGGATAATCACATATGTTAATTTTGAATCAACTGATATCTAGATAATTATCTGATTAAAATAAATATTTAATTCGCAATAATTGTCACGCGTCAATCACTGATGGGGTATCATAAATTGACATGGACTACTGTGGTATATGTGGCACTACAGTAATGAATGTGCAACAATAGAGAACCACGTGGCACTGCAATTGGTAATTTTATAATTAAATATTAGTTTAGTTTATCCCTAAAAATCCGATACGTCATTATCTAGAATATATACAGATATTATTCTAATGGTTTTGGTTATTAAAAAAAGAGAGGAGAGAATCAGTTGATTGAATCAGCAGTTCGTCAATCAAGATTTGAATTGAGAACACGATTGGTTTCAAAGAGATTTTTATCTGTGATTAAACGTTAATATAATATCTAAAAGAATAATCTTCACATTCTTTTAGAGAATCGTCTCACTAAATTCTTTCTCAGTAAATCTCCAGATCTTATGTGTTGAGAATATCTAGAGACAGAAAAATGTCTTGTAATATTCTACGTGCACACACATGTACTGGTGTGTTGATGATTGACTTGAAAGATCTTGTCTACTAATCGTTGGAACAATTTCGTGGGAACGGAGGATCAATCAATTTTTGTAAGGATACTTGATATAGACTACAAGAGGTATATGATTCATAACCTTATACGTTATAGATTTAACTCATAAATATATAATGGATCATGTTCAATCTAAAGAGTTTTCAATAAAAGTTTTTATTTGGTTATCGTGAGGCGCAAGTTTTGTTTTATTAAAATATTCGATTTTTGTTAAATGTTTAATTTTTTAAAATACCACACGCCTCTACGCTTCTGCCACGCACGTGGCGCGACGACCAACACTCACAACATCATTCATGCTTAGGGGCATTGGTGGTGGGCTCCCTAGGACATTCCTCAGTAAGTGTCATCTTATGAAATTATCACCATTCAGTTTCTCAAGTGCAAGTAAAACAGTAATAAGGTTTCCCATTATAGACATAATAATAACTGAAAAATAAAATATACATAATATAATATAATTGAAATAAAAATCCAAAGTTTGGAAAGTAAACGTGATGCATGAATGCAACATATTAAACACATAAATTTATCTTTTACTAGTCCACGATAAAACAACCTAATAATTAATATGTCGCCTGAGGGTCTCTTATTCTTAGACTGTTTATGAGACATTATCATCCTTATTAATTAAAACGTAAAATATCGCACATTTTCTATTTTAACAATAAGGTATCGCTCGGTCAAGTCACAATTATCCACATGAAAGGTTAATTGCGACTTTGTGTCTGTAACTCATTATTTTGGATTCCATGACTTGATTTAGAATATGTCGCCTTAGGGTCAGTCAAAACTAAACTGCATCTCTTAGTCATATCTTCTTAAGAAGTCTAACATTGGTATTGATACAGCTCGAAACCTTCTTTAGGAGGATAAAAACAAAGTCATCTCGAGACACTCACTGTACCTTACAATGTTTTACTGAAAATTGGGACAATAGGTTACATTGCATGTCAAGCTTCTCTTATTCACTATTTTAGGATAATGTGTTTCCATTTTAACTAATCAATTAGTTCCAAATAAATTACTAGTTAAAATATTAACCCTATGAATGTTAAATTAATAGTTAATCTAATCTCATTGGTCTAAGTTCATTTAATCTTCTAAAGAGTTTAAGTCATAATTAGGTTAATTTAGATTAACTAGTTAATTATATTCATCAAACTTTAATAAAATTTTTTACTAAAGTTGGCTATCTTAAATGTTACTATATCCTTTAGGGAGGTGTGATTATCAAGTCTTAACTAACTAAAACCTAGGCGTTTACATGCAATTGATTTCTCAAAATAATTCATACAAACATATTAGGACAAGCTTAATAAATCATATTTTTACTTATGAAATGCATGATTAAATAAAATTGTGTGGATTTTCATGTATGGCATGTGATCGGCTAATGTATGTTCATGTTATCAATCATATCAATAAACATTTATTTAACAATTAAATAAAATAATAATGGACCGGGATAATTGAGTATTTCTAAATTACAACCATTGAAATAAATAAATAAAGTTACAAAGAGAACTTCAAGATTACATATTTCTAAAATATCTCCTTATGCATCTTATGTTCACCTTCATAATATTCAAGTTTCGAACAAAACCCTTTTAATTAGGAAAAACTATTTTTCTTAGTTAAAAATTATTTTTATAATTATCTCTTTAAAATGATTGAATTTGACTTGATCAAAAAATAATTTATTGACTTGGTCAAACTTGGTCAAACTTGGTTCAAACTCAATCAATTAATTTTAAAAGATAATAGATAAAGTTAGGGTTATCATAAAACTCTGCAGTGATAGGGTAAGTTGGTATCAGGATTTCTATGAAACTTCATTAGATGTGACAACAGTTACCACCAACGATAAGACTCTTCCACCGTCACCCATCATCACCAGCGGACGTCCACTGTCACCAACCGTTGACAGTCGACCATTGGCTGTCGTGCGACCGCCGTCAGACACGACGACGCCAACACCATAAATCTTATTTTCTAGTGCCGGTGAGGTATTCCTATTTTTATTTTTTCCTCCTCATTCGTCTCATGCATTCTTCGCCTTCTCGCGATCGAAATAATTATAATGTAACATTCAAAATAAAATTACAAAAATTATCACGCCCTAAATCGCCTTACACAAAATCTAAGAAAAAATTAAAGAACAAAGCTAAACCCAATAATCACCATAAAATTAACGATCAATTATTTAACCATGCTTTCAAAAAACAAACCATCCATTCATTCACATAAATAAAAATATATTATGAACAATGTAAGAACACCTACACAGTATTTAATATGCAATATATAATAACCACTCTAATACCAATTGTTGAAAAATACAGCGCACGCGCGACGGAGGAGTGGTGGATTTTTAAAAATTTATTAAAAAATGAATCTTATTTTTTTTTATAAAATGAAAACAAGCGTGACGTCCAAAATAAAATTTTTTTATTGAAAACTCTTTTCAATCAGGATCCATTATATATTTATACATTAAATCTAAGACATGCATGGATATGAATCATATATCTCTTGTAGCCTATATCAAACGTCCTTGCAAACCAATGATCATGCGTTCCCACGAACAACTGACTTCGAGATCCATACTAAGATCTTCCAAGACAATTCTCAAACGCACTAGGACGTGTGTGGGCACATAGAATAATCAAATACACTTTTTTGTCTTTAGATGTACTGAATACATGAGATCTAAAAATTTACTGGGAAAGATTATTTTTTGTGAGATAATCCAATAGAATAATATCTATATATTTTTACATAATTGCATATCATATTTTTAGGAATAAACTAAAAATAATATTTAATTTCAAAATTATTATTACAATGTGACCCGCTGCAATTTGTGCACAACAATAATGTCACACGACACTTCATTTTCCGTGAACTATCACAGTGCCTCAGGGCATTATGTGCCATGCCACTACTGTAGTGCCGTGTGGCATTAAAATATTGCACCCCCACTACCGCAGTGCCACTTGGCACTCTAGTAGTTCATGTCAATCTCTAGTTCTCAATCAATGATTGACACGTGACAATTACTGTAAATTAAATATTTATTTTAAGCAGATAAATATCTAAATATCAGTTAATCAAATAATCAACTAACTTATCTGTTAGTTCACAAATAACAGATTTAGTTTATTCAAATTATTATCTAATAATAATTTATAATTATCTAATTTCAAAAATTCGATATTCTGCCTCACTTATCGATAATTAAATTCTTAATCGATATATATATATATAATTTCTGAAATGTATTTATAAATATTTCAATTATCTCATAATTACTTGCCCAGAATAAAATTTTTTTTGCAAGTCAGTCATTTTCACATGTCCTGAAATATTCACACACTAGACTGCGCAATGAAGAAGTGACTCGGGGACCATGAACATATAATCTTAAGCTCTAATAAATCACATTATTAATTAAATAATCTCATTTATTAATTCTATTATTACTCCACTATATATATGGAATTGCACTCTTAGAGATTATATGATGTATTTATAAAGTATTCTCGTGTAGTCCACTGATATAATCATTTCATGTAGTTTTATCCTCCAATTATTGGTTTGTAAATTATATCTGCTTAAAATTACCGTTTTACCCTTCTAATTACCTCTTGATCTTTAAGTACCATTAATTCAATAGTGAATGACTAATTTATAATCATGTTATAAATTTGAGCTCAATAACCATTCAGTTCTAGAATTAATACTTAAAGGAACTAATATATGATCCGTTAGGAAAGTTTGGATTCTAAATCTTGTAAGATCATGCTCCCTGCCATCCGTATCACTGAATCTCCAAAACAAAAATCACTAGCATGTTTTACAAAAGAACCTTAACGAGTAAATCAAAAGATCAAGTAGAAATGTATAGGAGTTCATGACTACTCAAGATCCACACTGATCTAGATATGATCATTATATTGATGTGTGTTAAATCTTTATGATAAATAGTACATTAATAAAGATATTAATTCACATCGGTCCTGTCATATATAATCTTATTATATAAAGTACCTTATAAATATTCATATCCACATCAATGATCTGGATCTAGATCACATGCATTCATAATGCTTAGTGAACCGTACTAACAACCATTCATTAAAGATTCCATACTTTAATATGTTACTCACATTTTTATTCACTATCAATGATCTTAATCCTCTCCTACTAATACAAGATCATAGTCTCATTAATGAATATGGAATTTTTAGATATTTATATAAATTATTCAACAATAATTTAAAAGAACAATTATAAAAAAAATGTAATTCCATTAAATTTCATATTAAAATGTCAATATACATTCTTTGAGGGCATAACCCCCAACAGTGGAAGAAGGCTTTTGCTCGACAACATTTACCTCACCCTCTTTGGTCATACTCTTATGGAGTGACTCAAAAGTTTGGAGTTCATTCAATAATTGGGTCATGTTGAATTGCAACTTGTTCATAACATAGTTGGTGGTTAACGTAGAAAAAGTAGGTGTGAGCGATTCGCGTATAATGCTAACTTGAGTTCGTTCATCAATGGTCGCCCCATGTACTTTTTCCTCATACATTATGTTGATCATGTTCAAAACATGTTCACGCACAGAAGTACCTTTCTTCATCTTGGTCATCATGTAGCTCCTAGTAGCCCCATGACGACTTTGATCAGACTGCTGCCCAAATATCATCTATAGAGATTCCATAATCACATAGGCAGTATCCATGCTCTCATGCTTGGTTCTCAAAACATCATTCATGCTTTCAAGCATGTAGCACTTTGCTTTGTTGTTGGATTGAATCCAAGTATTTAACTCGTCCATAACATTCTTAGAGGCATTGACATTGGGTTACTCAGTAAGAACAAATTTGTGATCTTGACAAATTAACATCAAGTTTAAATTTGATTTTCATCTTATGAAATTATCACCATTTAATTTCTCAAGTACAAGTAAAACAGTAATAGGGTTGTCCATGGTAGACATAATAATAACTGAAAAATAAAACATACATATTTCAATATAATTGAAATAAATATCCAGAATTCAGAAAGTAAATATGATGCATGAATGGAACATATTAAACATATGAATTTAACATTTATTAATCTACGATAAAACAACCTAACAATTAATGTGCTGCCTTAGGGCTAGTCAGATTATTCTTAAACTGTCTATAAGATATTCTCATTCTTTTTAATTAAAAATTAAAATATATTATATTTTCTCTTTTAACAATATGATATCACTAATTTGGTCAAGTCACAACTATCCATTCAAATTTTATTTGTAACTTTGTGAGTGTAACTCATTATTTCAGATTCCATGACTTGATTTAGAATATATCGTTTTAGGGTTGGTCAAAACTAAACTACAACACTTAGTTCTATCTTCTTAAGAAGTCCAACCTTGGTATTGAACAGTTCGAAATCTTCCTTAGGAGGATGAAAACTAAACTACATCACTTAGACCCTCACTGTACCTCACAGTGTTGTACTAATAATGGAGTTTTTACTATAGGTTACATCGATATGTCAACTTTCTCCCACTCACTATTTTAAGATAATGTGTTTTTATTTTTAACTAATCAATTAATTCCAAATTAATTACTAGTTAAAAATATAACCCTATGAATGTTAAATTAACAGTTAATCTAATCTTATTAGTCTAAGTTCATTTAACCTTCTAAAGAGCTTAAGTCAAAATTAGGTGAATTTAGAATAACTAACTAATTACATTCATCAAACTTAAATAAAACTCTTTTAATAAGTTGGCTAATTTAAATGTTACTATAGCCTTTAGAGTAGTGTGATTACCATGTTTTAACTAATTACAACTTAGTAGTTTACATGCAACCGATTTCAAAAAGCAATCCATATAAACTTATTAGGACAATCATAATCAATCATGTTTCTACTAATGAGATGCATGATCAAATAAAACAGTGTGGAATTTTATGTATGGCATGTGATAGACTAATGCATGGTCATGTTGTCAATCATATCAGTAACCTTTCTTCATCTTGGTCATCATGTAGCTCCTAGTAGCCCCATGACGACTTTGATCAGACTGCTGCCCAAATATCATCTGTAGAGATTCCATAATCACATAGGCAGTATCCATGCTCTCATGCTTGGTTCTCAAAACATCATTCATGCTTTCAAGCATGTAGCACTTTGCTTTGTTGTTGGATTGAATCCAAGTATTAAACTCGTCCCTAACATTCTTAGAGGCATTGACATTGGGTTACTCAGTAAGAATAAATTTGTGATCTTGACAAATTAACATCAAGTTCAAATTTGATTTTCATCTTATGAAATTATCACCATTTAATTTCTCAAGTGCAAGTAAAACAGTAATAGGGTTGTCCATGGTAGACATAATAATAACTGAAAAATAAAACATACATATTTCAATATAATTGAAATAAATATCCAGAATTCAAAAAGTAAACATGATGCATGAATGGAACATATTAAACATATGAATTTAACATTTATTAATCTACGATAAAACAACCTAACAATTAATGTGCTGCCTTAGGGCTAGTCAGATTATTCTTAAACTGTCTATAAGATATTCTCATTCTTTTTAATTAACAATTAAAATATATTATATTTTCTCTTTTAACAATATGATATCACTAATTTGGTCAAGTCACAATTATCCGTTCAAAGTTTATTTGTAACTTTGTGAGTGTAACTCATTATTTCAGATTCCATAACTTGATTTAGAATATATCGTCTTAGGGTTGGTCAAAACTAAACTACAACACTTAGTTCTATCTTCTTAAGAAGTCCAACCTTGGTATTGAACAGTTCGAAATCTTCCTTAGGAGGATGAAAACTAAACTACATCACTTAGACCCTCACTGTACCTCACAGTGTTGTACTAATAATGGAGTTTTTACTATAGGTTACATCGATATGTCAACCTTCTCCCACTCACTATTTTAAGATAATGTGTTTTTATTTTTAACTAATCAATTAATTCCAAATTAATTACTAGTTAAAAATATAACCCTATGAATGTTAAATTAACAGTTAATCTAATCTTATTAGTCTAAGTTCATTTAACCTTCTAAAGAGCTTAAGTCAAAATTAGGTGAATTTAGAATAACTAACTAATTACATTCATCAAACTTAAATAAAACTCTTTTAATAAGTTGGCTAATTTAAATGTTACTATAGCCTTTAGAGTAGTGTGATTACCAAGTTTTAACTAATTACAACTTAGTAGTTTACATGAAACCGATTTCAAAAAGCAATCCATATAAACTTATTAGAACAATCATAATCAATCATGTTTCTACTAATGAGATGCATGATCAAATAAAACAGTGTAAAATTTTATGTATGGCATGCGATAGACTAATGCATGGTCATGTTGTCAATCATATCAGTAACCTTTCTTCATCTTGGTCATCATGTAGCTCCTAGTTGTCCCATGACGACTTTGATCAGACTGCTGCCCAAATATCATCTGTAGAGATTCCATAATCACATAGGCAGTATCCATGCTCTCATGCTTGGTTCTCAAAACATCATTCATGCTTTCAAGCATGTAGCACTTTGCTTTGTTGTTGGATTGAATCCAAGTATTAAACTCGTCCCTAACATTCTTAGAGGCATTGACATTGGGTTACTCAGTAAGAACAAATTTGTGATCTTGACAAATTAACATCAAGTTCAAATTTGATTTTCATCTTATGAAATTATCACCATTTAATTTCTCAAGTGCAAGTAAAACAGTAATAGGGTTGTCCATGGTAGACATAATAATAACTGAAAAATAAAACATACATATTTTAATATAATTGAAATAAATATTCAGAATTCAGAAAGTAAACATGATGCATGAATGGAACATATTAAACATATGAATTTAACATTTATTAATCTACGATAAAACAACCTAACAATTAATGTGCTGCCTTAGGACTAGTCAGATTATTCTTAAACTGTCTATAAGATATTCTCATTATTTTTAATTAAAAATTAAAATATATTATATTTTCTCTTTTAACAATATGATATCACTAATTTGGTCAAGTCACAATTATCCATTCAAAGTTTATTTGTAACTTTGTGAGTGTAACTCATTATTTCAGATTCCATAACTTGATTTAGAATATATCGTTTTAGGGTTGGTCAAAACTAAACTACAATACTTAGTTCTATCTTCTTAAGAAGTCCAACCTTGGTATTGAACAGTTCGAAATCTTCCTTAGGAGGATGAAAACTAAACTACATCACTTAGACCCTCATTGTACCTCACAGTGTTGTACTAATAATGGAGTTTTTACTATATGTTACATCGATATGCCAACCTTCTCCCACTCACTATTTTAAGATAATGTGTTTTTATTTTTAACTAATCAATTAATTCCAAATTAATTACTAGTTAAAAATATAACCCTATGAATGTTAAATTAACAGTTAATCTAATCTTATTAGTCTAAGTTCATTTAACCTTCTAAAGAGCTTAAGTCAAAATTAGGTGAATTTAGAATAACTAACTAATTACATTCATCAAACTTAAATAAAACTCTTTTAATAAGTTGGCTAATTTAAATGTTACTATAGCCTTTAGAGTAGTATGATTACCAAGTTTTAACTAATTACAACTTAGTAGTTTACATGCAACCGATTTCAAAAAGCAATCCATATAAACTTATTAGGACAATCATAATCAATCATGTTTCTACTAATGAGATGCATGATCAAATAAAACAGTGTGGAATTTTATGTATGGCATGCGATAGACTAATGCATGATCATGTTGTCAATCATATCAATAAACATTTATTTAATAATTAAATAAACTAATGATGAACCGGGTGACTATATGGTATTTCTAAATTACAACCATTGAAAATTAGAAATAAAATTACAAAGAGGACTTCATAAGTACATATTTCCAAAATAACACATTCTCCATTAGAGGTCCATCTTCATAATCTTTAAGCTTTAAACAAAACCCATTTTTTAATTAGAATAAACCATTTTTTCTAATTAAATAAACTCTATAATTATATTTTAAAAATATTGAATTTGATCGGCTAAAAATAATTTATGATTTATCAAACTTGGGTCAAGTTCAATCAATCAATTAATTTAATTTTTATAAAATTAATAATTAATTTTAAAATTTAAAAGATAAAAGATAGAGATAGGGTTTTCGTAGAATATTGCAGGGATATGGTAACCCAATATCAGGGTTTCTGTGAAACTTCCCTGGCAGTGACAACAATTACTTTCTACGATAGGACTCTCTCACTGATGCTCATATCCACCACCGCAGACCACCACTGAGTATCGCCGACCATCACCGATGTTCCAACCGCCGGTGACTTTCACGTCGGCGGTGACACAGACGCCAGTTTTCTAGCAGGGTCACCGCCGCTGGACAACCGACAGCACCAGCACCAGAAATCCAATTTCTAGTGTCTGTGCCGAAATTCCCAGGGAATTCCATTTTTTACTTTTTCCTCCTCGTTCGTTTCTTGCGTTGTTCGTCTTCTCACGATCGGAATTTTGCAATATAATAATCAAAATATAATTACAAAAATTTCTATGCCCCAAAAAGGCTTACAGAAGATCTAAGGAAAACTAAAGAACAAAGTTTAACCCCATAATCACCATACAATAAACAATTTGTCGTTAACCATACATTCAAAAAACAAACCATTTATTCATATATATCAAAATATATTATGAACAACGCAAGAACAACCTCACAGTATTTAATATACAGATATATAATGATCACTCTGATACCAATTGTTGAAAACGCAGTGCTCATACCGCGAAAACACGAGACTTTAAAAAAATTATATTAAAAAAATGAATCTTTTTCGATAAAAGAAAATAAACGCGAGGCAACAGTTTCCAAAATAAAAACTTTTATTGAAAACTCTTTTCAATCGAATCCATTATATATTTATATAATAAATCGAGGATATACATGGATATAGAATATATATATATATATATATACCTCTTGTAGTCTAATCAATCGTCATTGTAAACCAACGATCGTCCATTCCCACGAATAATGAACTTTGAGATCCACACCAAGATCTTTCAAGTCAATTCTCAAACACACTAAAACGTGTGTGGGCACGCATGCAAAGATACTTTTCTGTCTCTAAATGTACTCAACACATGAGATATAGAGATTTTGAAGAATGAATAATTTTGTGAGACTAATCTCTGAGACAATACAATGATTATTCTCACAAGCTTTTTGATTAACTTTTGATCTCAGAGAGTTTCATCCTGATAGCAGCTATGTTGTTAGCACACTTAATCAACCTCGAGGCCAATAGAATAATATCTATATATATTTTCTAGGCACCACAGGTTTTTACGGATATACACAAAATAATAATTAATCACAAAATTGATATTGCAGTAGGACCCACTACAATGGTGTACAATTGCAGTGCCGTGTGACACTACAGTATTGCACACCTAAAATTAGTGTCACATGGCACTACAATAGGCATGTCAATTTTTTATTCTCAATCAGTGATTGACATGTGGTAGTTCAACATGCCACATGAAAATTTATGTAAATTATTTATTTATTTATTTTAATTGGATAAATATCTAGATATCAGTTAATTCAAAATTAACTTATTTGATTATCTCTATCACTAGCTTATCTGTCAGTTCACAAATAACAGATTTAGTTGATTCAAATTTTAAATTATTATCTAATAATAATTTAATATTATCTAATTAGTTAGAAATACTATCTCACTTATTGATAATTAGAAAATTAATTGATATAATTATTTATATATAATTTCGAAAAATTAATATAAATAATTTAATTAATTAATTCTTAGTTAATTAATCACACATAATTATCTCATAATTATGTACTTGCTCTAGAAATATAATTTCTTTTGCAAGTTAGTCATTTTCTCATGTCCTGAATATTCACACCATAAACTGTGTAGTACAGAGGTGAATTGGGGACTATGGAACTATAATCCTAAACTTCAACAAATTAGATTATTAATTAAACTCTTAAATTAAATAATCTTAATTATTAGTTTCATTATTACTGCACTATAAATATGGAATTGCACTCTTAGAGATTATAGAATGTATTTACAGAGTATTCTTGTGTACTCCATTGATATAATCATTTCATGTAGTTATGTCCTCCAATTATTAGTTCGTAAATTAGAGCTGGTCAAAATTACCATTTTACCCTTCCAATTATCTCTTGATCCTTAAGTACCATCAATTCACTAGTGAATGGCTAATTTATAATTGTATTATAAATTTGAGCTCAATAACCATTCAAATCAAGAATTAACACTTAAGAAAATCAAGATACAATCCAATAGAAAAGTTTGGATTCTAAATCTTGTAAGATCATGTTCTCAGTTATACACACCACTGAATCTCCAAAACTGAAGTCATTAGTCTTTTTATGAACAAACATTAACGAGTGAATCAAAAGATCCAGCATACATGTATAGGATGTCATGAATACTCAGGATTTAGACTGATCTACATATAATCATCAGATTGATGTGTATTAAATCTTATAATAAATGGTAAGTTAATAAAGATATTAATTCACATTAATCCTGTCATATATAATCTTATTATATAAAGTATCTTCACTAAGATGTCTATCCACATCAATGATCTGATCTAGATCACATGCATTTATAATGTTTAGTGAACCGCACTAGCAAAATTTCATGAAAGATTTCATACTTTAATATGTTGCTAACAATTTTATTCATTATCTATTATCTTAATCTTCTTGTATTAATACAATATTATAGTCTCATTAATGAATATGGAATTTTCAGATATTTGTATAAATTATTCAAAAATATTTTAAAAGAACAATTATAAAAATAATATAATTACATTAAATTTTATATTAAAATATCAATACACTTGTTTTGAGGGCAGTACCCCTAATAATGGATGTATAGGCCCGCAAATATCTCCTTGAATACGCTGTAAAAATGTAAGAATTTTGTCATAACTTTCGTTAAAGATGGCTTGATAATCAATTTGCCTTCAAAGTAAGCTCTGCATGGAAAATCACTGGACACAAAAATCCTTTGGTTCTTTAGTGGATGTCCATGTGAATTTTCAATAATTCTTCTCATCATTATGGATCCATGATGATCTAATCGATCATGACAAACAACAATTGATTTTGGATTATTGAACTTTTGGCTCATCACATTATTTAACTCAATCGAGCTTATAATTGTATAACATAACTTGAAGGACAAAGATGAAAGTTTCTCCAATATTTTTTTCTCACATGAGGCATATGAAGTAATGCATATATACTCCATATTATTTTCGTCAATTGTCTCAATATGATGACCACAAAGATGAATATCTCTAAAACTAAGCAGTGTTCTTCAGGATCTTGTAGAGAATAATGTGTCATTAATAATGATTTATGTTGCACTGGATAGTATAATGTTGGCTCTTTCGGAGCCCTCAATTAATTTCACAGTGCCTGATATTGTATTTACTATGTTTCTTCTAATGTCAAATGGGAGAGATATTTTAATATTCATAGTCTTGTTATTAAAAGTAATTAAAGAGACAAACAAAATAAAATAAGAAATGTGAACTTAAACAATGTGTTCACGATCAATGACATTATCTACGTTCTCGGTAGATTGCTTGAGAAAGTCAGAAACGTCTAAGTGAGTCATACCAACTGAATTATTATGATCGGCAAAATTCATTTCAATCTCTTTCCTTTTTCCCTTAATAGAAGCTTGATATAGGTAAGCCAAATGCTTACGCGTACGATAGGTACGCGACTAGTGACCTTTCATGCCACACCTATATCAAACTTCTTCATAATTCTTAGAAGGCTTATTTTTTGAGCTCTTTCCTTTTCCATGTTTTTCATCCATTTGGTGGTATGGTGTGGTTTTCTTATTCTGATAACCATATGATTTATTATTATGATTATGACAACCACAATGTCGATTACTTCAACCACGATAACGTCCACGATTACTAAATGATGTAGCATTCACTTTCAGGAATGGTGTTGAGGTAGTTAGGCGAGATTGATGGTTTTTCATTAAAAGCTCATTATTTACTCGGCAACAAGTAAGCAAGAGATTAATTCATAGTATTTATTAAACCTACGCTCTCAATATTGCTGCTGTAGAAGCACATTCGAGGCGTGAAAAAGTGGAATATGTTTTCTCTAACATATCACCATCTTCAGTGACAATTTCTCCACATAATTTTAATTGTAAGCTAATTTTGAATAATTCAGGGTTATATTCTCTAAGTGATTTGTAATCTTGCAGCCTCAGGTGCATCCAGTCATAACAAGTCTTTGGAAGTATTATCATTTTTATGGTCATATTTTTCCTTCAGACTCTTCTAGGGATTAAGAGGATCTTTTATGATAGATATTCAGTTCTCAATACTTCATGTAAATGGTGGCGAATGAATATTATAGATTTTGCTTGATCATGCAGAGATGTATGTTTGATTTCATTCTTTAATTGTATTTCTCAGGCTTATGGCATTAAGATGAATTTTCGCATCAAGAGTCCATGATAAATAATTTTTACCTGAAATGTCGAGAGCAATGAACTCGAGTTTTATAAGATTTGACATTTCTAGATCTCTAATAATTATGTGAGAAAACAATAGCATAATTAGAATAAATAGTAGAAACATTAATGCAATAATAAATTAATTTCAAATATAACATTAGATGACTATAAGGACAAATCATAAAAGAATGAATTTATATATAGCAATAAATATTAAAATGCTATAATAAATTAATTCTTATTTAAACAACCATTCTTTTAAGAACAAAAAATGAATAATAATATAAACATATATTTTTCTTGCCATAAAACTACCTAATTTGGAGTTTTCTGTAATATCCGATACTAGATTCCTTTATAAATATTCTATAAACATTGTAAGATATTATCTTATGTGTCATTGATAGATTACACCAAATTTAAGAAAAACTAATCTTATTTTAAATCTTGAATTGAAAATTATCTATCGATTGATAAAAAAAATATGTTAAACAATCTAATTGGAAAAGAAATTAACAAACTATATTTTCTGAGACAAAATTATATTAAACATCTATTTATAATAAGTGTCCAATTGTCATTTTAAACATAAATTAGAATATTTTATGTAAGAACACAAAGAAGTAATAATATTTTATTGAAAACTAATTGTAGATGAATACTTATAACTACCCTTTATAAGTAATATCCAATTACCATGCATAAAATAAAGCAAGATCATTATCTAAGATTCGAATCAATTACCAAACAAAAAATCAAACAAGATTGTTATCCAAGATTTGAGAAAATATTAAAACGTAATAGATTGTTCAACAATAAAATTTTCACCTTAACAATAAATTATGGTTAAAGCTTCATGTTGATAGCTTGTTATAAATTATAAGATGAATGAAGAAGTCAAGAAATAAATTAATTAGCTTAAGAATAAAGAAGGAGGAGGAGGAGGAGGAGGAGGAGGAGGTGGCGGCGGAGGCGAAGGCGGCGGCGACGGCGGCAGAGGAGGAGGCGGAGGAGGAGGATGAGGAAGAGGAAGTATAGTTGCACGGAAATTGCATGTCGGCTGTTGGTTTAATTAATTTAAAATGATTTATTAATGAGGTGACTATCAAAGATTTTCCTATAAAGCATAGTTGCACGGAAACTGCTTGTCGGCTGTTGGTTTAATTAATTTAAAAATGATTTGAGGCGCAGGAGAGGAAGAGGGAAGAGAAGAAGGAGGAGGAGGAGAGGGAGAAGAAAAAGAATGAGGAGAAGGAGAAGTAGAAGAAGAAGAGGAGGAGGAGGAGGAGGAGAAGGAGAAGAAGAAAGAGGAGGAGAAGTAGAAGAAGAAGAAGAGGAGAAGGAGGAGAAGAATGAGGAGGAGTAGGAGGAGAAGGAGAAGAAGAAAGAGGAGGAGAAGGAGAAGGAGGAGACGAAGAATGAGGAGAAGGAGAAGAAGAAGAAGAGGATGAGGAGGAGACGAATGAGAGGAAGGAGAGGAAGAAGGAGGAGCAGAAGGAGGAGGAGGAGAAGAAGAAGAATGAGTAGATGGAGAAGAAGAAGAAGAGGAGGAGCATAAGAAGGAGAAGAAGGAGAAGGAGAAGAAGAATGAGGAGAAGGAGAGGGTGAAGGAGAATGAGGAGAAGGAGAGGGTGAAGGAGAAGGAGAATGAGAAGGAGAAGGAGAATGAGAGGAAGAAGGAGAGGGAGAAGGAGAAGAGGAAGCAGGAGAAGAAGCAGGAGGTGAAGAAGCAGGAGAAGAAGTAGGAGGGGAAGAAGCAGGAGAAGAAGAAGCAAGAGAGGAAGAATGAGGAGAGGAAGAAGGAGAAGAATGAGACGGAGGAGAAAAAGAAGGAGAAGAAGAATGAGGAGAAAAGGAGAAGAATGAGAGGAAGAAGGAGGAGAAAAAGAAGGAGAAAAAGAAGGAGGAGAAGAAGAAGAAGAATGAGAAGACAAAGGAGAAAAGGAGAAGAATGAGAGGAAGAAGAAGGAGAATAAGAAGGAGAAGAAGAAGGAGAAGAAGAAGGAGAAGAAGAAGAATGAGGAGGAGAAGAAGAAGAAGAGGATGAGGAGGAGGAGGAGGAGGAAAAACAGAAGGAGAAGGAGGAGAAGAAGAAGGAGGAGGATGAGGAGAAGAAGGATATGGAGGAAATCCGATGGCACAGTAATGAAGGGCAGAAAGAGCCCAAAGATACTAGAGGAGTTCTTCTGGTAAGACACCTTTAATGAGAGGAACTATGGCATAAGGGATGGCCATATCAAAATGGTCTGGGAAAGGGTGTATTTGTGTTTTTACAAATAACAGATGGAGGAGGAGGAGGCGGGTTGGAGGAGCCCTTTGATACCACGAGTCATCATCAGTATCTGTGAGTAGATATCAAAGTTCTGATACTACGAAGGACTCATGAAACTATGTCTTCTACCTCTTGAAGATTGGGTTCCTTATAATCAATATTTCTCTACTGCTAATGGCAGTTTATTCAAAATTGAGTGGATTACAAAGAGACGTATTGGTCTTCAATTCTTCCCAAATTTCATTCTCTGGATTAAGGTGTTAGGCAGGAGGAGGAGGAGGAGGAGGAGGAGGAGGAGGAGATGGAGGAGATGGGGATGATGATGATGATGAGAGAAGCAATCATTTCTATTAATTTTATTCATAGGCAATCTCTTCCTTTTATAGGCAATATAAGAGAAACATATAAGAAATAAACTTACAATATTTATTTAGGAGTTTTACTTCTAATGATAATGGTAGATTTGAGAATAAAATAGTTAGGAGCGGAAAGAGTTAGAAAAGTTGAAAGTAAAGAATGGTGACATCTAACTTATGTATTTACAACAGTTCTTATATTTTTCTAATAGTCTATTTTATTCTTTTACCATCTATATTCATGATTTAAATGAGAGAAATAGTATATTTATGCAATTTGGCAAGAAAAAGATCATTGCACTTATATTTCTAATTACATGTACACATATATGCATTATTTTTAACTTGGTCATGATAACATCCACATTTACACTTGGTTGTTATTAGTAAGTGTTGAATATCAAATAATTGTAACAATAAATCAAACTTACATACACATTGTATCTAAATAATCTAAACTGATAGATTTTAAGAAATAATCAAGAAATATATCATGTAATTGTACGATGAACTATAATTAATTTAACATCAAACGTGTATTCTAATTTTAAGTAGTTTTGAAAAATATCTTTAAACAAAATTTTAAAAAGTTTTACTAGTGTTATTGTAGAAAATGAGCAGCACATGTGTTCTGCGATGGTGAGTTGAGCTCATGCATACATGAAAACAAAGAATTCCAAAGTGAGGTAATACACTGGGGTGATTTCCTCGGCCAAGTAGTCTTTGATGCCTAAGCAAGCATCGAGGGAGAATTGGGCAGAGATTTTGCTAAGGTTTGAGTAAACTTACTTTCTTCAAGATTTGAAGGGGTATTTTTAAAATGAGTGGCCTGTGACTATCCTTTTGGGCGAGCGTCCATGCCCTCATGCTTCTAATCAGAGCCGTTTAGAGTACGTGGAGGGCTGTTGGGAAAAAATACGAAGCATTAAATGCAAGTGCATTTAACGCAGACTGTCTTAAGCTTATCAACACCGTTATGGCGGTTGAGAACATTAAAAATGTCGAATGACTTATCATTTTCTTACACCTACTCCCTCAAGTCCACGTGGTGCCTTCTCTCTTAGTATCGTGATGGGATCATTCCTTCCTGAGCGCATCGACCTGGGTTCGTGAGGTCACAAGGTCTTTTGGGAAAAAATATGGTACTCCCTACTTTTCAAGCTTTGGTGCAGCCGTCAGAAGCAATTATTTTGGATTAGAATCGTCGTATTTTTCCGCCAACAAAGTGAGAGAAGCGGTGTGAAGGAAATTTGAGACACAAAAGAAAATTGTGAAAAAAATTTGTCATGCGATCACGACAATTTTTACTCTCATTGTCTCGATAATTTGAAGGTGTCTTCGTAGGTTTATCGCAATCATTTTCAATGATAATTTCTTCGTTATCTCTATTGTGGTTTTGATTCTCTTCATTGGCGAGATTTATTTTGATGTAATCCATCGTTATTGGTGATGTATAGCAAGTTATTTGATTGGTGTAATCCTCTAATTTTACTGTAACTCCATTATTTTTATATTAGAGATTTGATTCAGAGTTTGTCCCGTAGTTTTTTCCTTCACACTGAAGGATTTTCCACGCTAAATCTAGTGTCTTATTGTTCTGATTTCATGTGATTGGTTTATTAATATGTTAGATGTATTATTTTTTGTGAATTACATTGATCTAATAGACTATGTTAATAGTGATTTTTGTTATTGGAGTTTGCTTAAATCCTAACAACTGGTATTGAAGTTAGGTCTAAATTTATCCAACAAGTTTCCAGCCCAATTTAAGTGAAGTGAGATGTTGGCCTTCCAACTCAATAACATGATGTATGGTGAATCCGGGTGAAGTGAGTCGTTAGCTCCCCGACTCACGGCCCGATGCATGATGATCCGGGTGTAGTGGGTCGACGGTTATCCTACTCAAGATCTTACGGTTGGTGAATTTGAGTGGAGTGAATCGATGGTTATCAAACTTAGGACCCGATGTGTGACGAGAGTGATTATTGAGATTATCTCATATTCGACTGTGGAAGAGACTGTCAGTCATTTTATAAGTGTGAAGGAAAACATCACTTCTCAAACTAGTTTTTGTGTTTAAGAAGACCCAATAGTATTCAATAAGAAATAAAGCTTATTTGCACAAGCAAAATGACAGAATAAAGAAAAATAAGATTTGTTGATAAAAATGATGTTGATTCTTGTACTTATCATTGTCCTCTTTAGTAGTTGTATGTCTTGTACTATTTACGAGTAATTCCTGGGGAGCTTTTGTCTATTTAGCAAACTTAATAAAAAAAATTCTCAACTTGTTTTTTCGCCTAGGCCTAATTGACCGTCACCTGCTCTTTACTTAGGTGTTGACGATATGAGATCAGCAGACTCACATTCCATGACTGGGCTTTTATTTTTAAACAACATGACTAACCTAATACATTTATAATGATACTAGACTTTTTAATAGGGTTTTTTGGACAAGTGGAAAGGAAATTTGGTGGGGTTTGAAATCCTACATAAGTATATTTTTTTTCATTAATTTGGGTTATTGACACATGTTTATTCGTGACTAGTACTCATTGGTTTGATATGCAAAAATTTAAACTAAGGAAGTGTATTTTTAGAAAATTGAGTAATTTTTATGAGATATTGGTGTATATCTTTAAACTTATAATAGGATGGTACTAGTATCTAAATAGTGTATTTTTTTTTAATTTTGATATATACAAGTGATCGAACAAGTTAATGTGTATCTCTATTAATCTTATGAGACTTATACATTGTGTTCTCAGAAATTTTCAGACATGAATAATGCTAAGTTATTGACGTTAATATCAGGAGATATGATCTCTAGAATTAGTTGTTTAAAAAATGATTTGAATCATGGAATGACTTCTTTTTCTGTAAAGTTGTTAACGACATGAATAAGAGGTGTGTCAAATATGTTAATAAATGTGAGAGAAAAATATCAAACTAACATAATCTAAAAGAATGTCATTATAAACATTATCAAAAACAAAACAATAGCAAAAAATTAAAGCAATCAATCATAAAAATGTAGTAGTAATTATACTGGACCTTTGAACGCTTAGCAATCTCCAACCCAACTATCGTCTTTAGTAAATGTGTGTACAACGAAATCCAAATGGGAGAGTAAAGAAGGCATCAATACCATGAAACCTAAATCATAGGATTGCCCTTAAATCAGCAAAATCACTCTCAAAACTGCAGTTCCCGCAAACTAAATGCCCAAGCATAATAAATCATATGGCCAATAAAGGCCAGCTCAGACTTAAAATAAAACATATTCTAAAAGAAATATCAAAACTACCCTTAACAAAGCAACCGGTAATAATGTCTTTATGGTATTTCCTGAATATCGCGTTATTTTAAGTAAAAAATGAACATTTTTTCGAAAGATATTAAGAAAAACTACCGTAATTTTTTTCCCGCAAGACGATGCTTGGAAACACAACTTCTTGATTTTTTTGGTTCAGAAGGAACAACTTCTTGATTGACAGTGTAATTTAGGGTACAGTAAAACTTTTCCACATAAATATACATTGAAGAGCCAATTATGATTTCGTTGACTGCAACTTTGAATCTCGCAGGATTTCAATAATTTGGGTGGTGGGAAGTTGTTTTTAATGTGTTTGTTTAGAAAATCAGATAGGCTTTTGTCGTCCTCGTAAACAGTAACTTTCTCCCACCCGCTCTCTCTCTCTCATTCTCTGAGTTATGTTTTTGTCTATAAGCTGTAACATTTTCTGGGACAGTGCATGGGATGGACTCAAACCCCAATTCAATCATCGGGTCTTTCACCCCTTCTTCACACTCACTTCCTCACACCCTCCTTTCAAATTTGAATACCCCTTTCTCCCCCGCGTCTCTCTCGCTCCTCTCTTTGACCGCCTCGGTCACTTCCCACTTCCCACTCCCACTCCCACTCCCACCTTGACCGCCCCTCTCCCATTTTTAACCCCCAAAATAAAATCCGTTTCTTTTACACATTTCGTCGAACAGCTTTTCTGCAAACTTTAAAATCATGGAAAAAGAAAAACCAGCCCATAACGGTGGTAATAACGACTCCGAAAAATCTGGGTCTTGCAATTTTCACGATCTTAGTTTCAAAAAAAGCATTAGCATTAGTCTATGTAGCAGTATCGTCTCTGGGTCCGATAATTCGGGGCCCAATGTGAGTTTCAGTAGCAGCAAAATGAGCATTGCTACTACAGAGGCTCTGAAGAATGCCGAAAGCGACGTAGATCGCGAAGATAGCGAGGGGAGGAGTAGTTTGAGTTACGCTAGCGAATCGAACTGTATTGATGAAAAAGAATCGAGTTTTAGGAGCTTTTGTCCGTCGAAGCCTCACAAAGGCAATGATATTCGATGGGATGCGATTCAGTGTGTAAAGGTGAAAGATGGTAATTTGGGATTGGGCCATTTTAGGCTATTGAAGAAGCTTGGATTTGGGGACATTGGGAGTGTGTATTTGGCTGAGTTAAGAGGGATGGGTTGTTTGTTTGCAATGAAGGTTATGGATAAGGGAATGTTGGTTGAAAGGAAGAAATTGATGAGAGCTCAAACTGAAAGAGACATTTTGGGTATGTTGGACCATCCTTTTCTTCCAACCCTTTACTCCCATTTTCAGACAGAGAAGTTCTCTTGTTTGTTAATGGAGTTTTGCAGCGGTGGTGATCTCCACACGCTTAGGCAGCGCCAGCCAGGCAAGCATTTTTTAGAGCAAGCAGCCAGGTTGGTCTTTTTTCTCCATTTTTCGTTTTCGTCTTTTTTGAAGTTCAAATCGTTTCATCTTTGTTTGATTAATGAAGTAATTAGGAACTAGTTAGGGGAGAAATTGGAAAGAGAGTCACTGTTCTTACATATTATCTTCTTTTTTCACCTTTAAACCTTAATTATGCCCGTACAATCATATAATTGACAACTTTTGATATTACTGTGTCACAAAATAACAACCATGTTGAAATTTTTCAACGATTTGAACTTTTTTAGCATTGCATTACCATGATTCCTTTTTCTCTTTTTGCCTTTTCATCTTTCAAGTTTAAATCTTTTCAACTTGGTTTGATTAATGAAGTAATAGGAACTATTTAGGGGAGAAAATAGAAAGACAGTTGGAAATTGTGCTGATGATAGTGAAAATCTTGCTTTTCCAATGCCGATAGTAATTTCTTTCACCTTTAAAACCTTAATCATGTCTATACAATCATAGAATTGCCCACTTTTGATATTGTCATGCCACTAAAGCATAACCACGTTGGAATTTGTCAAAGATTTGAATTTCTTTTCATTGCTAATTCTTTGTTATTGCAGGTTTTATGCATCAGAAGTACTTCTAGCCCTTGAGTATCTACATATGATGGGAGTAGTTTACAGGGACTTAAAACCTGAAAATGTGTTGGTTAGGGAAGACGGGCATATAATGCTTTCTGATTTTGATTTATCATTAAGATGCTATGTCAATCCCACTCTTATTCAATCCAACACTGAGTCTGCTTGTAGAATCTCTACATACTGCATTCAGCCGTCATGCATTGATCCATCCTGCAAATTGCCAGCTTGTGTGCAGCCATCTTGCTTACAACCTTCTTGCTTCAAGCCCCAATTTCTAAATTCAAAAATCTCCAAGATGAGAAGTGATAGAATAAGTTTAGCTCACTCAGACACACTTCCTATGCTCATAGCCGAGCCAACAACCGCTCGTTCCATGTCATTTGTTGGTACACACGAGTATTTAGCTCCCGAGATTATAAGAGGAGATGGACATGGAAGTGCTGTAGATTGGTGGACATTTGGTATATTCTTGTATGAACTGTTGATTGGAAAGACACCATTCAAAGGGAATGGAAACAGAGAAACCTTATTCAATGTGGTTGGTCAGTCTCTGAAATTTCCGGAGGGATTGAGTATTAGTTACGCGGCTAAGGATTTGATTAGAGGTCTGCTTGAGAAGGACCCACAAAAGAGATTAGGGTTTAAAAGAGGTGCGACTGAGATTAAGCAGCATCCATTTTTTGAAACTGTCAATTGGGCTCTAATTCGAAGTACTCACCCTCCAGAAATCCCAAAACCAGTTGATCTTTCATATTTAAATCCTAAGGTAAACTCAACACCACCTCCTAATGAGAAAGGAGCAACTGACTCTGATAGATCTTCTTCAGGTCCTTACTTAGATTTTGAGTTTTTCTAGTGAATTTTGTGGAAATGAAGGGGGAATGTAGTATAGTTTCAGTGGTTGATTCTCATTGTTGGTTTGTTTGTGTATTCATAATTCTCAATGAATCTTATCATTTAGCAGTATTTTCCATTCCCTTATTGAATTAGTGCTGTTCAGTTGTTTTAGTTTAGCAGCTACTGACTTGTCATTAGATTCTCTTTAACTTCAAATGAAATGTCTTCTGCTTTTTATCTGCAACGTCCCGAGTAGTCTATGTTTGGATCTCGAAAATACAAAATGATAGAAAACAGTGAACAGATCTTTTTTTTTGGTTCTTAATTCCCAATATGCAAAAATGACGATGGTTTTTGAAGTGAGGGAGGGTTAAGGTGGTCCAAAAGGTGGGTCTCAAAAGCCTTTTAGGTTCCCCTAAAGCTCTTTTGTTTTTCAGATTTACTCTCTTTTGAGTTATCACTGTTAATCTGAGTTGGAAATTGACCCACTGAATCTCTCTAAAGCTTTTAGGTAGGGAAGGGAATGAGGGTTGAACAAGACAACACACAAAAAAGTTTCTAAGACGACTGTGATTTGGACTGTGTATGTTATGCAATCTGGGAATGACAAAATGTTGTCTGCTTTTTCATATTCATCTTTTGTTTTTGATAGGCTAAAATGTAAAATGCACTCTACACTCTGATGAAATTACAAATTACACCCCTACATTTTTTTTCATACTTTTATATCCTTGCATTTTGATTAAACTGTAAAATATATTCCTCTGTGAAGTTTTTTTGGTTAAATTTAACAGAAAAATTAATCCCATCCATTTTCATCAATTTCCCTCAATTTTCTTCATTATTTCTCTCCATTTTCTCTCATTTAAGCCTTCATTTTCACTTTCAATACATTTTCTAGGTTTGATTTTTTTACTTTCCTTTAATGATTTTTTTTGTTTTATTCTTAAAAAAATCGTCTTTATTCTTAAAAAATTTGCTTCATTCATAGTTTAATGAATTTTTTTTACTTTATTCTTAAAAAATCTACTTCATTCATATGATTAAAAATATAATCTCTATTACTTGGAGGTTTTTTTGGTGGGTAGTTCTACTTACAAGTTGCTTCTATTTTGATCGTTACAATCTTAGAGAATTTTGTGAGAGAGTTTTGTATTTTTAATTCATTTTTACTATAATTTTATAATTTCTTCATCGTCTCTCCAAAATTTATTTTTCTTTTCAAATTATGTAAAAAGACTCTTCATTTTTTTAATGACATTTTTTATAGGATTTGACGGAACTTGACTCTCTAAAAAATTCATGATAGGTGGTGAAGATTGTTACACGACAAATGTAATTCAAACCTTTTATTCATTCTTTAAATTTTTTATTGAACTGAACCTAAAATCCCAATGATTTCCTATTAAAAATAAATTACAAATGTATTATTCATATGATTGGAAAAAATAAAAAATATAACTTAGTTTATTGAAATTTTATAATGAAAAATTTTTTAGTAGCAGATTTTTTTATGATGAACCATTTTTTGAGTAGTATATTTTTTATAGAATGAAGCAGATTTTTTTTAAGAATGAAGCAAAATTCGTTACAGTATGAATGAAGTTGACTTTTTTAAGAATAAAAAAGATTTTTTTAAGAATAAAGTAAACAAAAAAATCATTAAAAAAAAGTAAAAAAATCAGATCTGAAAAATATATTGAAAGTGTATATGAGGGCTTTAAAATGAAGGAAAATTGATGAAAATGAAGGGAAATAATAGAGGAAATTTGAGGAAATGGATGAAATTAATTTTTTTATTAAATTTAATCAAAAAAGTCATTAACGGATATATTTTATAATTTGATCAAAATATATGGGTATTAACAAAAGTGTAGACCTATAATTTATAATTTCGTCAAAGTAGATAGGTATATTTTATATTTTAACCCTTTTAGTATCACCTTTAGACTGTCTTGGATTCTGTGTTTTTTTCATGTCCTTTATTCCTATGTAGGCACAGTCTTTTCTTCTTCAAGGTTATACTTTTTATGATGTTTGGCCTGAGTTTAGGAATATATGTTGGGACTCCTTACCAGAGGATTGAAATGATTACTGGTCCTCAAATTTTTTTTTAAGAGGACCCTCATATTAAATTTTAAATTACCAAGAAAAAAAGTATGAAATTAAAATGCCAACATGATTGCGCTATTTGATTATTGCTTTTAAAAATTTGGAAATTTTTCTGATTTTGAAAATTAAACTGTTCTCTTCTACCCTCTTAAAGTTTGTCTTTAATATTTTTATTATTTATTACGTGTGGCTTCAATATTATTTATTACGTTTGGCTTGAGAGGAACAATTGCTCTTAGCGATTGTGAGTCTCTATTTTTAAACGATTAGTTTGGAAGACAACTTGGTCTGTTAAAGGTATAGAAAAATCTAATATGACTATTCGGCTTCAAGCCACGCCTTCAACAAAAATAAACTTGAAATATCAGATTAACCGGAAACAAGAATGATAGAAGTTGTTTGGTAAGAGATAAAAATAAATCATTTTTAGAATATGATTGTAAAAAGATAAAATGTTCAGAAAGATGAGATTATCGTATTTAATGATACATGATATGTTATAAAAAGTTATATGAGAATAATTACATTTACTCTAATTTTTTCAATATCTATAGATTGTATTTTGAGATTTCCCTATGAAGATGTCAAAAACTATTTTCCCTGGTTTTTATTCCTTTTTTTATATTTGAAAAATCAAGAAATAATTTGGAAAAAGATCCCCCAATATATATTTGATTATTTCAGATTATGTGTATAAATTAGCTAGAGACTAAGGGCACGTTTTGTATTATTGTAGCTTATAAAAAAGTCACTGTTAACTGTGCTGTGAAAAAAATCAGTTGAATCATAAAGCAGATAGTTGTTTAGTACATGTGTTGCTTAAACGCAATATACATTATAAAATAAAAGTATGTGATTAGTAAATTTAAAATTTATAATTACGGTTACAGTATATTTTACCAAAATAGACATAGTTGAAAAATTCTTTAATAATATAAATATCAAAGTTCAAAAAATAAAAAAAATTATTTTTTAATTAAAATTCAAGAGTCATACATGACATAATAATATATACTCGATATGTACAAACTATTCACCAGAGTTTTTTAAAATAAAACTCTGGCTAAACGTTAATTAGAATCACCGTGCCCTCATTAAACTTACAACAATTTTATCTCTCAAATTTTTTATTTCTCTGTTCTCATTATTGTAATATTACATGACTATCAAATTTCAAGGTGACGGAATTTACATCATTACAGCCCATCCCCTCGTCTTCTTTTGAACCATAGCCCTCACAAAGTTCAACTCTCAGTCATATTTCGCATCTCATTCCCAAAAATCTATATCTTAAACTATAATCCCATGAATCAGTCGACTAAGCAATAATCATGGAATAAAACGCTACATAACGATTTCAGAATGAAAATTTCAGAACAAAAATTTCAAAAAAATTTAAGACCCAAAAAATTCAGAGCAAAAATTCAAAATTTTGTAATATTTGGTGGATATCAACTGTGGATTTCGACTTGTGATTCTGAAATGAGTGTGATTTCGTGGTCAATTATTTTTCAGTGTGCTTTGTTGAATAGACTTCTCGGCCTTTTTAATGCGTTTCATGAAATTGGTTAAGTTGAAAAAAATGATGATTTTGTTAAGGGTATATAAGGTATTGCAAAATAAAATTATGGACAATCAAAGAAATATAACATACTAATTTTAAAGGGGCCCTAAATTTTTAGGGAAGCAACTTCTAAAAGCACATATTTCCTTACTTTTACAACATGTTGTGAAAAAGTTGAGATTATTAAATAATCTTCTTATAATCAAATTTACCAAACACCTAAATATGCTTAAATTAAACAATAATCACTTTTAATTACTCTAAAAGCAATACCAAACGGGACCTAAGTGGCATATCTTGAAAGCTTTTTCTTTTACCCCAAACTATGATTAATATATGAAAGCATATTGGAGATTATTTTTTTTAACAATAGGAGAATTCTGCATAAAACAAAAATATTCTTCTCTTACATTCTCAACAGTTAACAGTACCAACTGTCTTAACAGATTTATACTGTCAAATCTGTATTAGATAGTCCAACTTTTTTTAATTAAGTGTAATCTGACCGAGAAGGCCTGAATAAAGGTGAATATTTCCTTTTTTATTCTCTTTAAAGTTTGAATTTTCCCATGTTCTTGTAATTATCAGCTCTCTTTCTCTCACAAAGAAAATTAATAGTTAGGGGAAGCAATACTGATACTTCGGCAACGTCTCAACAACATCCTCATTTCTTTTATTTCCATGAAAAAAAATTGGAATTACATTAAGCTACCCGACGAACCATGGCGATCGAATCTAAGATGCCAAATTTTAACAGATTATATGATTAATTTTTGTTTAAGCTCATCTTTGCTTTAATAATGTAGCTTAAAACCTACTCACTTGTAGCCAATAATTAAATTGGGCAAAAAATGGCTCGAAAATTACTTCAGTTTTAGAAGAATAATTCTACCGTGATTGATTAAACGATGTGTTAATCATTTATAAATTTATTTAAAAACCGATTTTAATAAGTGTTTAAACATTTATTTTTAAAGAATTTCACCATCGATGATTAATTATTAATCAAAGAGAAATTCTTGTGGAAGGACCAATAAGGTAGAATTTAATGATATTAAGACTATTGATTTGTTTTAAGAATATTAAGACTCCTGTGTTTTGTTGCTCTGCTAGACCTGATCTAGCAAGTGTTAATTTTAACGCAAAACTTCTAGATCTTGATCTAGGATAATATTCTCTGCTAGATCATGGTATAGCGACCTAACACCGTGATAAAATTATCTGTTTGCTCCACTAGATCATGGTCTAACATAATTTTTTCTGCTAGATCATGATCTAACAAATATTAATTTTAACACAAAACTGTTAAACTATGATCTAATATAATATTTTCTCCTAAATCGGAAGCTGAAAATTTCTCTTAATCAAATGGGTAATTCGCAGATTTAGGCTTACTTTTCCTTACATTACAAAGACACAATCGATCATTCCAAAGACATTTTCCCATTAATTTTTAGTAAAATCTCGGCGCCACCATTGTTCTCATAAGCTAACATTTTGTCTTCTATTAACACTAACACCTCTATATACACAAAAAAAATTAGCACAAATTAGATCAAAACACTGACTTAACAACCACCAAATCTCCTTACTAATGGCCTCTGCTACCTTTCCAACCATAGATAAATGCTCGTCCATTGGCCGGGAAAAGCACACGGTTGTTGCTGACATGGACGGGACGCTACTGCGTGGCCGCAGCTCGTTCCCGTTTTTCGCGCTCGTTGCGTTTGAGGCGGGTGGCGTATTGAGGCTTCTCTTACTGCTGTTGGCTTCTCCAATTGCGGGGCTATTGTACTACTTCATATCGGAGTCAGCAGGCATTCGTTTGCTTATATTTGCAACGTTTGTGGGCATGAAAGTGTCGGATATTGAGTCAGTGGCGCGCGCTGTGTTGCCTAAATTCTATGCCAATGACTTGCATCCTGAGACTTGGCGTGTGTTTTCTTCATGTGGGAAACGTTGCGTGCTTACTGCAAATCCGAGGATTATGGTCGAGGCCTTTTTGAAGGACTATTTGGGTGCAGATATGATCTTGGGAACAGAAATAGGTACGTTTTGATCATGAGTATAATCCTTTATTTTTGTCTGATTAACGAGTTTAACATGTCGACTATTAATTTAAATAAAGACCAATCATGAGAGTTGAGAAAAGTGACCAAAATCATTTATAAAATATATTTGAGGTATCTCACTGTTAAACACATACTTAAGATACTTTCTATACAAATCTTAGAGATTTCATGCGTTTAAAAATATTAACATATATTGAATATCTTTTGAATCTTTCACTCTACTTGTTTTTATAAAACGGTGAAAGATAAAATTGGTGTGTTCAACAGAGAAAATGGATTATGTTTAGAATTTTAAAATCTTTGAACTGTTTAGTTTTAATATTTAAAAATTTTGTTTGTCTTGTTTCTTGACAGGTACTTATAGAGGCAGAGCAACAGGGTTAGTACATAATCCTGGAGTTCTAGTGGGCAAAAACAAGGCTAATGCACTTCAAAAGGTATTTGGTGACAAATTAGAAGTTGATATTGGGCTTGGTGATAGAAAAACTGATTACCCATTTATGAAACTATGCAAAGAAAGCTATGTAGTTCCCGCTAAGCTAGAAGTCAACCCATTTAGCCTTCACAAATTGCCTAAAGGCCCTAAACCAATTGTCTTCCATGATGGCCGACTTGTCCAAAAACCAACTCCATTCATGGCTTTACTCACCATTTTATGGCTTCCTGTTGGGTTCATTCTTGCCTGTTTGCGCATTGCTGCGGGCTCTCTTCTACCTATGCCGCTTGTTTACTATGCCTTTTGGGCTCTTGGCGTTAGGGTCTATATAAAGGGCAATCCTCCTCCACCACCCAAGAAGTCCATTGGCCAAAGTGGTGTTCTTTTCATTTGCTCACACAGAACCCTCCTTGACCCTATTTTCTCTCCACCGCTCTCGGTCGTCCGATCCCTGCAGTTACTTACTCGATTTCTCGTCTCTCCGAGGTCATCTCGCCCATCAAGACCGTCCGTCTTAGTCGAGACCGAGTGGCTGACGCGTCGATGATCAAGAAACTGCTTCAAGAAGGTGACCTTGTATTGTGCCCTGAAGGAACGACGTGTCGCGAACCGTTCTTGCTTCGGTTCTCGGCGTTGTTTGCCGAGCTGACTGACGAACTTGTTCCGGTCGCGATGTCGAATAGGATGAGTATGTTTCACGGGACGACGGCTAGAGGGTGGAAAGGGATGGACCCGTTTTACTTCTTTATGAACCCAAGTCCGGCATATGAAGTAACGTTTTTAAGCAAGTTGCCTAGTGAGCTAACGTGTGGTGCGGGAAAATCGAGCCATGAAGTAGCGAATTATATACAAAGGATGATTGCTGCTACTTTGTCTTATGAATGCACGAGTTTTACTAGGAAGGATAAGTATAGAGCGTTAGCTGGGAATGATGGAAATGTTGTGGAAAGCCCAAAGCTTCCGACTAAGAAAATAATGGGTTGCTAAGATAATATATATATATATATATATATATATATATATATATATATATATTATCAAAGTGATAAATTGAACAAATATTAAAATATACTTCAACTGTATGATTACATAATATAAGTATATGATTAAATTATTACGTCAATCTATTTTATCATTAAAAAATTTAAACCATAATTTCTATCAAATAATTAAGAATTATAACTAAAACAAGTGATGTATTAATAGAGAAAATATGAAATGACACAAATTTTATTTTTGTTGATATGTAAATGTTTCACAGGTGACTGTTCAATGTCACACTTTACCCTCATAATATTGATTAGTATGAAATCTTGAGAGATCATCTCTCTTAAAACTTTCGAAAACAAACAAAAAATAAACATTCAGCGGTCATTTTACAACGTTAGTAAATCAGACCACAGTTTTGTAATTTAATTGCAACGCCGACAGCAACCGAATCTAGTGGGCACCTCATGCTATTTGGCTTCAAATGAGAAAATTCAAGAGAAAAAAGTCTGAATTTTGTTAATAATAATAATAATATTTGACTGAATTTTGTGCAAAATCCTTCTTTTTGTTTCCGCGTTACGTTGAATTGTGTACAAAAACCCAGTAAAGTCAGCGCGGTTTTGTATTTCCCATCTCGAATCGCAAACACCAAAAGCTCTTTGATTTCTCTGTACGTTTCTCTGATTTGTAGTTTGGGAGAGCGAGGATTTTCTCATGGATTCGGGCTGTTTTCTTCTACCGTTTCTCTGTATACTCCTCTGCTTCTTCAATGGGTCCGCTGTTCGTTTGCCTGGATCGGGTGGAGACCATAAAATGTAATTCTCGCCTTCTTATGTTTCTTTCTCTGCCAATGGTATTTGATTTTGATTTAATTTGTCTGGAATTCTCAGGGGTGGATCTGTTCTAAGGTTGAAGAAGGGTGCTTCTTCGGTGGCTTTCGATCCCACTCATGTTACTCAGCTCTCTTGGCATCCAAGGTCTTCTTTCTTCCTCTTCCTATCATTTTCTCCCCTTTGGCTAAGCAACATTTTCCATTTATTGGTAAATTTCTGAAATTGTTTGGTTTGCTACAATTCTGCAGGGCTTTCATTTATAGGAAATTTCTAACTGAGGATGAATGTGATCATCTAATTACTTTGGTGAGTGGAATTGTTTGATTTTTATCTGATGATCACCTATTGATTTGGGGGGGGGGGGGGTCGCTAGTCAGTAGTCACTGTATTTGATTTGAAATTATGATAGCTTTGATATGTTCTTTTGGTTTGTATGGATGTGGTAAATAGGCAAAGGATAAGCTGGAAATATCGATGGTAGCGGATAACGAGTCGGGTGAGAGCGTAATGAGCGAAGTTCGGACGAGTTCTGGGATGTTTCTTGAGAAGGCACAGGTTTGTAATTATGGGAAATCATTTCTCTTTCTTGAATTTGTGCTCTTATTTCTCAAATTATGGTACTATCAATTGAAAATGCCTTACCTAGTTATACATTCTTTCTTGCCTTTTCCTGTGAGGAATGAACACTAATGGTATGTAAATTGTGTGCTTTAAAAACCGGTCTTGATTTCGTGTCTCCATCTGTTTGATATAAACCTTCATGGTAAAGAGAACCACGGACAGAATTTACGTACAGGTATTGGAGTAGTAGTAGTTGCTTATTCTGTTTATCTTTGGAAGGTTTGACTATATCATCAGCATCTATATTTTGTAGATAGTTTGAGTTTGATCATGAGCATTTGCTTTAGCATACACGATGTTGTAAGATTAGTTATTATCAATTCGGATAATTTTATCCACCCTTGCAGTGGATGATAACCACATTATGGAGTTGTTTTTTTAAATCGGACTGACAGAGGAGAAAAAAGCATCATTAGCAATCATATACTGAAAAAACCTCAGACATTATAGAGTTGTTTAGATCTATTATCTTACATCAGGCATATCGCATGCTGAATTTTGGTAAATCAGTGTAGGTTGCTGAACTACTTTTTCTCTCTCGAGATGTACTGTATTTTCCTAAAACGTCAATGAGTTATGATGTTTTCTCTTTTCGTTTGTAAATTTTGTATCGTTCATGGCTTACTCGTGGTGCTTTTTTCACATTAAAGGATGAAACAGTTGCTGATATTGAGGCAAGGATTGCCGCATGGACTTTCCTTCCAAAAGGTAGCTATTTTAATTTTATTAACATCCAAATATTTTCTCTGTGATTACTCTTCTTCAACAAACATTGATTGAAATTATTGTACACATCAGAAAACGGGGAGGCCATACAAATATTGCATTATGAGAACGGTCAAAAGTATGAACCACATTACGATTACTTTCACGACAAGGCTAATCAACAGTTAGGGGGCCACCGGATTGCCACAGTATTAATGTATTTATCGAATGTCGAAAAGGGTGGGGAAACAATCTTTCCAAATGCAGAGGTAAAAATTTCTACCGATGCTGCTACTCTCGTTTCAACCATTGTGTTTTTAATTTTTTCAGTTGAATTTCAGCGATCATCCTTTATTCTTCCAAATTCCTCTTGTGCAGGGAAAATCATCTCAGATAAAGGAAGATAGTTGGTCTGATTGCGCTAAAAATGGCTATGCAGGTACTAAATTATTGATGCAGTACGAGCGTTTAATTCTAATTTAATTCAGATTTTCCTTCCTAGTTTGGACAAATAACTTGTGAATGCAGATAACTTATGGATGTCTTGAATTTGATGTACATAGAGAATCTTTCCAAGAGGACTCTTATTTGTTGATTTTGTGAAGAGCTTTGCATATTATCTCACGTTATTTTTATTTTTAATCTTCTTGTGAAGCAGTCCCTAATGTTGCTAAATCATCTGATTGTTCCAAAATAATCGATATTTGACCGTTCCCTGCCTTATATAGAAGTTTTCTGATCCTTCATATGGTATCTATTATATGGAATATGTTTGATATGGAAACTGGCGAAACTCAATTAATATTATGTCGTTAGCGCTTTCTCAATCGTTGGTATTATATTCAAAAAGACGTGCTGCCATATTTTTCACTATGATGCCACATATCTTCTCTATTATCTCAGATCCCATCATATATTTTCTTTCATTGTTTGTATCTACAACTTCGTCTTGTTGTTGCAGTGAAACCCGAAAAGGGAGACGCCTTGCTGTTCTTTAGCCTTCATCCTGATGCAACTACGGATCCTAACAGCTTACACGGTAGCTGCCCTGTCATTGAAGGTGAGAAGTGGTCAGCAACCAAGTGGATTCATGTGAAATCGTTTGAGAATGCATTGAGCCATAATGACAGCGGCGAATGCGTTGACAAGAATGAGAAATGCGCTTTATGGACTAAGAGTGGTGAGTGTGAAAAAAATCCCCGTTATATGGTTGGTTCTGATGGTATTTTGGGATATTGTAGGAAGAGCTGCAATGTTTGCTCTTCCTAGAAAAACACTCCATTTTGTTCTTGGGTGAGGGTTATATAATATGATGTATATAACATCGAGCGGCTATATGTCGGTACGTTTCATATTTTTTTTGTATCATGTAACATATTGAAGTGATCAATCTCATTCTATTTACTCGCATCCCCTCGTCACAAAAAAAATCATGTTCGTTAACAAACGGGGAGGGAATTATGGAAAGAAAAACGTATTGTCGAAATTTTTATTGAAGTTGGTTCAGAATCATGTCAAAAACTTTCTTACGGTGAAAATATTCACTGTCAGGTGTATCACTGAGAATGTAAATTATACCAATTTCTATCAATCTTATTGCTGATATTGTTTATTTGGGTAAACGAACAAAGTAGTATGACTGAAAATTTTTACAGCTAACAAGTAGTATAAGTGTAAAATATTTACTGCTTTAAGGTCTTATTTGACAGTTAGGATAATGATGGATGATACTGTATTAAATACATCGGAGTGGATTGTATTGTACTGGACTATCCATTGTTTATTGCTGTATCGTTTAAAAATATGTATTATTTGTATGTTGTTTGGTACATGATAATATTAGACATTAAATTATTTGTTATCTTTTAAATAATTAAAAAATATCCATTTCTTTGTGTAAAGTGTTCATATCTTTTAAATATTTGAAAAGTATTCATAATCTTCTAATAGATTAAAAGTGATGTAGGGGAGTTTTTTTCCCTTTAATTTCTCAAAGCTACGCAGTGGAGAATTGAAAAAGTTGGCAAACCTAAGAGAAGTTAAGTGAAAATTAATCGATATTTTTCATCATCACCAAAAATTAAAAAGCAATATATCAAAGAAAATAAAAAGATAAAGGAAAAGTACATTGACACCTCTTGAGGTTTACCTAAAAGACACGAACATCCCTTATAGTTTCAGAAAAGGCACATAAGTCTAATTCATTATAAAAATGTTAATTTTTAAGTGAAATGACCAAAACAGCCTTAAGTTACTCGGCCCACCAAACCCCTCAAACTATGTTTTTCATAGTTTTCCCCTCAAACTCGCGACTCACCCCAATCTCCCCCGCGCCCTTCCCACGAACCTAAAACTCAGCCAAAAAATTCAATCGCGCAGGTCGAAATCAAATGAAAAGAATCGAAAGCAAGGGAAGAGAGGGAAAGAAGTTGAGGTATTTTCCATTCTTTCTTCTTTTTCTGAAAATCAGATCTAAAAATTCGTTGAGGTATTTTCTATTTATTTTCCTGAGTTGTTCTACATTCTTTGTTATGCCTAAACAATTTTGTGGGTCTTCCTACATTTTTCCGTAATGCTTCTACAGTTGTGGGGTTTAAATTTTTCATCTGCGGTAACAATCCGGGGGGGGGGGGGG